>BMAV01025977.1:0-117500 GCA_019973955.1 Trichonephila inaurata madagascariensis
TTTTAATTTCAAATCTTTTTTCCCAAAAACCATTGAAACCTCCAATTAAAACGGATAAAATTACGAAAAATATTTTTTGTTTTGGGTTCCTTTTTCTCTCCTAACTTAAATTTTATCCCTTCATCGTAGAGTTATTATTTTGAAAGGTAGTCTATGGGGTTCTATGGTATAAGCACTTAAGTCTGTTATTCAATTTAAAATTCACTACCACGTTCTTAACCCCCTCCCCGTTCCTTTTTAATAAATTAGTTCAAAATGGCATTAACGTAATTTTCCCTTCTCTCTCTCTTTTGGCTTGCATGTTAAAACCAAAAAATATTTAAATTTCAGTTTATCCCCTTTAGACAAGCATCAGTCAAAAACCAAAGTTTGGAATTTTTATTCTTTTTTATTTCAAAATGGGGATAAGAATTTTTAAATAGTTTAAAACTTTGAAAGGTTTCCTGAACGAATATACTTTTTTAAAATTTTAAAATTATTTATTCTAAAGAAAATAAGTTAAGCGCAGAGAAAACAAGGGGTCTCAAATGTAACGTATTCGGGTTTATTGGAACCATTTTTAGAATGACCCAAAAAATACCAAACGGGTTTTGAATTTTGTTTAAAAAAACTCGAGTTATCTCGTTCAAATAGATCTCTTCATCGTTCAAATTACGTACAGTTGTATTTGCCTAAAATTTTTTAAAAAAAAAGGGATATTTTTTTTTTGTTCTTTACAAACTTATTCAATACAAGTAACACAATAAAACTTTTTTTGGTTCTTTTAAAAAAACTTCACCCGGAGGCAAGGATCGCTCAGTTAAATTAATTTTAGTAAAATAGTACAAAGCAAAGAGCAACAGGACTTATATATATATATATGAAATGGTCAACAACCCCAAATCTTAAAAAAGCCTCATGTGTTTCTTTCTCTTTTCGTAAAAAACATAAACAAAGGGGTGTACAAAAAAAGTTTTTTAAATTTAACAAAACACAAAATTTCATGGCCTCCCGGGACCAGTGGTTAATATCGGATCAAGCGGCTTTTTGGGGCGACCCCGTACCTCTAAAGACCCCGTGGGGACGTGCACGTTAAATTGTCAAACTCAAAAAGTCCCCCGTTGGGTGGGGGATGGGGAGGGGGATGCCAGCTCGGGTGTCATCCATGTCCCTTTTACCTTGGTTAAAAATTTCGTGGTCGTCGCCAAAACCCCCGTGACTGAACAGTGCCCGTTATTCCCCTCACCAATCTAAAATTTTCCGCCCCAATTTCAACAAATTTTCACGTGCCCCCTGCATATAATAATTGAATTGAATGCAATATTAAACTTTGGGTAAAAACAAAAAAACGATTTTTAATTATAAACCGTACGAGTTATTATGATAAGTATTTTTTTGATAAAAGGCAGGCAAGATGTCACAAATTTTTTCTTGTTCTTAACTTATTTGGTTTTTTGTCGAAACATTCAGGAAATTTCCCATTTACAAGATATTATAAAAAGTCAAGGTATTTAATTTTCCTCATATAAAAAATTTTTTTTGGCTTTTTTTCTTTTAATTAATAATTTTTTAAATAATTTTTTTATTTTCGATTTTTTGATATTTTCCCTGGGGTTATCACCCCCTAGTGAGGGCCCCACGGGCACGACTTAAAATTTAAATGTTTTTTCTGTAGTTAAAAAGCACGGAACGGGTGGTTTTTTTAAAAGTCCAACATATATAAAACACGAGGGCTCAGGATAAAAATTTTGAACCACTATCAGAACGGGGTTACCTGGGTGGGACTTCCCAAAAATTCCCCCCCCTGGGAGGACTTTAAATTCCAAAGTTTAATTTCGTCCTACACGGCGGGTCTTCGTTGCGGCTCGAACTCCCACATAACTCACGATGGGGTCATTAACTTGACCATTTGGGTCGGAACCCCCGCGTACCTAACGAAACAACAGTTACCACCGTGTAAAAACTTTTTACCGACAAAAATCATTGGAAACATCAGAAGTTAAATTTTAGGTCTATCAGTTATAAAAATAGTGATTAATGAAAATGATTTTGTTTACCAACTTATATGTATGTGTGGATGTGGTGTCAGTTTATAGAAATTTATTATATAAAATTATACTACAAAACTTGGCTAAAAATATATTGATAAAGTTACACAATTTACTAACATGCTGATAAATTTTCGCAAAGAAACTTTTTTCAATAATAAAAACACTTGAAATTTCATAAAATAAAAAAAAATAAAAAATGGAATAAAAACATGTATGTTCATTCAACTAATTTAATATGAATGCCTTACTAGAAGAAAAATATTCACAAAAGACGAACTTTCAGACCATTCATAAATTAGAATTCTTCACTTCCAACATAATTCTGTTTAAAACAATTTATTTTTCAAAGTAACTGTGAAATTATCAATAAACTTAATTAAAAAAATTTTTAATATTCAATTGAATATTTTACCAGAAAATTATTATTAATAATATCTAACAATTATTTAAAAACTATATATATATATTTATGCATACATTAGTATCCTTCATACGAGACACCAAAAATAGCTTCCCAAAATATTTCAAAAATTAAAATGAAACGAAAATTCTCATTTTTTTAAATTTTATTTGGGTTTTCGCATCTTTTTTAAATGAAAAATAAATGCATGTAATTTTCATATATAAATAATACAACGCAAATTTCGGATGCGAGCAGATATAAATAACTGTATGGATATTTAAGTTAAATGAGTTAGTATATAACGCATGACGTCCATTAAATCGTAAATAATAAATGATTAGTCTATCAGCAAAATACTATATCTTACAGGAAAATGTTAAGGTATTAAAAAATATCACATATTATTAAGTGGGAATGTGCGTATAATTCAATGAAATAATCATTAGAAGAGTTTTTCCGACGAAATACGTTTATTATATATGTATTTAACTGGAAACATCTCATACATGATGCTTCAATTCAATCATATAAATATATATATATATATGTTAAACCGAGTCCTAAAAATCAATAACTTTAAGTCTAATCTATAAAAACATTAAAGCAAATAAAAAATTGAAATATTATCTTTAAAAAATTTTGATCTTTAAATAAATTAAGAAAAAAAAATTAAAAATCAACAAATGCGAGATAAGAGTTATAGATAGGAGCAACGTGTGAGTAAAAAGATAAGTAGTGCAAAGTGTGTGTTCATCAGAATTATTTTGAATATCTTCAAATAAAATAAATAAGTTATTATTTCGTTCAATAACTACTGCAAAATATTTTCATTACTTTTTTTTGAGAATTAATTGATTTTATGTAAAAAAATATTGAAGTTCCTATTGAAATGTTTGTATATGGATATTTATGATAAAGAGTTTTTAAGGTATTCACAAGTGGGTATCTATTAATAATCAATGGACCGAGTTTTAAAAAAAATATCTATAGAGAAATATTTAGTGGTTTTTTTCGGTAAAAAAGATTGCTGAATATCGAAAACGCGAGAATCTGTAGAAATCTCAGTAATCACATTAAATAAGAACTGTTCAATTTTTCAAAATCAGACTTTTACTGAATTGGTGGTGGCGTACTCGGAAAATAGAATGAAAAACAATATATATATATATATATATATATATATATATATATATATATATATATATATATATATATATATAATATATATATATATATATATATATATATATATATATATATAATCTAAACTTGAGATATAAATTTAATTTCTATTCAATATCATAAGTGAGCGAGTTTACACTTTCTTTTATACACTGCACTTTAGCAAAAAATTTTAAGAGCCGCAAACAGTAAAATTAAATAACAAATAATAATATTAAATAATATTTCATTATTGTTAAACTTCTAAAACGATTTATATCTTCCCAATCTAAGAAAAAAAAGCAAATGGAAAGTTAAAAAAGTCATTTTATCATTATAACAGTGGAAAGTCTCACGAAGTTGAATTTAGAATACTTGAAATTCGAGATACATTATTTCCTCTATTATCATTTTCAACAATAAAAACAAGTAAAATCTAACATTAATTGCAAAATTGTTATCCATTCACCATTGAATTAGTTAAAAAAAATGTAAACATCTTTTCATCATATTTGTTCTTGCTAAGTCTGAAAAAATCATCGTACTTTAAAAAGTATTATATAAATATAAACTAAAGAACTAATTATACACAGAATATCGTTTATATAGAAGAAATAATATGCAATTTGTAACTTTTTTTCCGTACATGTTTTGTATATAAATACGCAAAGATGAAATATTTTGAAGCGATGATCACAAAGTCGCTAAAAATCACATTTTAACTTCCAAGATACGTATAATTTAAATTATAAACTACAGTATAAATTAAAAGAAAAGTGATTATACAGTGCTTCACATGCATGAAAAAGTTCTTAAGTAACACAAAGCTAAAATATCAAAACTTTCTCACAAATATAAATTTCTTAATCCCTGTTTCAAAAGTTTAGATCAACATTTTAGAATAGAATATCAAAAGTATTCTTTTAAACTGACAATATCTTATCGAAATATATACATAAATTCTTTTAAAGGAATCTTGCAATAAAAGAAACCCGTTGTCCGTCACTATATCGTGATGATCCGGCAAACGCGATTTAACGGAGTTGCAAGGAAAGAAGCAATGACTTACGCTGTTGGCATTGTCCTGTTCGCCTGTTGATCCGGCTTGCCTGACTGTGGAGGATGGGGCTGAGCGGCACAGTTTCACAAGAGTTGCGCATGCTCTCTACGCATCCGGAAGGGATGAGGGGGAAAGAGTCCGTGAGAGTTCTTTCGTTTTGTTTACACCTTATAGATACGAGAGGGAAGAAAATGGACCACTGGGGATATGTGCTTAGGATTTGAAATACTTCGAATATATTTGCACTTTTTTGAAATGGCTAAGATCAATTTTCTGATTAAAGAGAAAGATAAAAATATTTAATCTATACTCGCGGGAGCATGCTGTAAGCTATTTGAGTGTACGGATATTTCGAATTTCAAAATCGAGGATCATATATTAAGATTATTCGTATAGATTAAAACGTCGATTTAAAAAGGGAAAGGAAATTTAAAAGAAATTTTTAAACGAAAAATTTTGTGATATTATTAATTGAAACAAGTAATATTAAAAGAAAAATTAAGTCAATTCCTACTTAGATCAACAAAGAAAAATTTTATTTTAGCTACTTTTTATTAAATAGTTACAATTAATATAAATATGTATATACATAGGACAGAATCTCAACATTAAGTGGTAATTAAATTTTATTAATTATCATTAAAGTATTGTATAGTCATCCAAAACAATCATGTATATAAAATTTCAGTTCAACTGAATGCTTTAAAACGTGAGGGAAAAACCCTTTCCAGTTTTGACACAAGTCGCCAACGAGGCTGTATTTGTAATTCTTTAAATAACTAGTTTTAATAATTTAATTTTTATTAATTATAGTTAAATTATTGTATTGTCATCCAAAATAATCATGTATATAAAATTTCATCTCAATGGAGCGCTTTAAAATGTATTTTATTAACGATTGAAAATTCCACCAAGATAAATAAATAAATAAACAAATAGAGAATGTGAGCTAATAGTAGGAATTGAAAAAAGTAACCTGATATAAACATTTGTTAGCTGATTTTTGATCCATCACGGATGAGCTTATTAGTTTGTTTCCATGGAAACCTTTTACTGTTATTTTTTTAAAAAATTTGTAGGAAATATGTATCTACTGTGTTATTATCCCTGACCCTTTATCTTTTAGTATGAAAAATAGTGTTATCTAGGATAATTTAGTAATAAATATTAATTTCTTATTGGAGATTATTTTAAGCATGGTTAATACATGGCCATAAATTAAATTGAAACTAATACTAATAAAAAGCAAGCAAGTACATATAATCTTTTATGTTTTCTATATAAATTATGCATGTTATATATAGAACCATTTTTAGTTTTGAAAGGCAATTTACTTAAACAGGTGTGGTAGATTGATAAAATATTTATTAAACTTTCTCCTTGAAACTACACGAGGGTAGTCAGGTGTAATAGAAGTGTATTGTTAAAGAGAATTAATTGCGAGTATAAAAAGGATGGAAGTCTATAACTCTAGTTCCCTTAAAATAACATCTTTCAATTAGAACTCTTCCACAAAGCTTACTAAACTCTCTAAGTTTTGACCAGTTTCTTAAATTTTATTTTTTACATTTGCTAATTATATTCGATGAGTGAGTGAGTGAATTTTAACGTCGCACTGTTCACCTACACGAGGGCTTTTGGCGACGGACCACGTATTTTTGAACCATGGTCAAGTGACGTGGACTACACCTGATCAGGCACCCCCCATCTCCAAGCTACCACACCACACCAACGGGAAAAGTTTCAGTTCAGAGTGCATCACTGCCCTACACGGCGGGTGGTACTGGGCTCGAACTCGTGACAAAGGCTGCCACGATCCGATACCTATACCACTCGGCTACCGCCGTCACCATTATATTCGATATCAATATCCTGTGTATATTGTCCACTTCTATGTTGTATGGTGTTTATCAAGACTATGACATAATATATTTATTTACATTAATTGGACCAGCTGAATTAATTGACATCCAGTTCATTCGACTTTGGAGGTCAAGGGCATGGACCTAACACCTTTATGGGTCCTATTTTATTCTTTTCTATGAACTGTTTATTTATTTTTTGTCATTTTCACGCAAATATCATTTGGAAAATATTATAACGCTAAATAACCAAAATAAATAAATAAATAAATAAACACTTTCTTTTAAAATGTCTTGCGTCACCTTATGCAACATTTATTAGCAAGTTCTTACATTCTGTTATTTAGCCTTAAAAATTTCTAAGCATTTAAGTTCTACGCTATTGTTAAAAAAGTGTTATTATTTATTTATCTCCCGAAAAGCCTGTGATTGGTCTCTTTACCTTTTGACGCCGAGCTTCTCAGTACCGACTGACAACGCCATTAATCGGGTATTCATTAAGTCGAGCGCATTGGAGCAGGTGATCGCCATCAATCTAGGAATGTCCGCAGAGCAGGCAGGCCTCTTCAGTAGGACACGCCAATCCATTAGATGTATACTCGCAGGAAGTGTCTGAGCGATAGCCTAGTGGTCAAGGTATCGAATCGTGGCTGGATTGTCACGAGTTCTTTCGAGCCCAGTACTACCAAAGACTCACTGTGTAGGGATGCTATGCACGTTAAATCTGTCGAGAGATCAAACATCCTCCCTTTGGTGTGGTGTGGTATTTAGGAGAGGGGAGTGACAGCTCAGAGGTCGTCCTCGTCACGACCATGGTTCAAAATTACGAGGTCCGTCGCCAAAACCCTAGCGTAGTTGAACTGTGAGACGTTAATATGCACTCACACTCTGCGCGGTGGTTAGACGAAACCGGGCAACGACCTCGGCTCTCTCCAGGTGCCTCGGGATAGGACTCTCAGTTGCCTGAGTTTCCAAGGCTCTTAGTTTTTTGGGTCGTAGCAATACATTTATCAATGTGTGTGAATATAATGCCCTTTGCTCTTCTGAGGGTCAAGGAGACTTCCGGGTGAGACAACTCTGCTCCTATAACGGTGATTGTGTGCTGTTACACGTTTAGCACCGCGAGGAGATCACGTGTTACCCCAGGAATGCCACAGACGCGTATAACCTTACTTTTTAAAAGATGAAGCTCACTTTCGTATTTCTAACTGCAGTTGGATATATTTGACATTATATTTATGATATGTTAAAGAAAGTAAAATTATATTAGTTGATCAATCAAACAAGATTATTATTTTAAATGCAGTAGAGTACCTCGGCCGACGCTAATCCGATTTACGCGAATTCGCAGTTTTTAAATCTCATCGATTAATCTTATTGATTTTTTTTATCCCTGAATGAGTAGGGGGAAGAGTGAATATTAGCTTTTTTTGTTTTGTAATTTATTTTTTACCCGTTTTACCCTTTTTGAAGAAAAAAAAGAAATGAATTTTTGGTTTTTGTCATTTTGTTTTTTATTAATCTTTAAAATAATCATAAAAATTTACACCGAACGTTTTTTTCTCAAAGGGCAATCCAACATCTTTTTACATTTTGAGATAAATTGATTTTAATGTAACTGGGTTTAACCCTAGTAAATTAAAAAAAAAAGGTAAATTTTCAATAAAAGAGAAATTTTTGGTTTAATTAGATGTTCATACTTTTATTTTTTTTAAAAAATTGCTTTTGTTTACTTTTTTTTCCATTCAAATGGCGGGCCCAGTTTCAACGATTATTTAAAAAATAGGTTTTTAGGGCTTCTAATTACCCGAGGTTAAAAAAAGGGATTTTAGAAAGGGTAAAATCTATACAATTTGAAAATGTAAACATCCCAAATTGTCAAAAAAAAAGTAAGATTTTAGCTTTCCTACACCCCTTAAGCACTATAAAACCAATGATAGGCTTACTATGCCATCGTAGAACTAGCTCAATTTTTATAAAATAGCTTCAGTGAAAGGATTTTCTCCAATAAAGGCAGCATTTCTATGCATACAGCATTGACTACAATTATCTGATACAGTGTAGAGGATTTCTTAGAGCATTCGATTCCTCTCTGTGGAAATCTGTTTAGTTAATTTTTAGATTTAAAAACCTCGCCTGGTGTAGGAGCCATGAAATGAAAGTTAAGTTTCCCTTTTAAAAAGATCTAAAGAGAAGTGAATAATGGGATTGAAATGTCAAGAGGAGAAGCTTTCGATTTTAAGATGTATTAGTGAGAGAGAGAGGAGAGATAATTGGTGACTGTATATTGTGATTAGAATCTGAGAGTTAACAAGAAACACGCGCGTAACTTTTGACATAGCAATATAAGTGAAGTCGATGTCTCAGGAGATTACATTTGCATACTTGTGCCTCGAATGCGTCTTATAACAGTTTGGTAGATCTTTATTATTTTCAATTAGTATTCGAGTTTATTTGGCTCCTATTGTATATTTAACATTGAGATACTGTGATTATATTAAATAAAAGTTGTCGAGTCTTACAATGTCTGTTGATTTTCTTTCCCCCATTTATAAAAAATTCCCCTTTTACAGTTATATCGTCATTGCTTTTTAACCCCCTTTAGAAACCGAGAATCATCTAAAAACAAATAAAGAACTATTGACGCAGTTGCTTTTCTTTAGTAAAATAAAAAATCCTTATCTTTCTGTCTGTTAGATGAAAATCGGATCTTTTTGCCTTTATATATCTTTATTCATTCGTAAATTATTAATTACTTAAATTTATCTTGACTTTAAAATTTACAGTATATTCATATACACATGAACTTTAATAATTTTTTTACAGTGCGTGATGTAAAAAAAAAAGCACTTTAAGGATTTATAGAATTTTTTTGACTTTCATATAACACTCACCATTAAAAATATTATTATTCTTTTAAAAATATTATCAATGTTGGATTAATATTTATCGGATAATAATCATATTTAATTTCGTTAGAGTTAGATATTGATTAAAATACTCCTTGTTGACGGGATACTCAATTGGAAGAAAATATATATATATAATTTCTTTTCCCAATATTAAGTTCTTTCTAAACAATCAACCATTTAAAGAAGTCTTCGTTCCATTCTTTTCATTGCGTTTAACATTATATTCCATTCATCGAAAATTGGAAAAAGGGTGCAATATTAAATGTTGTCCTCGTCATTTGACCATGTTTCAGAATTGTAGAATAGTAGAAGTAGAACATGGGGATTAGTAAAAGATAATTGTTCTTTAAATCAAGTTAGCCTCAATTCTACATATGAATATACAATGCACAAAATAACAATATTCTATAAAGAATTGTTTTTTTTTGCATCGAATTTTAAATTTAAATGCGTTTAGCGTTACAGTATAGACCAGGAGTCGGCAACTTTTTGCGGCGGGGAAGCCAAACCAAACAACCAATATGATTCAATGTACCAATGTGACCAATTTGATTCAGCAACAGGATATTTTTTGAACCTACGTTACCTATTTTTCCGTGATAATGCACGCAAAAATAGGTAACGCATGCCAATAATATAGATTTACAGTTGTAATATACATTAGTTTTGCATCACATTTAAAGATATTTCTTATCATAAAATAAACAGCATAAAATAAAGTGCATAACATATAACTATTTCTTCAACAAAAATAAAAATAAATAAAATTATTCGTGAATTATATATTTTTAAACGTTTTTATTAAAATAAGAAATAAGCAACATAAAATACAAGTATTATCCTCCTATAGTTAAATAAAATTGTTAATGTGAACCTGGTGCTTGCACCTCTCTACTTCCATCTCGCAAAACCAGGGGTATAATGTGTGACTTTCAATTTGACACGATTCTGAGCATTCAGTTGTCAAATAGTTTCTTTACGGTTCGAAACATTATTTAAGTACGGATAATTTTTTTATACTTAGATATGTAGAACCAAAAGCGGAAAGCAGAGTTCATATGCAATTTTCTCTCTTTAAAAAATTAAATCTGTCCAGCAATGGCTTTCAGTGAGTTACAAAATAGCTGTAATTTTATCTTTTTAATTCCGTAAATGTCCATAATTCTGATGATGTTTGTCAAATAAAAAAAAAAAGTCCATTACAAATTCTTCTACTTCTATCCACTCAAAAATTGGCAAATTAGTAGAATAGTGCAGAGCACCACTGAGAATAGTACTGCGTGCCACATGTGCCACGCCTGCCATAGATTGTGATCCCTTGCATAGATGATGAAAAATTAGATATATTTAATATCAAGTAGTTGGATTAATTCAGTTAAAAATGAGCTGCACATAAATAACTGATGTTATTCACTGAGAAGATAGAGAAGTCCTAATATCCTATTAATATGGAAGTTTTTTTCCTACTTTTTAGAGAACGTACGCACCGAGCCATTCTTTAACAGTATGACTTTTTTAACTGTCGTAATGTATTTGCTGTATTAATTGGATATCTGAAATTTATTAGAGGAAGCAGCGAAAACTTAAAATCAATAATGTACCTTTCAATTCACGTGCAAAAAATTCAGTGATAAGAAAATACATTTTTTTACATAAAAGAAAATTAAGATAGATTTGCAATATATATTTGTAAGAAAGTACCGATTTCTACATTCTATAGCTTCTGTAGTTTCTGCTTTATTTAATTCAAAAAGCAAAGTCTCATTACTGTTATCAAACCGTAAGAATTCTGAAAAAAAAAATAGCTACGCGTTAGTTAAATAAAACAGTAAGAACTAGAACATTTTAAAGTAAAAAAAAAGAGTTAAAGAATTTGAAATTAAAATTTACAAATTAACAGGCTTATAATTAAAACATTGTAACGTGCGTTTTAAAAAATTTATTTTATTTTTTGAAGCAGAGATAAATAAGTGATAAGAAATTAAACAGTTGTCGCATTTAAAGATTTTTTTATGCAGTTCACTTTTGAAAAAAAGAAATTATTCCTAATGGTAAGGTAAATTTTCTTGCTATTAGAATAATTAAACGGGTTTGAAAAGGGGAAAAATGCAAAACGTGTTCGTTTTATTTATTGTGTGCTGTATTCTTGAAATAGAATATTGCTATTTTTTCATTTAAAACATCATTTTCTTCTTAAAAGATAGGTGCTGGTTATTTTGGTACATTAGAATAACTAGAAATAGAGAGCAAAGTGCAAAAAAATATTGCTTTTCAAAAAATATATGATTTAAATATTGCTAAAAGTTTTAAAGCACAATAAAGGGAAAATGCGGTGAAAAACTCTTAAGGGGACACGGTACGATTCAATTGACAAAAATCGGTCAAAATATCAAATTTTAATTTTAAGTCAGCGTTTTTCAAACTGTAGGGCAAACTGTTCGGGGGGGAGGCGTGATAACCCTCCAGCATATTGAAAATAAAAGATTTAAAAAATAATTAATTTACTCTGGAATGAATTAAAACAAAAGACTTTCAGACATAACAAAAAATGTACTTTAACTCTAATTTAATATAATAATAATTTATCTGGCAATATTACGTTATCAAAAATAAAAACTTCTTCAATCCCTAAGTAGCTATCTTTGATCCTATAACCAAATAAAAAAAACTTTTATTGGATTTGCTGTAATCTCACGAAGAGAGATTTTTTTTTATTACGTTTTCTTTTTAAACCTAAAATACTACTCTTTCAGAGAAACGACAACACCCAGAGCCAGAATCGAAAAAATTTTAGAAAATAAAAAATTCATCACTGATATTATTTTTGAAATACTTTACATTATAGCTGTAGGCAGCAGAATACATTTGCTGATCATCTGTTTGACCCTCTAAGGTATTGGTACAGTTAGTTATGAATGTACCTCTTATGTGTTTGTTTCTCATTTAGGGAAGTTGTAAAAAATGTATTTTGGGGGGAGAGGGGTTCCATGTAAAAGAGTTTTATGATATTTGGAAACCATACAGAGCATTTTGAAGGATTACTTGGCCAAGATTTATTTTTATAAGTATTCTCAAACATATAAACCATAATGAAAAACGTTTTAAACATTTATATATTTATTTATTTATTTGCAGTTACATCCATATTATTTTTGGAATACATTTTAAACCCGGAAGTGGTCGTGCAAGGCACACAAATCACGAAATCGTTAATTCTAGCAAAACTGTTTATTTGTTACAAAAGAAAAATTTAAAATTCCTTGAAATTAGGTTAGTATACTTTCTCTCAATTAAATTATTCATTAGAATCACGATTTGTATCGTGTACAATAAAAATAATTATATATAAAAAAAAAATTGGGATGACTGAATCACCCTGCGTGACCATTGAGGTTAGTGTCGAGTGTGTGCCAGCTCTTGGGATAAAACATTTTGAAGTCTTCTCGCTTTAAATATTAAAAATAACACAATTATTCTTCATCAGAATTTTATATTATTTTTCATTATTTAACATTAATTCTAAATGCTAATTCTGTGAGGCTTAAAATTACAGTTCACTTAAAACTAATTATAATACGAGTATTCATTTTAAAATATCATTTTACATTTTCGTAAATATTGTCGCTTATTTGGGTTTACTCTCCTGACAATTCAGCTATTATATCAAGAATGTTTTAGTTTTTTAAAAAAATGAACTCGTGCAAAGAGCGGGTACTTCAGACAGTGCACTTTTAATGTATCAGTGCTGCACAAGGTATTTTATAACTAATTTATTAATACTAAATCAAGAGCAAGTTTAATAAGTATTATAACGACTTCCATGGGCTTGTCTTAAGGAGGAAAGTTTTTCAAAGGAAGGCTTACGATTAGAAATTGACACTCTAAGTACTTTTTCTGTATTTGGTTGAGATCTATATTTTGTCTTCAAAGTAGCCACCTCATTTTGCAATGTTCTAATTTAAAAATTCGAGAAAGAAAAATAAAATATATATTACTTAAAATTAACATATATAAAATTTAATATATTTATCTTTTAATTTGTACGGTATATAATTAAATCGTATTGTAGTTTTAGCTTCAAAGTGCATTATTATTGCATTCAATACATTAGTAATGTATAAGGGGGCGTGATAAAAATTATGATTGAAAAGTGGGTCACCAGTATTGAAAGTTTCAGAAGCACTGTTATAAATCTAAATTATTTTTCATATACTTTTCTACAAATTCACAAAATTTTAAAGTTCCAAGTTTAAAAAATACAGAGTTATGATAACTTTTACGTTTATTTTTATTCACGTTCCAAAGGTAAATCAAAACTAACTTATCTCAGAAAGCTAAAATAACTGGTTTGTCTTCATTTCAAATGCTAAGGCTTTTTTTTCTATTGTCCTTAATACTTGGAAATCTTTTTCATTTGGAGCTAATAGTACATGGGACAAAAGTTGGTATCCATTTTTCAATAAAAACAATACTTATTTTTTTAAAAAAATAATTAAAGTTAGAATTTATACATTTTTTAATTAATTTTCACCAAGCATTAATAAAAAGAAGTATTGTACGAATACGAATTATTTTATCACAAAACCCATACCACCTTTTGTTACACATAGTTTAACGTACTTGTAAAACAAATTTCATATATGTATGCCAATTTTTTTTATTAGAAGTAGCATTTAAAAATCATTTCATTAGTTTCAAGTATTTCTCTTTAAAATTCATACATAAACCAAACCTCGTCACAATAATTTTAAGATAGGTTCCTAAAATTCTCACCTTATTCGGGAAAATATGCGGTAGTCTGACTGTGTGTGCAAAATAAAGGCTGATACGATTGACAAAAAAATCAATACTATCAAATGAAAGAATTCTAAAAGAGGCAAAAACGGATATAAATTTTCAGGCAATTTAATCTGAGTCTATACTAAGTGGATGGATAAAAACTAAAAAAAAAAACGTCTTCAAAATTTGTTGATAATATTAATTGTGATTAGAGATAGATAAAAAAAAGTTAAAACTTACAATTTCGCACAATTTACTTACTATTTAACGCAGTAGTCCTGAATCTTTCGATTGCCATGTCCCATTTCTAATTGATGTTAAAGCTCATCAATTTTTAGAAACCTAAGACTAAATATCACAAGAAAAAAATATTCTGTATTTTTTCGAATACACACAAGCCGTTATGCCGCACCACAAATTTTCAACACATTTTTGTGAAAAATAAATAAAAAAGGCGATATTTACAAAATTTTTAAAAAAAGTGAGAACTAAGTAGAAGTGAATAATTAATTTATTTTACGAGTATTAAATACTTTTAAGAATATATACGAACATTTAAAATCACTCTAACCCCGTTAGCGTCATGTTCAATTTCCCCCATCCAACGAATTTTTCCGTCTCCGATTCAGTAGTATTTACATTGGAAAAAAAGTGCGGCTTAGATTCGAATAAATACAGTAAAATTCGGCGTATAACACCGTATCGCCGTCTAACGCGCAACTATACTTTCAAGCTGCAGTATTTAGTTTTTGGTTATATTTACCGTATTACGCGCCTTCCCTTTTTTAACACGCTTTTATAAGTTTCACTTGTATGTAACGGAATGTTTGAGCTCGATTTTTAACCTCTTTAAAAATTCTAATTAATTCGAAATTTTGTACACTTTTCAAGGACGATTGACAAAGCAATAGTTTCATAAATTTGTTCCATTGCCCTGAACAAGAGAATCAGGAATAACGATTTCCAGATTTGGCGACTTATTCCATATACCATTGCCAGATTTTGCGACTAATTCTAGACCCCATTTCAAGATTTGGAGACTAAAAGATTAAGAGTAAAAGCGAAAATGTGTTTTTTACATCAGCAATATCTTATCATGAATATGAACAATTGTCCAGTTTTTCTGAAAATGGAAATAAAAAAAAGAATCGTGCATGTGAAAGAAACTAATTTGTTCTAATTTAGGGATGGTCAAACTTTTTCTACCACGGGCCAAAAATTAAAAAAAAAAATTGCATGAATAAATGATAGTTTAAAAACTAAAAATACATGCTTTTATTGTAGATCGAACTAAAAAATGAAAAATAAATTATAGTTTAAAAAAACTCAAAAACACGCTTTTATGATTATAATGGAACTAAATAAAAAATTAATTCTTAATGTAAGAATAAAATAACTAAAAGAAAACTAATGTCATTGTGGTAAAATCGGGGGTGCCTTGTACTAAATTTTTACATTAACTCAGCATTTCGGAATAGAACTAGTAAGAAATTGTAACAATTAATATGGAGCACACACACACACATCACGATTTTAACCTAATCACAATACTTTTCTCATAAATCATTTTATTCTTATATTAAGAATTATTTTTTACTTAGTTCGATTAACCATAAAAACATGTTTTTGAGTTTTTTTAAACTATAATTTTTACGAAGAAACTTGAAATGTAAGTGCGCATTGTTCTTATATTTTGAAGTCCTTAATTCAAGGTATTATCTGATGCTTCAGACAAAATAGTGTACTTCTTGAAATACAACCCTTTAAATTGATAAGGAATTTAATTTCTTTTAAAGAAACAGTATTTTGATATATGAGGAAGTCAAATTTTTTTTTCTATGCTTGCCATTTTTTTAAAGCTTTCATTTTTTACCTAGCGTATAACGCGTACCCTTAAATTTTGATCTTACTTTTTGTGTTAAAAGTGGCATTATACGCCGAATTTTGCGGTAAATAAAAGTCTAACTATAAATAAACTTCAACGACAGCAAGTAAATTAAAATTTAATGAAGCTTCAAAGAAATTTGGCTCAAAAACTATTGCATCAATCAAGACTTTTATCTGCGAAGTACACTCAGTTGAATGTATTTTTATTTTATTTATTTAAAAGGAACGTAAAATTTATCTATTATTTGGGCAACAGTATTTATAAATATATACAGTCGGACCTCTATATAACGGAAGTCAATAAATTCCGAAAAAAAGTTAGTTATAAGGAAAATTCGTTATATAGAGGCTCATTTTTCTATTTTCTTGATAAACCACGAAAAAACAAATTTTAAATTCCCGAACACTATATATTAAAAAATAAGTAATTATTCACACATTTTTGTAAATTAATATATATTCATATAATATGTCTTATCTATCAAAAAAGAAAAACTGCAAGGAAAGTTTCTTGATGCCTTTATCCACTTCCTGAAGAATTAATTTTTTTTCTTTGATGCTCAAACACTTACGTTTTGACATTTTCGAGCTACAAGAAACGACGTTACCACTATGACTGATCAACATTACAAATGAATGGAGACTATTTCAAAGATACGAGACAACTCCACAAAAGGTGAAAAGGGATATCGAAGTTGTTTCCAGTGAACTGGACAATGAGGGTCAGAAGTTGCATTTCTTGAATGCAACGCTTATAATTCTATTGCTCTCGGTGAGTTAGGTTGTGACGTCTCTCGCGTCCTTCTTCTAACATAACTCCTAAGTTCTTTGACGGCCACGATTAATGGCAAAACTTTTCCAACCCAATACCAAGAAGAGAAACGGTTCGAATATGCAAATGAGATATACTTTAAAAGGATAGAAGCTTTGATGAGATATAACGGCAAGCCTAGAGATAACTTAGTGTGGAATCGTTCGGAACAAGTGTTAGACGTCCTACAGTTCAGGAAGAAGGATACGCTCATCTCAATAGAATATAATAAGGATTAAGAAAGCCTGAGTCTTCTCACCTACAATTATAACATAATAGGAATTCTTTCTACCTAGGAAGGAAGGTGACTCTACAAAAAGGTAATATTTTGTATAGGAAGTTAGATTAGACAGTTGAATTATTATAATTAAGATAAATGATCTAGTTGCGCGATCTGACTTGAATATAAGGTTTAATTGGGTGTTAACTCTCACTTTAAGAAAGTTGTTAATTAGAATTAAGTAATTTAAGTTATTCTTAATAAAAGTTGTGTTAAGAATTACATAATGTCTCATCATTTAGATAATCCCACACCTTTAGCTTACGCGGATCCTACTAGACATAGTCATCACAGGATGGCTATGTCGCAAGGTATCTAATAAAAGCAGTTAGAAATTTATGATCACTATAAAGTGTATTAAAAGAGAGAATAACTTGAAATGTCTAAAAATAATTTCGAAAAAGGGAGAAAAAATTAAACCATAAAAGGAAAAGTTCGTTATATACATAGAAAGTGTACTTCGCTATTGAGAGGTTGTTTTACGAAGGAAATCGTGAAATGTTCTTGGTTTTAGGAAAAAAAGATGTATAGAAAGAATTCGCAATATAGAGGTTTGTAATATGGAGGTACGACTGTATATACATATAAATCCGTTAACACATGCACACATATATAAAGAGACCAAAACACACATACGCGTGAGAGAAATTTTCGGTAACAAAGATACACAACTCAAATTATTGTAACATTCATATTTAAATAAAATAATCCATGCATAACAACCTGTGTTTTAATTAATTCTTGATACACAATCTTCACAAACATTGGAACATTTCTTGTCACTTGACATTCCTTCACGGTACTGATGTTTCTCAAATTGCTTAAGGTATTCGACTACGTTCGGAAACGTGATTTTAACTAAGCGCATAAATAGATAATTTTCAAGATATTTAGTATCATTTAGATTAGAATACATGTATAAAATTGTTTTAAGGACATTTTAACAAAAAATTTATTTAAATACAATATTTTGACAAAAAACTAGCTTAGAATAACCTTTTTTCAAAATGCTCTCCATTTATAAAAAATGCTTCTAAAATAATAATATTTTGTGTGTGTGTGCTTATATTAAGTGAAGACTTCTCCAGAGAGTCTGAACTAGGATTTTTGAAAAATTCACATTATTTTCAGAGTTACAACCCATTGAAATAATTTTCGGCGTTTTTTTCTTAAAATTTCTCCCCTCTGTTGTCGTAAAACATGGATAAGCCCACTTCTAAGTTATATATTTCAAAAATTCTAGTTGAGCCTTTGTACAGAGGCAAAAGTTTTCACAAAAAGAGAGTATTTTGAAAATGGGTCATTCTATTTTAATTTTTTGTCAAAATATTGTACTTAAATAATTTTTTATTGTAATACTATTCTTAAAACAATTTTGTATACATTTTTTAATCTAAGTGACACTAAAATATCATAAATATTATCCATTTATACGCTTTTGTAATATCATGGTTCCGAACGTAGTCAGATACCTTAAGTAATCTACGACGATGTCTTGCAATGCTTGCCCAATTTGCTAATTATGTTCTTAAAAAATTACTTGAAAGATCAGTATAAATAAAAATTTGAGGAAACAACTCGGGATCGAATGGAGAATGTTGCAAGACCTCTCAATATAACTGTGTCAACAGCAATTTGGTCTGACTTTACTATTGAGTCCTTTCAACTTCGTGTAAAATGTTTTGCTCCTAATCGATCCTGTCTTTACCTTGTTCTTCTTGCATGCAATTTCATATGATCTTATCCAATAACTGTATCACCTTATACATCGAATATCATGTGCAATATTTGCTTTCTTTGTGGAAGTTAAATTCAATTTGAACATGATATTGTCACAGACTTCTTTATTATACAAATCGACATGTTTATTCATGTACACAGCGCAAAGTTGAGCATGCACGATGTGTATGTTTATTTTTATATATACTTAGTTCAGTGCTTCTCAAACTTTCAATATATACGCGACCCACTATTCATTCATCATTTTCCTCGCGCCCCCCTTTATACAATTACAATGTATTGAATTTAATAATACTATGCTTTGACACTAAAGTTACAATACGACTTTAACCTTTATGTGTCACCGAGGTATATAAACGTCTCGCTCAGCCAAAGCATTAATTTTCTGACCGTATATATATGTCTTTCCGAAGTACGATCTTTTCTGTGCAGTGCTATCCATAAAATTATTCCGAAGGCTTTGGAATGCACTAAAAGGACCTTGACAGAGTTTGCAAAGGATTGACTTATTTCAGAGGATTTGTTATTTATTCTCTTTTTTTTCTCCTCCCCCTCCCCTCAAAAAACATCAAAATACACTCATCTACGTGGAAAATGGTGGCATTGGGAAGCGAATCGCGTAACTTTAAATCGGCAGTCAAGTAATTAATTATAAATCGTACAAATTATAAAGATAAGTAAGTAATATAAGCCCATGGGGTCACTGATAATTATCAAAATTGTTATTAACTAAGTATTGTTAAATTAATAAAATATTCATTGTACAGTACTGATACAATTATAAGTGTATTATATCAGTATAAATATGCCTTTTATATTTTATTATATCAGAAAGTATTTTTTTGTTTACTTTCAGTAAATTAATAGTTTTTTAAATAACCTTTTGTTTCCGACTTTTCAATATGCTCGCACACTCCTCGTAGAATTATCACGCTCCCCAAGGAGGGCGCGCCCCACAGTTTGAGAAACGCTGACTTAGTTATAAAAGAATTTTAGTAAAAACATATTTTGCATTTATTGATTTGCTATAACTTGTCCTATAATTTCTAGCTTTCAGTTTGTTTTTGGACCATCGAATCTGGCAATAATTTGGTTACTGTCTCTTAATTCATCATAATTTGAGCAATTTTCAAAGCATCTTTAGAAAATTAATTTTTGTTTTGTAATGAATCAAATGAGACTCTCTCTGTATATATATCCATTATTTTTGTGATTTTACTCAGTATTATAAGCAGAAAGGGGGAACGTAGGATAGCCTTAAAATTAGTTAAACACCTTTTATGGAAATTTAAAAGATGTCCTCTGTTAGCTTTGTTCATAATACTGCATCATTTATCTTTTTTTTTTAATGTTTAAAATCTCAATGATATTTTAACTTTAATATTCAAGTCAAGTATCTCAAGTAAAATTTATTAAAATATCTCCCTCTCTCTTACATAAGCATATGTATTTTGGTGGGTAATAATTCTTCATTAAAATTAATTTAATGATAAAGATAAGCAGAGATCAGAATTTAAATGATAATTAATTTATTTTAGCTTACCAGCCTAATGGAAAATACCATTTTAAGAGTATAACTTTATCTCCTCAAAAACTACCACGTTTGCACATTTCAAAGTGAGATGATGGAACATTACAAAAAGCCTATTTGGACATTTATCAACATTATAGCGACTTCCGGTAGGAAAAAGTAAAAAAAAAAAGTGATACCTTTAAAATGTAAAAAAGAACGCTTTTGCCCATTGTTTTGTGTGTTTGTCTTCCGTTTAGCATTTTGCTTTGTGTTTGTCAGTGAAATGTGGAGCTAAATTAAAAACATGGTCCTGTCGGCTTTAGAGGATATTTAGAGTGGTTGTATGACAATACATTGTTTTTAATTATTGATGTCAAAAACTTTTAACTTTTTAAGCGTTCAATTGTATTCAAAAGCATTCTTAAGGCAATAGCCCCTTGATTTCTTGTTCCTCCTCTGAAAACGATCAGGACATAAATTTATGAAACAGAAAACTATTTATCTTTCATGTCCTCGGAACTCCTTTCCCCTCTCTCTTTGGGAGACAGTTTCCACAAAAATTGTTCTTAGCGAAACTTCTCTCAACAATAAAAGCATTCATGTTAAATTTCAAAGGAGCATTTTCGTATTGTAATCCAGAAACTATTAAAAACTTAAGTAAGCAAGTATTATTTGAAATGAAACATCTTCATGGGTTTATTCTTATGTTACTTATTAAAATCTACGTAAGAAACAGGGCCTTTTTATTTAATATTCACAAATTGGAATGCTTCATTGGATTGCTACTTTTCTTTGGGGTTTGATTCGGTGTTGTAATGGAAATTAACTGAATGGTTAAGAACTGAATGGCGAAAAGGAGATTATGTAGACAAAAGGTTCTCAACGTGATAGATAACACCCCTTTGTGGGTGTTTGAGGCTTTCAGGGGCGCAGTAAAAGACCAGAGAAAATTAGGGGGCGTTGAGATGGCACGGAGGGGCTTCAGCAGAATAACCAAATATAGTCTAAAAAAGACTTAAAAAACACGTTGATTGTATACTAACAAAAGTAAATTTTAATACAGGTTACCTTATGTTGATTGTTTGTATTTAAATCATTTCTATCGTACGAAAATGTACATATTTTGATAGTTCGGGAAGTGGATGAAAAACTTAAGGATTTTACATTAAATTTAGACCTACATTAAATTGAATGATAAAGTAAATTTTAATTTCTGTAGTGTACGTGTTGTCTTTGCCTGTTATCAAGTAGAAAAAATGTTTCGTCGACTGCATTTCATGACGAATATTATCCAAGAAATATATTTAAACATGTTAACCAGGAATTAACGTATGATTCTTTAAAGGTTGAAACTGGCAATTTTTTTTTATTTTGAAAGCAATAGTTTATTATCAATTACTTCATATCATCAAAACCTTCTTTCAAAAGCGTCTTTATAACAGTATATATAAGCAAAAATTTATTCCACTCTTTTAAATAAAGAAGAAATTCAACAGCGTTTTAATTCCAACAATATTCTAGCTAAAACTAAAATATGTAATATTACACTTTTAAATATATTTGTAGCAATAGCTATTTCAAATTCGCAAGTAAAAAAAATGGGGTCTTTGGGGGAAAAAATTAAATTATGTTCTATTTGTAATTGAAATTTTTTTAAAATTAATTCTTGTTTTCACCATGTATTATGTATGCTCTTATTTATTTTGAGTGGGAGGAGGCGGTATCGAAATATTCACTAGAAAAGGGGGCATCAGCTCAAAAAAGGATAGGGAACCTATGGTTTAGACAAAAATGTGATATTCCTAATTACTATTAGTGTGAAATCTATCTAAAATATATTTATATGTTTAATTTTTTTTAAAAAAATGATGCATATAAATTTAAAAATATCGAGTGATACCAAATGAATATATTTCTCTGTACTTTAATGAAAACTAAATCTGTTACAACATTACCTAATTTCACAGATCACACGTATACGATATAAACATCTGAATATTTGAAAGTTAACAATACTCTACGCCAGCGATGTCCATAGAGTCTACGGACATCGCTGTGGTTTACGAGAAGACATAAATAAGAAACGTGGCACTTAACTGTTATATATTTACTACTCGACCAGGTTTAAAGTTTGAATCCTTGGAAATTATTCTACATCACGTGTTGATCATCAATGCAACAAGAATCCACACAGTTTTGTCATATTTCTCTCTTAGGTGTCTGATATTCCCCAAGATGTTTCCCGTTCCAAAAATTTTATAGATATTGGTGCTATTAGAACATAAATAAGGCTTATATAAGCAAAGCAATAAAAAGTATCTTTTATGTAACCAAATCATATTTCATACATTGTGACATATTTTAATTTATAAAATTTTACACAATCTAGCCTGAAACTTTTTGGTGATTATATCTATTTAAATAACTCTCTCATTTATACCTTTGTTGAAAAAGTTAATTAACAGATACTACTAATAAAAATGATAAGATCTTTTCGAAAAAAGATCACACATACATTAACTATCGAAGCGAGAAATGTGTTTCATTGATTTGGTTATTTGGCAGTTTATTTTATTAAGCTACTCGTTTATATTTGAAATTGTAAATGTTTTTAAACATACACTATCTATTTTTTCTATTGTGCCGTAATGCTAATAATATTTCTCAGTGTTATGTCTTAGCATCGTAAAACTGTACATAGAAAGTTTTGGTTAAATATAATCTAGTAATATGTATACTTCATAGCGAGACGTGAAGACCTTTTGCTGAGTGGTAATGCATCACGTTTCCATGCCGCAAGTCTGGGATCCAGATCCCGGGGTGGGTATAGCGTTTCAGCCTTTCAGTGGCTCTATAAATGAGTACCAAGCTTGCTGGGAACAGAACCCTGGGGTTTTTGTGTCAGACTGACCAATTAACCGAAGCAACTGCACATACCCTCCAACGCCTCAGGTCACGTAAACTGAGATAGGAAAGTAGGCCGTGGGCTTCATGGGATGTTACGCCACTGAGTTCAGTTCCTAGCAAAACGTACTCTAAATTTGTCGCGAACTCTACAGAGGCTGATGAAATCAGGGAAGGTTCATAAAAAATTTGACTTGAAAAGTCGAGCACACAAAAAGTAGATCCACATGCAGGGTGTTCCAAATAGCGCTCAAACTCCTCACAACCAGATTCCTCGTTGAAATTACATAAAGATACCCGAAGAACTGAAATACGGTACCAAAGAACACAGTAAATGATGATACATGTAGGTTCATGATGAGGCCATGGTGCATTTCTGTACTCATATGCATGATTGGCGAGATATTGCATTCTCAGGCAGCCGTATTTGGCGTTTAGCTCCAGTCCTATGGCCACCACGATTGATAGATTTCCCACAGTTGGATTTTTTTTCCTACAGAGCAATTCTGGGATTTGGTGTATCAACACGTAGCGACCACTCAAACGGACTTAGTTGCTCATCTGCATGCTGCTTGCACTCGGTCGACAATGTGCTGATGCGATTTGTGCACTCATCCATTTCACGGTGCACTCAAACCTGTCTCGATATACAAAGTGGACATTCTGAAGATCTGCCTTTTTAAATATTTGCAAATACGGAACTAGTATGATATCACTGGGGAAGGCGCCAAGTGCTGCTTGGCGCGAAAAAGGAACCCCGCCAAGCAGCGCTTGTTGTCGCTTGAATGGAATCCAAGATGGCGGCCTTGCGATATCAAATTCGTCTGGAAGATAATTTTAAAGAATTGTTTTGAAATTCATTGGAATGTATTTCAAAAGAAAAATATATGAAGATAATGAAAATAACCAAGGTAAATCAATAAATAATGAATAACAATATAATATAATAAAAGTAACTTGTACTAATAATGTTATGCAGTATATATAAAATAATCTTATAATTTAATAGTAATTATAAAAAAGAATTATCATCGTATTGTAATATTATAAAAATTATACAGAAGAATACTTATATAACGTAATAATTATAAATAAATAGCGTAATAATAATTACAAATGAATAACAAAGTAATAATTATAAATAAAGAACATATAATAATAATAATAAATAAATAACATATGCAATAATATTTATAAAGAAATATAATAAAAAAACAATTACAAATAACGAAAATTATGAATACATACATTAATAATTGTATTTCTATATTATTAATAAAATAATTGCATAATATATATTAAAATTAATAATGAATATCAAGTAAGAAGTAATGAAAACTTGCAATATTCCAAAAAACTGCAAAAATATCAAGGTAACCATATTGTATTGTTATCGCCTATCTTGGCGAACATAAACAACAACTTGGCGAGTGCCCCGTGATATCAAATAGTGTGTCTTTTGAAAACCAAAAATACTTGATACAGCTATTGACAAAGCGTGAGAGTGTAGTTTGGGAATCTCTGTCACTTTCAAGGACTAAAGCCAGATAGGTTCTAATACCTACATATGAATGATGAGTGCGCGGTACTTTCCATTCCACCATATTTTGTAATTTTTTTAAAGCGTATAATTTCAATAAGGAAAATATAGTAGAGGAGGGATTTAGAAGAATAGAACGAATTATATCTTTGTTGTTATTTATTTATATCAGTGATTCCCAAAGTGGTCTATATAGACCCCTAGGTGTCTATGACGACCTGCAAGGGGTCATCGACAGCAGAAAAATAATTTGGGGGTCCATGAGGTGTAAATGGGGGGTCTAAGTGATGAAAGATAACATTAAACTAGATTGTGACTTAAATTTTAAAAGAAAATAATCGAATGGAAACTAGATTTTACCTATTTAACAGATTTATTTACTAAATTTAATGAGATTAATTTGTCGTTATAAGGCGACAGCATAAATTTTATTACAGCAAGGACAATCAATTCAGTGTTTCTTGCCAGATTTAAGCTGAAGGAATATAATATTGGACGTCGCGAATCTTATTTTTCTCAATTGGCCACAGACAATTTGCAGGAAAATATGACGTTTTAACCTACATTCAACATTAAATTACTATTTATTCAGATTTTGAAACTAAGTTTGAGAGTGCATTGACTACGGTAATAACAATAGTGAGGAATGAATGAATGGCAATGATTTTATATGGTCATATTGAAAGAAAAATGTCATTTTACAAGAGGAAAATCGGTGGGTTAAATCGGGGGTCCGACAGTATTTACTGTGAGAACATATTCTTTGTGGTATGTAATTGCCATAGAATTGATAAAAGGTTATTAAAAAACTAAAAAAAAAAATAAAGTTTTCACTAAACGTAAGTTTAGTCTAATTTTAATCTTTTCAAAAATGCCTGTTTGTACAAACAATAGATTGAATGTTCCCATTTTATGATAGAGTAGAAAATTCATTTGGATTTCAATAGCTCATGAATTTTAAGTATTTTCTGTATCCATGTATGCCATACGGATTCTAATGCATATATAGAGACAGGTTATTCCAAAGTAGGCTTATTATATATATCATGCATATCACAACTTACTACCCATTTTGTTAGGGAGCATTGTACAAAAAGAGATTATTTTATGAAGTAATTACGCTAATATCTCAAACTCTTTGGAGAATATATTTTTTTCGAAATAACAGTTCTACATTTTGAAAGAAAACACATGTCATAAAATTATGAAAATTCGCTTATTTTAAAATGTTCTCTAAAACACAAGCAGTCTAGACGATCGGCGAGACACGGTAATTGCTCGAGCCTTCACAAGAGGTGCAAATTCTCACCATAATTTCTACAAAAGGCTTACTGACGCCCTTTTTAAGTGATTTACACATGAAAATTGGATTTTGGATAAATTTCTAATTAGTGATAACTGTGAAGACGATTGAGAAATTCGTAACGTTACTTAGAATGAGTCGCGAATATTGACATTTTAAAGTATTAAAAACTTGTAAGTTACGCGAAATCGTTTTTGTTTCACAGTTAGTGTATTGCGAACAGGTAACAACAAATTTTCTTTTACATTTATAAGGCTTCCAATAAATGTTATTCAACTTATTACTCCCGCTTCAATTTCTAGAAATATATACTCAACAATAAAAGCATTTCTTAGAACTCACAATTAGCATTTAGAAAAGCTATAGAGTTTAACATTTAAAAATGCTATAGAGTTGTAACATTTAAAAATGCTATAGAGTTTAACATTTAAAAATGCTATAGAGTTTAACATTTTTAAACGTTTAAAGATAGTGAAAAGTTATATCAGTAATTCTAATGTTATATCAGTTTCTGTTTAAATCCTTTAATATTTTATGGATGAAAAAAAATGTATAACAAGTTCATTCATTGGATAATATAAGTTTATATTCACGGCAATACATACATATACTTAGCGCATACGTATACTTAGCGTAGCCAAAAGCTCTTGTGTAACTGAACAGTGCGACGTTAATATTCACTCACTCATTCACTTGTTCAAAAAATAGTTCCACTAAGCAATCATTTATTCGTGATCAAATTCAAACTTCACATTAATTAGTTAAGACCTTATTAACCTTATTTGTGTTAGTAAAAAACAGAAAGAATACCCAATTTACATTAATTACTATGATTTTAGATCATTATGAAGACTTTAAAGCCATAAAATATTTCCGTGCGCCAGATTGGGAAAAGTGCCCACTGTGCGTCGTCACTTAAATACTCATTTCTGCTGCAGATATTCGAGAAACACTTTTTCATACATAAGAACTGTTGCGATAATGCAAGTGTTGAAGTTTTATGTAAAATCAAACTTATCTCACTAACTTCAGAATATATAAGTAAAAATAAAATTCACGCAAAATAGAAGTCACTTTGTAACGGATACTATATTCGGATTTTTCTCCTCTCTCACTTTTTCTCTAATCCTCTTAGGGAAAATACTCTTTAGCTGTGATTTTAGTTTAAAAACCCCTTTCAGTAGAGATGAGTTGAATTTATGCAAATGTGACTACTGTTTAAGTACCTGTCATTAAGTATGTGAAGTTAATTGTAAATCGTTGATCGTTAAGCGTGAAATCCGAGTATTAAAAAAGGTGAACAGCAACTGTGGTGGTCGCACGTCTACAGATTAATAATCGACGTAGAATCCACCAAGAACTGTGGAAGTAAACAACCTTGGAGCTGACCGAGCTACCGGACTTCGAGAAGGATCATAACAATGAGCTTGAAATCCAGAAAAGTGAATTTCAGTAATTTAATAGATCCGATTAAGGGTTAGGATTTCAAACTGCTCACAGAATTAAGCTATAAAATTGTTATTTTATAAAGTGCTGAAGATAGAATATAAATAACTATTTTTATGATCGTGTAGGCTTCTTCCTCCAACCATCTCACACCCACGACCTTTAGGCCACGACAACGTATATTTTATTCTATCAAATACTTTAATCATTAACAGAAAACTATATATTTTTGCTATCGTGGTTTTGCATTAATTCTAATAGTATTGTGAAAGCAAAATGAAACAATCTTCAATTCCGAGCACAAAAACATAAAAAATTTTTAGGAGACCATTATTAAAATAATAAGCCCTAACTCAAAACATTTTCGTACAATAAGAAATATTTTAGTAAATTCTTTAAAAAATAGCATAAATATCATGTTCAAAAAGTTTCGTAGAAATACATTTGTAATATTTTGTGTTATCAGACTCGCCATGATAGTATTTGAACTATTTAAATCCCCACTTCTGGTTGTTCTAACTTATAAAATGGATTGTAGTTTAGCGTAGAAACAAAACAAAAAACGTTTTGCAAAGCCAAAAGATAGCTCTATTCAATGAAACAAAAAACAAAAATATCTGTCTTGACCGAATTGGGTCCTTTTCAACGTGTTCGGATACCTTAATAAAAACCAATGAAACAAAAACATTCCCAAGAACTTAGTGAAATTTAATCTAAGCAAAATATGTATTAAATTTTGGGAAAATAATCTAATATTTTCCTTTTCATTGCCTTTTTTAGCATCAGATTGTCAAGATATTGTTCTATGTCGTCCATTTTGTTTATTCATTTCACCATTGGAATGTGCGTCTAAATAATTGCGCATATTCTTCATGATGTTCCTCATTTCGGATGACGTGAGAGCAGAAGCTGCATTATTCATTTCATTTTATGAAATGTTTTATTCGTCGAATTATTATGAAATGCTTTTGTTTCTTATATTCAAGTTTTCTCATTTAAATTATATTGAATCCGAATATTTCCATGAAGGAATTATCTTAGAAGGAAGAACTAGAGATAAGAACTAGAGGGAAGAACACACCAGATTATTTGTAAGACTTAGACAAATTAGAAAAATAATTCTATAGCTCACTTTCCTTTTTATTTATTCCATTCTAGATGGAAACAACAACAAAATTATCAGATTTTCAAATATTAGTTCACAATTAGAGAGTGGTTATTAACCTCATATTCTAAAACAACGCGAAAGCTTTTGGCTAATGTCCACATTGTTTTGATCAACAGTCAAATGACGAGGACGACACCGATGCAGCTTGGAAAGGTGTTTATTCTCCAAACTTCCAATTTCCACTGATTGAGGACTTTAAGCCTAGACAGATTTAATTTGAATCAGCCTCCACGCAGCAATTTCGATCGACTCTTAAATCCGTTACTTGACAACGCCAGATACGAGTTCGTGACTATGACCTCAGCCACTTGAATTTTAATTGTAGCTTAAATTATTAAAATATATTTTTTTCTCACTGAATTTCATGGTTTTTCTTCTTTTTTTTCTGGGAGTTGAATTCTGGTTCGTTTGGCTTGAGATACTACATGGTAGCTGCTTGTTGTAGTTAAACATCCAGCCTCAATGGAAACTTTATCCTAAACTTTCAACATTTTTTTAATTTGCATTAAGTCAGTGGTTCTCAAACTTTATTTACTTGCGACCCAATTTTTAATCATAATTTTAATCGTGCCCCCCTCAATACTATAATAATGAATTGAATTAAAAAAAAATAATATAATTTGACATAAAGCCACAATACGACTTTAACCATAAATCGTACAAATTATCAAGAGAAGTATTAAATGTTGTATATATTTTATGATATGCCCATAGGGTAATTGATAATTATAAAACTTGTCCTTAACTTAGTATTGTTAAATTAATTATGAAACACATTGGGAAGTACTGATTCATTTATAAGTGTATTGTATCACTGTAAATGTGTATTTTATTTTTTATTATGTCAGAATGCATTTTTTTTGCTTTCTTTCAGGAAATTAATAACTTTTTTAAATAATCTTTTGTTTTCGACTTTTCAATACATTCGCACCTCCCTTTAGGGTTATCACGCCCCTAGGAGGGTGCACCCACAGTTTGAGAAACACTGCATTAAATGTATATGCACAACAATAAGTAATTCTTGACAATTTTTCTTTAACAATACATAAGTGTAACATGGAATTAAAATTTATCCTTTTATGATTCAAGATTCTGTTGAATTTTTAAACTGAAAAACTATTTAGGGCATTAATTTCCATAATATGTTTATTGTATAGTAATACCCCGAACTTACGTGATAGGTGGGACTGATTGATAACCGCGTAAGTTGGGTATTAATTCGCATATAAATACAAATAACTTATTTTTATTTAGAGGCGGAGATGAAAGAAAATAATAATTTAGAAACAAAATGTTTAACAAAATCTTATTTAGATAACACAAATACAAAATCTCAAGCCAAAGTTATTTTGATGTAGAAGGTTGTAATAGATCTTTACTGGACCTTTACACTAATCCTCTTGGGGACTCTTTGGGCTATCATTCACGTTAATTCACAGCCATCCCTCTCCAGAAGAAACCCTGATATTCAAATTAGTTATATAAAGTTAGGGTTTTGTAATTGTAAGGGAGAAGGAGAGGAGAAACTGTTGCTACGTTACGAAGGTGAGATTTAATTGATTTTTACAACTTGAGATAAGAACGGAGTTTGCCACTATATAAATTAGTGGACTGGGAATTTATAGTTTAAGATAGATCAGGTTAATTTAAACTGATTGTTTGCGCTTGTTCACTTAGGGTTTATTGCTTTCTTTATATCACTCCTAAGGCATCCTCTTGTGGTTTAACTTGTGGTTAATTAGTGTGCTTTAGTAATAATAAATAATAATTATTAAGGAAGTTTCTGGTCATACTTTGTTTCCTCCCACACCCTTAAGTAGGCAGGACGATGACGGAGCAACTTCAAGGGGGAGTCGCTCACAAGGTTTCTTAAAATTTAACGAAGTAGAGTCTGTCGGCTCAAAGAATTTTTTTTCTCCCTCAAAATTACCTCGCAGCTTGCTAATAATTTTTTATTCCTTTGTTTTGTTGAAAATATGCTCTCATCGTTGGAGTCTACATTCTCTAAAATTTGTAATACGTTTTCAGTTAAACTAAGGCCTGCTGTCAAATTTCCAACCATCATTGGATGTTCTGAATAAACTGCGTCTAAAGACTCAAGTTCTTCAATGCCTTGCTCTTGCTCAAGCATTTCTCTAGCTTATCATTTGTCAGCTCCTGATTGTGACAATCAAGCAGTTTCTGAATGTCAACACTATCTATTTGCTTCGCAATATAATAACTTCTTCAAACTCTTTCACCAATTTTACCAATTATTTTTCCTCCAAAAAAAGATGAATCGATGATATTTGAAAATCGCATAATACCGGATTTGGTATTATTATTACTGTATATCAGTGCTTCTAAAACTATGGATATTTGTGACCCAATTTTCAATCATAATTTTCATCACCCCGCATACAATAATAATGTATTGAATGCAATAAAAATATACTTTGAATACGACTTTAAACTATAATCCGTACCAAATCTCAAGATAAGTATTAAATTTTGTACATAACAAGCCCATGAGAGCGCATAAGTAATTATTAAACTTGATTTTAATTTAATATTGATAAATTAACTATCAAAAACTTCGTGGAGTGCTAATACATTTATAAATATATTATATCAGTGTAAATGTATATTTTATTTTTACTATGTTAGAATGAGAATTTTGTTCAATTTCAGTAAATTAAACTTAATTTAAATCTTTTATTTTGACTTTTTAATAAGCTCGGACCCCCCTTATAGGGATATCACATCCCTTAAGAGGTGTGCCCCGCAGTTTGAGAAACGTTGCTGTATATATATAAGCTGTAAACAAAGTACTATGAAAGGATTATTATCCTATACAAACTGTAGATTCTCCTGGATTAGTACATTAAATCACAAGAATTCGTAAGTATGTAGTCATTTTCATGGGTGACACATTCTCATTCAATGGGCTATAAAGCACAACAACAAATATAAATCTAAATTTTGTTTATTTATTTCAGAAACCTTTTCTGAATAGCCCCTGAAATAAATATTTTCGTGCCAGGAAGATGAGAAAGCCACTCTGAATCGATGGGTTTATGGTACTGAAATCTTCAAGGAAGAAAAAAGTTATCACCAGCTTGTTTGAAGCTACAAAATATAATAAAAAGAATCAGAGAAACCGCGTGGAATTTTTTTTTTGTTTGGTCGAATAAAGAAATACATTTTCCTTCACCAAAATTCCTTTTTTTCGTTCTTTAAACTGTAGATGGAATGGGAGCTAGAATCACCAAAGCGGCGAAAGAATAAAATACATAAGATAGTTTTGAATTTAAAATTGAAACCTTAGATTACTTCACTTTAAAATTCAAAATTCAGCTTGGCTATTTCGCATTCGAGACTAAGTTGGGGCAATGACCTTATTTTTTCGAATCGTTTTTCTCTCTGAATACTCATTGCTTGGAAAATGTTTTGTTGTCTTATGCTAATGTGTAACGTTGGTGATTTGATTTATTTTTATTTGCATCTTACTCTGAAATAACGTAAAAACTATTGGCAACAGACCTCGTAATTTTATATTTGGTCAAATGGCCGTGGGTAGCCTTGTGGTTAGAGGATTGGATCCCAGACCGGAAGGTCTGGGTTCGATGCCCAATGCCACCAAATAACCTCCGAGTACACACGAAGTACGTGCTCGGTAAATCAGTGGATCCGAAAGTCTTGTGGGCTGAATCACGAGTGCAGGGGACTGGAAAATATTTCCCTCCCCTTCAGTTCCGTGTGTAAATTGGGAGTGGAGATAGGTGGTGCCATCATCTATCGTCCCTTCGGGAATTTCGCCGAGTTAATTCGTACTTTATGGTTCTCAACGACAGGCGTACTTCTAGCCCCTTGCCACGATGAATTTCGTGGGCCTTGATCTGACAACGTCAGACAGGCAGCATTAGCCACAACACATAACAACATATTTGGCCAAATAACGAGGATGACATTTGAGTTAGCACCTAACTCTAAGCTTCCACACCAAAGGGTGGATTTTGAAGCTCAAAAGATTTAATGCACATAAACTCTACAACATAGCTGTTCTTCAGAAGCATTATGACTCGAACTCATCACACGCCGGCCACAAATCTGTGACCATGACCACTAGGGTACCTTGGGCACTGATCTTACCGAAGTCGTATGAAGGAAGTGATGGAGGATGGACTAAAATTTGCTTGGTGGTTGCAAAATTTTAGAAAACTCATAGTAGTTTGAAAAAACGTTGTTGAAGGAAGATGTTAAAGGGATTGGTCAGCAACATCCCTGGATCTAATAAGCGTGGAACACTTTAGCGAAACACTTAGGCCGTCACCGGTCAACAACAATGCCCCTGGAGCTATGATTCGGGCTACATGAGAAATGCACAACAATGCTTCAACAGCTCATTTATAATACCAAAGCCTGGATTTTTCTGCACACTACCGGTCACTTGGAGGTTTCAGACTTCTGTTAAGGTATCCGACTACGTTCGGAACCATGATTTTAAAAAAGTGTGCATAAATGGATAATTGTCATGATATTTAGTGTCACCTAGATTAGAATACATGTATAAAATTTTTGTAAGGACATTTTTACAAAAGAATTTATTTAAATACAATATTTTGTTAAAAAATTAAATTAGAATAACTTTTTTCAAAATGTTCTGCTTTTATAAAAATGCTTCTAAAATAATAAAATTGTGTGTGTGTGTGTGTGTGTGTGTGTCTATAAAATAATGACTTCTCCAGAGAGTCTGAACTATTTTTTGAAACATTACATTATTTTCAGATTACCACCCGAAAATAAATTTTCGGGGTTTTTCTAAAAAAGTCTCCTCCTGTTGTCGTAAAACATGGATAAACCCACTTCTAAGTTATATATTTCAAAAATTCTAGTTGAGCCTCTGTACAGAAGTCAGAATTATACACAGGGAAAATATTATTAGAATAGAAGCATTTTTCACAAAAGGAGTATATTTTGAAAATGGGTCATTCTAGGTTTATTTTTTGTCAAAATATTGTACTTAAATAATTTTTAATTGTAATACTATTTTCTTAAGACTATTTTACATACATTTTCTAATCTAAGTGACACTAAATATCATAAATATTATCCATTTATACGCTGTTGCAAAATCACGGTTCCGAATTTAGTCGGATACCTTAAATTCTGCTTGAAACTAATTTTTCTAATAAATTTTTTTTTATCCTTTGGATTCCTTTTTTAAAACCTTTGCCTGCACTTCTCCTTTCAATACATATTGGGGATCTTGTGGTATTATTTGTGTTTATCTGGAACATTTAGCACGATTTCGTGTTAGAAAAACAATCTTTTCCTTACTTTTTTTATATATATGTAATGTTATATCTCAGGGGAAGAAAAATGTTACCGAAGCATCGAATTAAAAACAGAAATTTTGATGCATTTGAACCATATTGGCATCAATAAATGTTCGCAGGTTTTTTTTTTTTACTATCATTTGTCACATAATTAGTACATCAATGAGTATTCCTTAGTAGTTTCTTGTTTTTTTTCCCTACTTCTCAAATACACTTTAATTGACTCAGTTCATGATATACTAATTTTCTTGTAAAATATTGTTTTGCCTTTTATCAGAAGTAATTTTTTGAATACTCACATGTAATTCAAGAAATGCAAATGGGATGATCTTGGATGTGTGGGTGAAAGTAATTATATAACCAATAAATATATAAACCTCTTAATAATAAATTAAATCTTCAACCTTGATTGTAATCAAAGATATTTGAAGAGGGCTAAAACATGAAAAATAAAAACAGAAATTTGATATGAAAATTTTTACATTTTCTTAAAAAGAATAAGCTTGTATTGAAAGTTCTGTTCAACTAGTGCAATTAATGTTTTTTATCACTAGTATTCAATGAGTTATTTCTAATTTTGCTTTTCGGGCAATAAATACTTCGTTTTGTTTTAAATAATGATAATTTATCATCCACGTTTGAGTTATACACGTTTTGTGGAGATTTGAATTTTTATTTTAAATTAGAATACAAGAATTTGAATATTAATTTTGCTCTGTCTGCTACAACTAAAGTTTAATTTAATATATCTGTGAGTTTATATTTCCAAATTAATTATATATTTTATAATTCTATATGCTATCGAAAACGTGGAGCAACACTCCGTAATCAAATACGAAACAGTTATAGTTAATATATATTCAGTGTAATTATTCGATTCGAGAGTGAAATGGCAAGATCAAATTGTCTCATTCAATAACAGTAAACGTCGCTTGATTTGAATCATTTCCAAGCCTTCTCATGATACCGGTCGAATATCAATGAGGTTTATCGAATAATTCATGAACGATATCTGTCGTCTTATCTTTCCATAATAGTATCCCACAATAGCGAAGACATAATCCTTATCCTATCACTTCTGTTTCTATAATGTACATAGATCGAAGCTAGAATATCTATATATATATTTATTCCATATTCCTCCTCGAAATAAAATCTCTAGCACACCAAATGTAATATTAATATTGATATCACACAAACAAAATTGCGTTTATATTTTCATAATTATTCTATATTGTTTATGTTATTATTTCTAAAGTAATATTTTGAATGAAGATAATTTGTAAAAATTCTTCTGCTTTTTTGAAAATGAAATCAAGCCGTTAATGTATCTATAAAAATATCGTTGGCAAAGCTGGGTGATTGTATTATTATCACTATTTTTAAGCAATTTTGGAAATAAGCATCTGTAAATTTATTTTATTCTTACAGTTTTAGAATCAATTAGTTCATTTATAAATTTCAATGAAATAATAAAGTTTAGCTCCTGATTCATCCTCTACAATTGTATTTGATTATATCATTAAGATTTATCACAATGCCGATAGCAAAGATAGATATTTTTTAAGTATTTATGAAACCTATTATTTTTTATAAGATAGGTTTCGACCAAATTTTTCTTATGAATTTTAAGGGCTCACAGAACTCTTAAATTGCAAATTATTCAATTTTTTAAAAAAAAAATATGTTAAAATCTCAATAATTCTGAGCATTTTGGTGCCAAAAATTGCTTTGATGCCTAATGAAAACTTCAGAAGTTATTGAGTAATAAATAGTGAAACTTAAACGAAACCTACCTCTCTTTTTTTTTATCTTTTATTTCATTTCTTCATAGGAAACAAAAGATTTTAGCTTGCGTGCACTTCTCAAAAACTATGCAGGTATCAATTTGAAATTTTTATACACGTGTTCAAAATAAAGCTCTTCACTTAACTTATACATCAATTTTCAAAAAAGTAGAATTTTTTTTATTTGAATTTTAATTAATTATTTTTTATAATTTTAAAATTGGTCGCTATAAATGTATTCAAACAATATTTTTTTCTCTAAATTTCTTAAAGTGAGTATAACTTCAGAAGTGAACATTTTTATACCAATTAAAATTAATTTTGTGAATTTTGATAAATTTTGTACTTCAGAATGCAGTGCGGTGTAAAATACTAATTTTCCTATTTTTGGAAAATTGTCCAATATTTATTTCTTTATAACTTTTTAAATTTTTTTCTCAAATTCTCTGAATATTTGAGAAATAATGTAAATATATATTATTATTATGCGGTAAAAATTTCAAATTATTGTTTGGTTTTGTTGCTAAGTTACATTGGTTTGAAGAGGGATGTTTTTTTCGAGTGCACATATACCTGTTAAGGGTCCTGAGAGTTTTTAAGCCCTTACTTTAAATTCGTATTGTGAAAGCAATGATATTTCAGTAAAACATATACATATCTAGAACTAAACTAACATCAATGATTTCTTTTTGAATTTATTTAAGTAGTGGATTAAATCATGTTGTTTAAAACTGTTATCAACAATTAAGTGTCTTAAATGAAACTATCGTAAATATTTACTCTTCAAGTTAAATTCCCAAGATTTAGTTTCAAATCGAGCCTTAAAGTTATTTAAATATATTCTTACTCTCATCATTTTAATTTTATTATTTTCAATATTGAGCTATTTAAATAACGAATGGTTGTAATAACCAACGACTTGATCAAAACAGAAAAGATAAGTCCCAGAAATTTTCAATTTGTATGATTTACGATTTGGAATACAAGAGAAATGAATTTCAAGAAATTGGTTTAATAGTGTCTAGAGCGTATTATAAACATGATTCTATTCACACAGTATATACACGTAAAGTACATAACTTTACACAATTCATCATTTTCTTTCATTTTTTTTCTTTTTTGCAGGCCTCATATTTTTACATAATGAACAATGGTATTGTCATTTGGTAGAAAAGAAGTGATACAAAAACGGTATTTCATTTCGTCGGGCTAGTTATCAGAATGCGTACTTTCTTCTGGAGTGCTAATTTGATATAGGCCAAATATGAGGCTATTGAATGAAAATTTGAAATAGGCTACGCGCCAAATTGTTATTTTTGTTCGCCAAGATGGGTGATAACATTACAATATGATTATCTTGACATTTTAATCGAGTTGTAATGTGATTGCCATAAGTATATAACGTATATAAGAGTTAATATTTTTATTCGTTTTTCCCCTCGTGGTATCTCTATTAACTTCACACCATTTTAATTGAATTTCGAATGTATTTGTTCTTCAAGCTACTATTTCAATCATCTGTTGTATTTTGTGCTATTTTCGAATATGGATATTTGTAATATCATAGGTGAGTACCAGGATATTTTTTGAAAAGAATGAATCCTGTACTTTTAATTATTGCAATAAATCGCACATTTCCCCTTTATTTTACTTTTTAATACTGTTTTTTAAACGTTTCTTCTTCGATGAAATTCATCGAAGGAACTCGCAATTTTAAGAATATTGCAAGTTATCAGCACTTATTAATTGATATTCATTAATAATTGTAATACACATTATGTAATTATTTTATGTATAATATAATATAATAATATAATAATTATTATACATAATCTTTGTTTTTTATGTTATTTATTAATAATAATTGTTTTTTATATTATTTATTAATTATAATTATTTTTTATTTTACTTTTTTATAAATATTACTAATGTTATTTATATATAATTATATTGTTATGTTATTTAGAATTATTATATTATTTTATTGAATGAGCATCATTACATAAAGTAATTATATTAAATGAATATTATTATTTATAATAATTTTTATATAAAAATTATATGAATATTCTCTTATATCATGTTTACTATTAAATTATATTATATGAGATAATAATAACATATTACATATTAATATTATTATTATTATATATAATCTGATATTATATTGATATTCATTATTGATTGATATTGGTTATTTTTAATCTATTCCTATATTCTTCACATTTGAAATATATTTCACAAAACAGTTCTTTACAATTATTTTCCTGACGATTTGTTACCGCTAAGCCATCATTTTCAATTCCATGTAACTCGACAGCAACCGCTGCTTATTTTGATTAAGCAATCGCTTAGTTAGAACTTTCTTTATTGGAGCTACGCATTTTGATAATTAGGACGACGATTTATCACTGTCGAGCTAAGAGATTTCGGACGTGTACCTACAAAAATAACAATTCTTATCAATAAAATTATTAGTTGATATGATTACATGAAATCGGGATGCATGTGATTTCGAATTCTTATGCAGCATAAGCATAAAAAAGGATACTTATAAGATATGCACCATAGACAGAAAGGTAAAATTTATTGCCTAAGAAAATATTTCACGACATAACGACAGAAGAAAACTAGATATCTCAGAGATAACACAAAGTTGCTGCAACAGAGTGAAATTGACCTTAATAAGGTTCGTTTGACATCACTGCATCACAAATTAGTAACACATTGACTTTTAAAGGTCACAGCACTATGTGGCTTCTTATCCCTCAATTGCTGATAATTGACTGATTTGGATGTTGCGATTGTATAAATTATGCACGAGTGAGCGAATCCATTAATTCTGAATGGCTACGATATCTTCACAAGAAATTTTTTTAAATGACGGCATAGCCACAAACATTATACATAATTGAAAGATTAGCAAGAGTGGGAAAATAAAAAAAAATCACTATTCATGTAAAAAAGAAAGGCAGGCAAGAAGAGCTCTACTGTTATTGCACAATGTCTTAAGATATCCGACTACGTTCAGAAACTTGATTTTGCAAAAGTGTATAAATGGACAATATTTATGATATTTAGTGTCACTTAGATTAGAAAATGTATATAAAATTGTTTTAAGAATATTATTACAGTAAAAAATTACTTAAGTACAGTAATTTTGAAAAAAAAATATAAACACATAGAATGTTCAATTTTCAAAATATTCTCCTTTTGTGAAAAATGGTTCTATTATATAATATTTTGCCTGTATGCTGGGTGTAACTAAACTCTGCAGCAAAACTTTAAGGATTGATGGTAAACATCAAGACAAACAATAGTAAATAGGAAACTTAGGGTCCCACAAACATCTTCCGAAGGAGATAGGTGCCATTAAAGTTTAGGGTTCAAAATTTCAAATGATTATAAAAAACGGAAAAATGAGTTGATTCGTTAGTGGTTTTCGTTAAAATTATTCTTTTTGTCAGTATTTTCTTGAAAAATAAATTTTAAAGATAAAGCTGAAAAAATATCGACAGAGGGAGCTTTAGACTTTGGAGTAACAAACAAATATCTTTTACCGTTATTTTTTGTATCACGTTAAACGCTTTCAAAAGTCTAGACTTAAACTTAGGGTACGAGCTAAAAATCTGATTCTTTGGGGAATTGGTTAAGTAGCGAAAAAATTATGTTCAGGGAGGTGAGGCTGAACTCCTTCCTGTGAACAGTTATTCCCGATCTTGGTGTCATGCTTAGACCGAACCAGCAACTACTACCTCCTACACGTAAAGTAAACGAGAGAGGGATGACAAAATTTAAAAAAAAATATTCATTATAGACATGAGCAACTTCTCTGCTCAAAATAAAAAGAAACAACTTGATGTACGCACTTAGTGCGTTTGAATGAAACATGACACGTAGAAAATGGTACATGCATGATTTTCTTGCGGAATCACAAAATCTGCTCAAAGAAGGTAATACCAACAAAGATGCAGGCCTCACACCGCCGGCGGAGGGACTGTCGAACATTAACAAGTACCCCCGGGGCCGGATATCGCGTGCTACGACGGCAATCCTCGTAACCAGGGCCTCGTCGGAGTCTACAAGACTCTTCATATGGCCCCAGAGGAAGAATTCTAGGCAGGAGAGGTCAGGCGAGCGTGCCGGCCAGTTTACCAGACCATCTCGTCCAATCCATTGTCCTCGATATGCTGCATCTAATGCAATTCGCACATCTGCGCAGAAATTTGCAGGCGCTTCGTCATGTTGGAACCACATACGAGCCTTTATGTTGGCTAGAACACTTTGGAGTAGAACTTTACATCCTTACATACAGTTAAATTCTTGTGCACTATATTTTGTATGCAAATCGGGTGATTTGCATAATCGGGTATTTTGCAGGGAGAAATTCCTCATGTCTGTTATGAATAACTTTTTTATTTAATTTTGTCACCAATCTCTCGATTATTTTACATTTAATGGGTAGTAGTTGCTGCCTTGTCTAGGACCGAGCATCGAAAATCATGAATAACTGAACTGTATCTAAGGGAGAAGGGTAGTTCAAATTTCACCTCCCGAACACAGTTGAGTTTGCGTTACTTAACCACCCCCAATGATTAAAATTTTGAGCTCAAAGTTTAAGTTTCAGTATAAGCTTTTCGAAGCATTTAATGTCATACAAAAATTAGCGGTAAAAAATAGTTGTTCGTTACTCCAAAGTCTAAAGCGCCCTCTATCAAAATTTTTTACTCTGTGGTAACTCTGAAAATAATGAGAATTTTTTAAAAATCCCAATTCAGACTCTCTCGAGAAGTCTACTTTGTACAAGCGAAATATTATTATTTTATAAGCGTTTTTTATAAAGGGTGAAATTTTTGAAAAAAGATTATTCTAAGTTCATTTTTTGCCAAAATATTGCATTTAAAAATTTTTTTTGTCGAAATGTCCTTAAAACAATTTTATACATGAATTCTAATCTAAGTGACACTAAATATCATAAAAATTATCCATTTATGCGCTCTTTTTTAAAATCACGGTTCCGAACGTAGTCGGATACCTTAAAGCAGTTTTGAATATATTTTTTACTACTCCGAAGCAAGCAGTTAGACAAATTTCAAGCTGGCAATTTTTTTTCGGCTGGGGCATTTTCAGGATTTAATGTACAGTTGTTAAAAACTTGAAATGAGTCAATTGAAAGAAAAAAAAATATTGTTCTTTTACAATGCTGGCCACCGTAAATGCAACACCCTGAAGGAAGCATGCAAATAACATGAAATTTACAACATGCATTAGCGGAGGTGAGCTATGCAAATAATTAGAATTTCAACGCAGACGCACGTCACGCGTGCCTGTGGCGCCACTTCAAAGTGCTATTTAAGGCTTGGAGATTTCGACAATTTCAAGTTCGGTAATTGTTTTTTTTTGTTTTTTTTTTTTTTTTGTGATTTTTTTTTCAAAACGATCCAGTTATTTCTCGTAAAACAGCAATTGGCTTTTTGATCAAGTATCCGAGAGTTCTAGACTAAAGAGGCTAGTGGCCTACCGAGATTGTGGATGTCTTTCAGGAAAATCGGTAGTCGTGTTGTATGAAACCAAACAACTGTGTAATGCGGATATGTGACCGTTGGATGCAGGAGGTTATGACGGACAGACGTGATCGATCCTATCCACCTCAGTGCACCCCACTTTACGTGAGGACAGGCAAATTGTGCGCATAGCGGAACTTATCGCTCAGTCATCAAGAACCATAGCACAACACATTGAGTCTGTAGCTTGCATCATTCAGTATCTGCTGCGCGTACATTGGACGCCGTTTACTGCAAGTGGTCTGTCTGGGACGTCCATTGCTTGGTCTACCCTTCACGCACGCACAACCACAGACGTCTCAGCCGCCAATGGTTACGCAATGAAAGAAGGATGTGGGTGGCAGAATGGAATGAAGTCGTCTTTACTGATGAGTCACGCATCTGTCTGCAACACCACGATGGTCAGATTCGAGTCTGGAGACACCGTGGAGAAGGGATGCTGAACAGCTGCGTTATGCACCCCCACAGTGGTCCTGCACCGGGTATTATGGGCGGGTTTGGCGAGCATGCACTCTCGCGCTCTTCTAGTACATTGTCGGTACTTTAAACAGTCAGCGCTACATCTCCCCTAGGTGTTGGAGACAGTTGTCCCTTTTCCTTACAGCGGGGCTTGGCCACAGCCATATTTCAACAGGATAATGTGCAGCTTGACACGTGGCGCACGCATTGTCAAGTTCTTCGTCAGTCACCAGATTGGTGCTTCCCTGGCCGGCTTGCTCTCGGATCTTTCACCGATAGAAAGCATGGCGGTTGCAAGCACGATTGACCAGATTACAGCCCAGTTGCCACACCAGATCCAGCTTTGTGGCCACGTGTCGAAGTTTGCTTGGTCTGCTGTACCCAAGAACACATCAAAGTCTCTTTGAATCAATGCCGAGGCGTGTGGTAGCGGTGATCTCCAGCAATGGTGGTAGCGCTCTGGCTACTGATTCTGGGAGGAACCACACTTCACAGAAGTCCTATAAATTTAATCATTTGATTCTTGGTCAGCTTATATTATCTAAAAATAAAATTTTGTTGTGCTTTGTCTTGTCTTTCTTGGTGTTGCATTTACGGTGGCCAGCAGTGTAGTAAGTATGTTTTTAGTTTGTATCTATAGAATCATGATTTATCCCATCGAGGTGCTTTTTGTTTGTTTTCCCTTTTTTTCCTCTTTTTATATTTTGTGTTATAAAATACAGATGTTTAGATTCGAAATGTAAATGCTGGGAATTTCATCTGTTTCACAGTACTCAAAAAAGAAATTTGTGTTAAGCGTCTCTGGCAAAATTTACAAAAAATGTATCAGTTTGCTTAAATGCATTGTATTATTTAAATGAACAGCTTAAACTAAAAGAGCACATTTTTTCAATGCTATTTTCTTAAAACATAAATATAATACAAATAAATAAATTGATGAAATAAGGAATAAAGATAAAAATTTCTAAAACAAAAATAAATGAATTCGCAAGTAAAAAAAAAGTTTCGCATAAATATACTAATATTACAAGTACATTTCATTTAAATTAGTCTTTTTTCATAGCTGTGTACAGAACGACAATTCAGCAATAATATAATCAATATTAGATTAACTAGTATTAGATTCCTAAAATTAGCACTAATGTATTCCATTGGATTAGATATAACTTTTAATTAAATACTTTTTTAGTACAAAGAGTATTTCGCAACAACTTTAATAATTTGATTCTTTTTTTGCGATGTGGACTTTCTACAATGCATAGCTGTCTAATTTTTCCAGAGTGATATTTTAGTACACAAAAATTCATGTAACAATATTCGAATATATGTAAATATTATTATCTTGGAATGAAGATCAATAAAAAGAAAAGTGCAATAAAAGTTTAAAAGCTGTTCAGTAGTAATTTAACTGTATAATTTATAAAAGCAAAATAACATGATGTCCAATGTAAATTAATTACACTGATATTACATTTGTCACAAATTTAATAATCTCTCTAAATATAGATGAAAATTGGAAGCATATTCTTACATGATATATATGTGATTGCATATGAATTTCTAGGAAGAATTGATTTCTCTTTTACCAGAAAAGAAAGAAAAAAAACACATTATTCCAAAGTAATTAGCAATTCCCCAGATTTATTTCAATTAATTATTAATATTGAATAAATACGTACTTAATAGACTGACAAAATATTTCAAAATAAAAAAGGCATTATCTTTACGCCATTTTCCAGTAATGAATAAAAATACCAAAAATTAGCACTAATGTTAGCACCAGCACCAGTATATAAGGCATATTGAGAAAAATGCACAAGGAAGCAGATTTCAAAATAATATATCCTGCCACTTAATCAATTACTTTAAACTTTTAACATTTTCACCAAGATAATGCAGTAATAATCAATGCGTTTAATAAAATGTATTTTTATTAATATGTAAATATTAATGCTTACATGCTTCCATGATAAATAACTGCAAACCATTCTTAATAAGACATTCATTGAGTTTCCTTCAGTCAGCTCTGGTGGTTTAGAGCTAACATGCCCGCTTCGTAAGACTAAGGTTGCGGGTTCGAACCCAGTTGGAGTCGATAGGTTTTCTGGATGCGAAAATCATAGGCAATGCAATATGATTATGCGTAATTTCAAAAGAGCACTTGAGCATCAATTTGGCTATGTTATTCTCGGTAAAATTAAATCATAGCACAATGCTTAGCATCTAAAGCAGTGCTTCTTAAACTTTCAATACTTGCGACCCAACATTCAAACATAATTCTCATCACCCCCCTCCATACAACAAAAATGTATTTAATTCAATTATATGCTGTACTTTGATTATAAAGCTAGAATACGAGTTAAACCTCTTAAATGCGCCCGGCATATATAAACGTCTCACTCAGCCGAAGCGTTATTTTCCCCGGACGTATATATACGTCTAACCAAAGTACGGTCCTTTCTCTGTGCACTTCTATCCATACAATTATTCCGAAGGCTGTGGAATACAAGAAAAGAACCGTCACACACAGTGTGTCCGGTGGCATTGGGAGCGAATTGCGTAACATTTAATCGGCAGTTAAGGAATTAATTATAAACCGAAGAAATTATCAAAATAAGTGTTAATTTTTGTATATAATTTTATATATGACAAGAATATGGGGTCATTGGGAATTATTAAACTTGTACTTAACTTATTATTGTTAAATTAATTATACCAAACACACATTGTGTAGTATTGATACATTTATATTATATCAGTGTAAATGTGTATTTTATTTTTTGTATTGTGTCAGAATGTCTTTTGTTCTTTTGTCCAAGTTTGAGAAACGCTGATCTAAAGAGAAAATTAATTCACAAATTTGGTAACGAGGCCGCTACACACATTCTAGATGGTGCCATCATGAAATGGTTCTCACATTTGGGAATTCACCGTGTCTGCAAAGGCTAAGTAGCTAAAAATGCAGCTCATTGGGAAAAAAATATTCTTCGATTTTTTAAAAAAATTTTTTTATCACTACTTTCTTCTCATTTCAAAACGTTACAGTTAACCAACATGGAAAAATTCTCTATGGGGGATTCGTTACGTGTGTTGAAAATATAATTATGTATTAAGCACAGTCTTTATTGCTTTATTTGAGGTAAATAATTTAATATCATCGTTAATAATATAAGTATCTCCTTAAAATATCTCATCAGACCTTTATTCAGAAAAATATATAATTGCACACATTTACATACAGCAATCATACACTAATCTCCTTCAACGCCGTCTTCTTCTGTTGCACATATTTCTAATGTTTTTTCCACTGATGGAAACAAGGTTAAAGTGGGTCTGTTCAAAGATAATTTTAGTACAGAGAAAAGCTAAATATGACATGAAGTAATTTAGAAGAATAAATTGCCTGACGAAGTAAAAGGTGTAGTGTTGCATTTGAGTGCCGAAAGTGAAAAATAAGCCAATTGCGTTCTTGTAATGTGCTTCCATTTTACAACTACCCTCCAGCAATTAGAATTTTATAGCATTACAAAGACAATGCCAAACTTCTTGGAAAACTGATTGGAGTTAATTGAACCATTTTAAGTACCATGTGGTTATAATTGAACTTCCCCTATAAAAATAGTGCAAAAATGGCGCAAAAAAGGCTTTGTTTGAAAACGTTTGTAGACGTCATGTTTAAGTCGATGTTTTTGGCTGTACTAATGACGGTATCTTTAGTTGAATGTGTTATTGGTGAAGCTGTTTTAAAACAAGGGGAATGCTTCTGCTGTAGCTCGTGAAATTCGTCGTAGAAAGAACCTAATGCGTTAAGGAATGCCTACTACAGGTAACCGGGTCCTGATTAAGAGATTCGAAGAGACGAGGAAATTAGGAGTTCAACCAGGAAAAGGCTGTAAACGTATTACACCGATATTTGTTGATGACGTCAAGATACCTGTTGACGCACAGTCCCAGACATCAGAGTTTGGGGGCAGTAGCACGCGTGCAGTTTCTCGACAGACAGGCTATTCTTACAACACCTTCCGAAAAGTACTCAGAAAACATAATGCACTACTTCCCATACGTGATTCGCCAAATCCAGGAGCTGTTTGATAAAGACAAGCCACAAAGTCTTTCATTCGAAGTCAGTTTTCTCAACAGAATGATTGTTGATTGGTCATGGCCTTGGTACGGTCATGTGGAGCGAAAAGAAGCTCCTTTCTACCTCAAAGGGACAGTCAACACACGGAATTGCCACATTTGGGCTAAGAAAAATGCGCAGATCCAAACTGAGTTTCCCCTACAGTTTCCAAAGGTCATTGTCTGGACTAATTCATGGCGACATATTCCTCCTTCGGCTATTCATTGAGGAAATCAGTATAAACTAACAAAAACGACCCTTTTGCATAAAGCTTCCTTTTCTTTTGAAGCCTGCAGATCTTGACATTTTTCGCTTACAACTGATAGCTTTTTTCCCGTTTTGCACTTCATTAATTTTCATTCTTGTTATGGATTATTTATATTATTTCTGTATTCCGTTTTGCTCGTTTATTAAATTAAATTTCATATTTTTCCCGAAAAGGTGCCCTCTGGTGGACATTTTGGAATTAATTTTTTTCGAAATTCCGTGAGCACATCTCGTGTATAGCCCATATATAAAATTTCATTGCATTTCGTTATTCACCGATTTGCGCTGTAGAAACTGTTTATACGGGAACTTTAATTATAACCACCTGGTATATACATGCATGAGAAACTGCGCCAGTGAAGTCACAGAAAATCAGCATGACTTTGACATTTCTTCGGACCTACCTTGCTGAGTCCTTGAAAACTTGTTAAGACCCATGGATCAATTGCACTTCGGAATCGTTAGTCTTTAAATAAAATTCAATAAAGTGATACTGTTTTTTTTTTTTTTGTAATTTTGTCAATGATAAAATTTGTGCATTGCTCAATTACTTTTATATTGCCGAGACTGACAGTTTTTGAACGTAGGAAAAAATGCATGCGGTTTAGTGTGTAAACGCTTTGTTCACTAAATCGTATATCCCTGGATTCTTTGTTTCTCTACTGAACAATTTTCATTGGAAAAAGTTTGAACACACTCACATTTAAATCATTATTATGCACCTTAAATACGCTCGTTTACAGAACTATACCTATTATTGTGTGGGGACTCTTTATAAAAACCATGCATAGATATATCCACATAACCCTTCAAAAATTGTTTTTCTTGAATAGTATAATAAAATCATTTTTAAAGTGCTTTAACTAAATATTTACCCCGAAATACCCCAACTATTTTGATTTTTCTCCCCACGAAACGAAATTGAAAGCATTTATTTGAAAAATCAAAGTACGAACGTTATGTTTTTCCAAAAACTTTCTTGTGCTTATTACTATTTTCGGAAGGTAAGAAAAAATGGCTCAGAAATATATTCTTTTACACTCATTACATATTAAAATAAAACTGTACAAATCTTCATAAATAATTAAAAAATCAACATGTCTCACGGCATTTTCCAATACATATGTATTCTTTTTATTTTGAAGATAAACATTGGACTAAATCTTTATAAATATTTACTAGATGAAATGTGCATACTATTTTTAAATTCACTTTCAAAGTTCTTAAAACAAATAAACTTTGAATATCAATTTTTCAATAACATTTGAATGTCTTTTCAAGATGGAGTTTGAAATTTATTATTTAGGAAATAATACTTTTGTTCAGAAGTAAGAACGAATTATCCGTAGCAAACTCAGTATTATGCAAACCGTGTTTAGTTTTTATACGTATGTGGTTTTTAATTTTTTTCCATTTTTTAGCGTCTTTTAAAAATATTAGTATTTGCCATATATTCTATCGGCTCGTAACCAAAAGAAGCAGAATATTTGTTTATTATAGAAGTCATAGGAAATTTAAAAAAAACTGTATAGATTGGTAATTACTTGAGACAACGTTTCTAGGTGGGTCACACAACCCTAAGGGGAAGTGATAACTACGTGGGAAGCGCGAGTGACGAAAAAAAATAAAACGAAAAAAATTATTTTTAAAAATATTAATTTACAGAAAGTAAACAAACAAAATACATTCAGACATAATAAAAAATAAAATACACACTTACACTGATATAATACACTCATTAATGTACCACTACTGTACTAATGTATTTTATGATTTATTTAACTATACTAAGTTAAGAACAAGTTTAATAATCACATGTAGGGAATGCAATACCGGTATAGCGGGATACCGAATACCGGTATTTTTGTGAGGCATTTGTTCAATTTTGTAATACCAGTATTCACAAGTTTAAACACCGTTTTTTCGGTATTTATTAGAAAAACAGAACATATGTTAATATCAGAGATTCTTTATAAATTCATACATAATAAAAAATAAAATACACATTTACACTGATATAATACACTCATAAATGTACCACTACTCTGCACAATGTATTTTATTATTTAACTAAACTAAGATAAGAACAAGTTTAATAATCACAAGTAGGGAATGCAATACCGGTATACCGGGATACCGAATACCGGTATTTTGAGCCATTTGTGCAATTTTGTAATACAGGTATTCACAAGTTTAAATACTGTTTTTTCGGTATTTATTAGAAACACACAGAACGTATGTTAATATTAGATTCTAAAACACCTTGGAATAGTCTACTCTTAATGATGGAACGATTTTTGAAACTGGAAAATCCAATACAAAAAGCAATGATTAACTTAGACCTGCAAATTAATTTTTCCGATAGTGAATTCGACTTAATATCCAGAACTGTATCAGCTCTACTTCCAATAAAACTGATTAGGCATTATGTTGAAGAGATTTTAATTTATTAACACTAATGCAACAATAAATTTCATGTTGCAGTCACTGTGAAAGAACAGTATACATCACTATCTGAAGAATTATATATTACATTGAAAAATCACACGGAAGAAAGGCATAGCGAAATAGAAAATGTCTTTCGATATTTACATTATTATAATGAGTTTAAAAATGAAAATGAAAAAGAAGAAAAGAGACTAAACAATTCAAATTTTAATCAAGTTTATTGGGAATTTAATTTTTTTTAATTAACTGGCAAATATAAAAGCGAGGAAAACTACGATTGAATATTGGGTCGCAAATTTTGAAAGTGAGAAACGCTGACATAAGAAGATAGCATTTTTTTTTAATGTGTAACTTTAATTTTTACACGAGTATGTTTTGCACAAAAAGCATTTAGTAGACACAATGGGATTTCATTGTTTAAAACATTTTCTTCTTACACCATAAAAGGAAAGATTTAAATAATTTTCAATTAACTTTTGGAATTAAGACGAGCAGCAATCTCATCAGGGAACACTCTTGAGAGATATTTAGTAAAATTAAGATCCTACAGAAAGAAATGTAAAAGCAATTTATAAATGAACGAATCTGTGTGTAAATTTACATCAAAATGTTTTGAAATTGAAAACAACACTACAATTGGTGAATTCATAAGATTTTCGCTTACATTGGTAAAGATGTGTGGTTTCCTTTATATAAATTTAAAATTTCAAAAATTAATTTTTTAATTAAAAATAATAAATAATATAGAATACCACTATTGAAGTCAATTCATTTGCCTTTTTTATCTTTTCGCATTGATTTAACACTAGAAAGACTGAAACTTAGTATATACTTATATAGCTCAAAAGCAGTTAAAATGACTGCATTGTGAAAGAATAACTGATGAGTAAAAAATTATTTTTAATATATTTTATATTATTTACAATCATATAACAAGTAAATATTAGTAAATATTAATAATAAAAAATTGACTTCACTTTGAAAAAAACATATTCTAAAAAATTTTAAGAAATTGTGTCATTGTATACATAATTGTTTATCTAATTGAAATTAAAAAACAGCCAAAATGACTTCCTTAGGTAATCTACTGTTAAAGTATCCGATTACGTTCAGAACCGTGATTTTGCAAAAGCATATAAATGTAAAATATTTATGATATTTAATGTCACTTAGGTTAGAAAATGTATATAAAATTGTTTTAAGAATAGTATTACAATAAAAAATTAACTTAATGCAGAGGTCTGAGCTATATGCAGGCAAAATATTAATACAATAGAAGCATTTTTTACAAAAGGAGAACATTAGGAAAAAAGGTCATTCTAAGTTAATTTTTTGCCAAAATATTGTATTTAAGTAATGTTTTTGTCAAATGTCCTTAGAACAACTTTAACATGTATTCTAATCTAAGTGACACAAAATATCATAAAAATTTTTTTGCGCTTTAAAATCTGGTTCAACCAATGGTCTATAATAACAAACACATTGCGGACTGTTTTATATTTATAATATATTATATCAATGTAAATGTGTATTTTAATTTTTACTATGTCCAAATGTAAAATCACTAAATTAATTATTTTTTAAATAATCCTTTATTTCCGACTCTTTTGGATTTGCACGCGTCCCGCTGGTAGAATTTAACCCCCCTTGGGGGGGGAAAACCCGTTTAAAAAGCTGTTAAATTTTCTTCATATATTTGTAGAAGTAATGAAATCAAAAATGGGAATACCACATGTTCTAATCTCATTTTCTCTTAATCATTTTCTCCATCTCATTGTTGAATTTTAGTAAATAGCAGGTGTTTGTGTGTGCACGCAGCAAACTTTTATTCCATTTCCCTCTTTGATTACATTTAAACAATTTAAGTTAAGTATTAGTTGCATAATGTTTCAATATGATAGGACTTTATCAAAACCTAAAATAAGAATCGGATTGAATAAGAATATTCCAAAAAGATAGAAAAGTAACTTTGACATATTTTTTATAATACATAAAATGAGACGAATTATTTAAACAATTTTAAATTTAGTATGATAGAATATAAAGTGCTAACTATTTAACTGTTTCTTTTCGTGATCTCTTTGTGTTCCAAAGGTACATTCTTTTCTTCCATCGAAAATTTCATTTAAATTTGGGCTTCTACAAGGGTTAACTTCAGTGTAAATGAGCTCAATTATCAAAGTTTAGCATTTAGAACACATTTTCTGAGGAAATTTCTGAAATTTTCATTCGATTATGCTTTCTAAAGCTGTCACTGACTCGACAGTAATACTGGGTTTCCTTACGAATCCTTTTTCGAAAATCATCCCAAAACAGCACGCATAACAGCATCATTTTCTTGTCAATTGCTGGAATGACTTCTAAAAGAATGTCCATGAGAGAGTCTAAGTGGCTTTCGAAGATATCCATTTCTGATGTTTCTTGGAGCATATCATTCTATCAGCTGGTCTACAATGTATATATGACGATCGACAATCTACGATAAATCTCAGAATTTCTTTAGATCACATTTTGTTTTCTCCAAATTCATCCTTCATTATTTTTTTTCCCAAGGGTAATTTTAAGTGAGAAATGCTATATAATAAATTACTTTAATTATTATTTATCAACATTAGCACAGCTTCACATTTTATAACAATACTTTTCTTCATAGTTATGGTTTTAAAAAACTATAGTCCATGGAAAAATATTTTCCTTAAGGTACCCGACTACGTTCGGAAGCATGATTTTAAAAAAGTGCATAAATGTAAAATTTTCATGATATTTAGTGTCACTTAGATTGAAACATGTATAAAATTGTTTTAAGGACATTATGACAAAAAAATTTTTTAAATACAATATTTTGGCAAAAACTAACTTAAATAACCTTCATTCAAATTTCTCCTTTTGTAAAAAAAAGCTTCTATTGTATTAATATTTTGCCTGTTTATAGCTCAGACCCCTTTACAGAGGTAAATATGATTTTGCCAAATTCAGATTATTTTCAGGGTTTCAAATTTTTAAATAATTATCGGGGTATTTTCTTAAAATTTTCTCCCTTCTGTTTTTTGGGAAAACATTGATAAACCGCTTAAGTTATGCATTTCAAAAATTCTAGTTGAGCCTCTTCAGAGGTCGAGCGAAAGGCAAAATATTAAAAAAAAACATTTTTAAAAAAGGGGAAAAGGAGAAAAGGTTTTTCAATTTAAGCCAAAATTAATTTTAAAAAATTTTTTTGATACAAGGAAAAACATTTTTTTAAAAAGACACTAAATATCAAAAATTTTTCCATTTACACGCTTTTTTTCAAAATCACGGTTCAAAGTAGTAAAACTAAATTTAGAAAAAAAAACAACGTAAATATTGGAATAGTAGGCATGGAAAAATGGACTGCTTTTGCCATCTCTTCACAAAATCGTTAACTTAGAAGAAACTAAAATACGAACAAAACATTAACTGAGATAACCAACTATTCTAGCTAGTATGCTGTAAATGCGATTAATAAAATTAAATAAGAGATGCTCGTGCAAAATCAGTCAAATGCTTAAAGTGTACTATTCATAGATAATGGATACTATCTAACAACTTAATTTCGATTTTACGTTATACATTGAGTTATTATACTAATATTTTTTCTGATAATTAGTGTTTCTACTCTTATTTTTTCATTAGAGAATAAATTAGGATCAACTTAATGTATAATCGATAATGATTCTAATATGCAATAATATAAAAATACATTTATTGTGAGATTTATTATCAAAAATACCTCAATTATTACACGAATGGTAGAAAAGTGATGTTTTATTATATTTGAAACGCAAGCTTTAAAATTTAAAAAAGAAAAAGTATGCTTTATGGAATATTACAGATCTACATACATTTTAAATACGTTTAACGTCAATGCATTTATAATAATTGACTTTTTGATAAAGTAATGTGGTAAATAAAGATTAAAACCTCCTATGTTATTGAGATTATTATTAAATATATATCAAATTTCTTCATAAATTTCATTAATCTCACAGTTATATGGGGATTTTTAAATTGGAGACCAATATATTTGATTCAGTTTTGAAATTGCGAATTTAACTCTACCATAACTATCATTAATCACGATCAAAATATAGTTAAGGAACTTGTAGAAAAGATTACTCTCAAATATAAGGGAAAAGTACTGGTATTACTTTCGTATAAATAAGCATCTTGAATGAATAGATAACTTGATTCTCATTAGCGATCGCTAATACCTTTAGGTGAGCAGCTCTCACTATGGCGGTTTTATTACCAATTTGTAATTCCTTCGTAATTATTTTAAATGTAAAACTCTTCGACTGAAACTTTGCTATAAGTTAACATTATTTTGTGTGCCAATTGTAGCTGATTAGTCACGGTTAAGAAATACACAGTTGGTGATGTTTCGGGGTGGGTGAACTACGGATTCAACTCCTGTAAATCAATTAAATACTCAATTTATGAAACGAGAGGTGTAAGGGTCATTTTTTCTTGGTTACTTTAGATGTCTTAATCTTTTCGCGTGAATTTGGAATTAAAAATTAGTGGGGTACTAGCTTAGGTGTCTTTTTTATAACTAGGTAGACATTTAAATTGTGAAATTCGCCACAAGCAGCCTTCGTATAACTTCTAAAATTATATTAATTTTTAAAATATCACAATACGCTGTGTCATTTATAGGTGTTTGTAAAAATTTGAATTTACTAGTTTGTTAGTAAATGTTTCCTTGAAAAATAATAAATAATAATTGGCTACTGACAAACGCTTCTGTTTGAAAATACAGTAAGTTTTGTTGAAAAGCTCGATTAGAATACGTTGCTCTGTAATGCCAAATTTAAGATTTTGTTATGTGCGTGAATTTAGTGCAGTTGAGCCACAATGAAATACAGTTGTAATTAAAGATTTGGTTGTCCTAATAATGATTCGAAAGTCAGAAGAATATTGTTCAATTGAAATGCTATCGAATGTGTCAGTTTTAAAACGAATCATTGAAATTCTCGAGGGTGTCATGAATGAATAATGAAAATCAGTAGACTGAAAATAAGTTAGACATTTTATCAACGTTCAAGAAGTTCAAAGAGATGAATATCTATTTACGTTAGAGTTACACGTATTCATAAATATTTGCTTCCTTATATATATATATATCAGTTTTACATTTTTTAAGGTATTCGACTACGTTCGGAACCAGTGACTTTGGAAGAGGTATAAATGGATAATATTTATGATATTTAGTGTCTTTTAGATTAGAAAATGTATGTAAAATTGTTTTAAGAATAGTATTACAATAAAAATATTATTTAAGTACAATATTTTGACAAAAAAAAATGAACATAGAATGACGTATTTTCAAAATATTCTTCACATTTTGTGAAAAATGCTTCTATTATAATAATATCAGACCACTCTGTACAGAGGCTCAACTAGAATTTTTGAAATATGTAACTTAGAAGTGGGTTTATCCATGTTTTACGACAATAGAGGGGAGAAATTTTAAGAAAAAAAAATACCGATAATTATTTCATTCGGTTATAAGTCTGAAAATAATGTGAATTTTTCAAAAAAAAAAAATAGTTCAGACTCACTGAAGAAGTGTTTACATTATATAAGCGCGCGCACTCACACACACAAAATATTATTTTCGAAGCATTTTTTATAAAAGGAGAACATCTTGAAAAAATGTTATTCTAAGTTAATTTTTTGCCAAAATATTGCATTAAAATAACTTTTCTTTTATCTCAAAATGTCATTAAAAACAATTTTATACATGTGCTCTAATCTAAGTGACACTAAATATCATGAAGTTATCCATTTATGCACTTTTTAAAATCACGGTTCCGAATGCAGTCGGATACCTTAAAAATATTTACTAACTAATCTTCTATTAAATATTCTTATTTGTAGCAAAACTAAAGAAACTGTGACGAGAAGTGAACTGCCAAGTAAAAAATAAGCAACACAATCAAGTACTATCACTTTATATTTGATATAATGTAACCAATGTTTGATTAGTATTTTTATTAAACCATGACGTTTATCTAAAATTACAAAAATCAGACTTGGTTTTTTTTATGTTAAGAAAATTTCCATGGGAAAAATTATATTTAGAAAGCAATTCTTTTATAACTGTTATTTAGTAATCTTCTATATTAATTTGTCTTTAATGTTTTCAATATTTCTTTAAAAAAATAAACTCGAGTTTTAACTTGTATTTTATGGAAATCCTTGATTATAGACATTCAAATCCTCATACACATACAACTCTGTTTACTAAGCCATTTTAATTCAATATTAGACATATGAAAATATTACATTACATCAACTTTTCGAAAACAACTTTGACTAAAAGTAAAATAATAGAGTATCAAACGGCATTTCTCTCTCTCTGTCTCTCTATCTCGATGCCATTCGTAGTTTATTTGACATTCTCTTACTTTGAACCTGAGAAGATTCTATATATCGGCGAAGAACTACGCCCACGCAACCGTAAAAAACATTTTCTGTTGAATTTAATCCAATATGCATACATATTTTTATTTCTGTTCGATTCATGCAAATTCTGTTTGAAAGATTTGTATGCCTTCTGGTAACGGTTGCCGTATAGGTTTATTTACCTTGCTTCTATTTCCAACTAATATTACTCATTTCAATAACTTCGTTACTGTACGCAGTGTAGCTCAATATATTTTCAAAAGCTTTCTTCTTATACATCCAAATTTTCTTAAGGCATTTTTATTTGAATTAAGCTATTTGTGCATTGCTACTACTATATTTACTAGTTTATCTATAATACATACCATATATGCATAACAAATTAAATATGTTTGCCTTTTCCGAATTTCAGTTAAATCTATATGAATTTGACTCTAATTCAAATAATATATATGTTATTGATAAAGTAATAAATCTGTTTTTTTTTTAATAATCACCGGTTGTCATTAATAATAACCACGTTTTTGGGTAAATGTGATAAAGAATGCACATTAACAACTTAACTGGTTTGACCATACACCGTACGGGCTAACGAAAGCTGGCCACAACCGGTTTGCCCGTACGCTGTACGGGTACTGATGTTTTCTTCTTTTCATCTTTGATTTGCACATATTTTTAATTTTTAAAGTGAGGTTATTAGTGCTAGTGTTTTTTAAGGAGATGCAGTTTGTCCATAGTACTAAAGAGTTTCTCATCTGGTAATTTCCTTATGATAAAAGCGGGAATTTTTTTCATTGAAGGCAAGAATTAAAGTTCTGAAAATATTCACTAAGGAACAGGGATTGGCAAGGCAATGTGTATTTTTCTTCAAACAGTTCATTTTGGTTTTCTTATTTTCTAAATATTGTTTATGCTCCAAATGCGTTGAAAGTTATTGCATTGAAGAAACTCCATTGAATTGATAGTTATTAATATTAACTGGTAAATATGATAAATTCTGATAAATATTTCACTTTAATTGGCTTAGTTGGTTGTTATTAGCTAACCAATCCTATAATCATAACCAATAAATCACACTAACAGTAACATATATAAAAGTGCAGGCTACGGAAAAATTTGGGTTGGTATGTGAAGAATTTTCCTGAATACCTGACTTCTTCGCTATTAATTTACACATTTAAAATAATTTCTGAAGTTAACTTATGTGAAACAACTTAAAACCAAGTTTATATATTATTATTTAAAAAGCATCTTAACGTAAAAAAGCGTGAAAAATAAATAACATTGATATTGGCTTTGTAACTTGTTTTCTCTCTCTCTCTCTTCGTTTCTTACTAATCCTCTTACGAAAACTGTTTAACTGTTGTGTGATTATAAAATCGCTTTCAGCTTAGAAACCTTGATTTATGCTAATATGAGTTGATATTTAAAGTCAAGCGAAGAGAGAGGGGGAGAGATAGTCAATCATAGTCAGGCTGAGACTGAAAGAGTGTCAGTGCTATAATAATTTTAGCTGTCGGAGTTTAAGTAAGAAGATCCTACACTACGCGGATCAAGATATTTCATCTAGTCAGGGAGAGTAGCATTGTGTAAGATAAGTACTTTAATAATTACTATTGATCTTTGAGTCAGTGCTTTTTAAAGTTTCAATATTCGCAACCCAATATTCAATCATAATTTTCATCACGCCCCCCTCGTACAATAACAATGTATTGTACTTCAATAATACTATACTTTGATGCTAAAACTAAGAATACGACTTCAACCTCTCAAGTGCCACCGGCCTATATAAAACGTCTCGCTCAATCAAAGCATTAATTTCCTTTGACGTAAATATACGTTTTCCCGAAGTACGATCTTTTCTGCGCACTATTATTCATAAAATTTTTCCAAAGGTTTTGGAATGCAATAAAAGGACCTGGACAATTCCTGGAAGATTATACCTCCTTTATTCCTCCCCAATATGTCTTATACGCGCGCCTACGAGGAAAGCGATTGACTTTGGGAAGTTAATAGCGTAAATTTATTTGGCAGTTAAGGGATTTATTATAAACCGTACAAATTATCAAGATAAGTGTTATTTCTTGTATATAATTTTATGTATGACAATCCCAATGGGGTCAATGGTAATCATTAAAACTACTCTTAACTTAGCATTGTTAAATTAATTATAAATAAATTGTGTAGCACTGATACACTTATAAGTGTAATATATCAGTGTAAATGTGAATTTTTTATTATGTCAGAATGTATTTTGTTTGTTTACTTTCAGTTCGATGTACGTTAAATCTGTCGAGAGCTGAAACTTCCTCCCGTTGGTGTGGTGTGGTAGTTAGAAGAGGGGGTGCCAGCTCAGGTGTCGTCCACGTCACTTGACCAGGGTTCAAAATTACGTGGTCCGTCGCCAAAAGCCCTTGTGTAGCTGATCAATGCGACGTTAATATTCAATCAATCAATCAATCATTCAGTAAATTAATTTTTTTAAATAATCTTCTGTTTTCGACTTTTCAATATGCTCGCACCCCCCTCATAAAGTTGTTACGCTTTCCAAGGGGGGCGCGCTCCACAGTTTGAGAAACGCTGCTTTAATTTAATAATCAAGCTGCCTCCCCTTCACTTGAATAAACTTTTGCTAGCACTTTGAAAGTTAAATAAAAGAGTTGATCTTTATAAAATGTGTCTTTTGACTTTGTGTCTTTAAATTCACCAACTACCGCAGGGTCGTGATGATTTGAGTGCAAAACATCAGTTAATAATTTGTTTGTGTCTTTATTTCAAAAGTTGTCAACAAAATATTGCATTGGATGTTTCTAAAAATTCGATACGGAGTATCATTAAATGTTTACTATGCCATTGAATGTATTGTAATAATAATTAAAACTTAGCTTTTTTTATGAATTAGTATTTTTCAGGAAAATGTTTTTCATGTTATAATCATTTCAGCAAATTCGTGTAGTGAGATATGGTTAAAAAGAAAACTTGGTTTCATGGAGTGCTTTTAATTTTAAATGAGATGTCATGAGTTATAAAGAAACCAACTTTGTAAAAATATACCTTTTTGAAGGATACTAGCCCATAATATTTTCTATAAAAACCAAGTGGTTTTATTTGAAGTGTTATTACTGGAAATATTGTCTCCTGTTCTGATATTTTATCTACCAATTGAAAATGGAAACGGGAATTTTTTTTCAGGCTCTTTTCTTCTTTAGAAATTTAAATCTTTGTAAAATGTCTCTTTGATGCAGTTAATTCAAATTATACATTTTGTGAATAATTTTTCTACTTAAGAAAAATAGAGTTGATCAATTATTCGTATGTTTAGCTCATTTTTGAAAATAGGCTTCATTTTTCATGCGTCGAAATTTTATAGGAAAATTAAAATGACTTAAAACGTTGAAAGCTAAATATTTTCCTTCAAAAGGAATGAAAATGTTTAAAATATCTGTGATTATTTATATGTTATATAAATTTAAAAAACTAGGTGCTAGAAATGTTCTTGATAGCTATATATTTATTTACCATTCGGAAAGAGTAAATTTGGCAAAAGTTAACATATTCGTCATTGTACTATTTTTGTTTCAGATCAGTCAAAGCTAGTTTAAATGTTATAATATCCCAGAAAACAACTCAATTAAATAATTTATTTGCTTATAGTTATTACAATCTACTTCTAATATTTTCTTCTATGAATCCAATGTATTTTACGTATATATATATTTAATTTCTCATCATAAAATTAGCCAAAGTTTCAAGTGTCAGAAAAGTCTGCTGGAAAGTATTAGAGGTATAAGTTAAATGAGTGTCTCGAGTAACTGGCAATAAAATATTTCGATATGACAGTTTGCGTGACTTTTCATGCCAAATGATTTATAATTTTTCTTTTCTTCAAATTCCAAAAACAGAAAAAAAAATTCGAAAAATAAAATTATAATGAAAAATATAAAAATAAGTGAAGGCTATTAATAAATACTTTCATGAAAGAAAGCGAATTGTATTATATTTCAATTTTTTGTGTCAATTTAAGAGAAATTAAAAATTGTGTATTGTTATAGTATTTTGTAATAATATTAAATTGTAATAATTGTAATAATATTAAATTGAATAATTGTAATAATATTAAATTGTAATCATTGTAATAATATTAAATTTTTATACGTGGTCCTTTGAGAAGACATGATCGAAGTATTTTAGTAATCGAATGTCTTCTCTATTTGAATGTGGCTCAAAATTAGAAGGTCCGTCACCAATAGCCCACGTGTTGCTTTAGACTCGCTAATAATGAATAAATATCTTGGTAATATCTAAGACTCACTTCTAAAGACGTTTAAAGTGCATGCTATTGATTGTGATTATCGATATAAAATATGTTTCTACTTTTACCTATGCGTCATAAAACTCCACGGGACATTTATTTTCAAATTTATTTTTGAGGACCTTTTTGTTTGCTTCCCTTAGAAGTGACATCTGTTACTTCCTGTAGATTCATCACTTGTTTAATGCAACTGCTCGTGGCAAAGTTCCAATAACAAAAATATACTTAAATAACTCATACCAATATAGACAAGTCCAATATGTGAATATGACAGTATTAAAGATTATTTTATCGTGAGTATGTGAAAAAATATTAAAGCCTCAATCCTTGCGAAGAAAAACATTTTAAAATAAATAGCATATTTTTTTCTCCTCTATCATTGATTCTATTAAAAGATTTGTGTCGCAAACAATTGATGTAAATCAACGTGTGGTACACATTTACTATGTTTTCCCCTTAGATATTTTCATTTATATGTACACAAAAAATTTCTTAACCATTTAAGGATTTAGAGGTTTTAGTAACTAACCGAATTTACCTTCGGAGTTTTTTTATAAGTAAAAGTCATCGTTGAAATAACTTTTGGTGGATTAATTTTATATTTTCTATAAATTGTTTGGCAATAAATACTTGATTATACTGTATACGTTTAAATACATCGTTTTCTATTACTTTCTGACTGATAGTTGTTTCCGTAACTATTTTATTAAATAGAATTTTTTTAAAAATAATAATTCCACAATTAGAGTTTTTAATCTTGGGTGAGTGAATTAATGAATACTAACGTCGCACTGTTCGGCTACTCGAGGGCTTTTGGCGATGAACTTCGTAATTTTGAATCATGGTGAAGTGACGAGGACGAGATTTATTAAGGTCGCTCCACTATAAGCATTCCCCGATTCAGTTCAACTCCCCCCCGAAACGGACCTTGGTCACTAGGCTACCGTGGCCCAGAACGAAACAGGTGTCCGAACTTGTAGTTTTAAACCAGTCAAAAGAAGAGGATGACATCCCTCTTAAAACTCTTACACCACGTTATCGTAAGAATTTTGTACCTTGTCAAGTTTAACGAGCATCAGCTCCTTTACACAACAGATCTTCAGTAGTACTGACTTCTAAATTCACTTAATAACGCCAACCATGAATTCATGACCATGACCACTCGGCTACCGTAGACACTAAAAATTGTTATAAATATGCTAACACATAAGAAAGTAACTCCTGCTGAACAACGAATGAAAAAAAAATTGTCAAGAGGAAAAATGCGATTGATTGAGGAAATAAAATGTGTAGTGTGACGTCTTCGATTGGAGGAACCTCATCCTCCATTCATTTTAAGTTCTATGGCTCCAAACAGGTGTGTGACAAGTGTACGTAGAGTGACGAGAGCACGTGGCCATGGGGTCATTGTTTATTGTCTAACCTTGGGCAAACGCCGACACCCATTCTGGAAGTTACAATATCCAAAGAGAGCCGGAACCCCATTGACAATAGGCGAAGCCTGTATGAATGAATCCTCTCGCCTCGGTCGGTGTCGAGAGAATGGGATGATAGAACCCAGGTGGTGTGATGGATAAGCGTGTTCAGAAATTAGTTAAGAAATATGGCGCCCTTAGTTTCCAGACGGACCAGGAATGTGTTTGTGTTTGCCACAGAAATAGTACACGAATGTGGCCCGGGGACGAGGGCAGACTTTTTTTGGCCTGCCAATGAGAAGAGACGAGGGACGTGTTGTGGACCAGCCCCTGGTGTTTAAAAGGGGGATTTCTTAGGTGACGAGAGGAGATCCCTGGATGGAGACGAGAGATATAGAGCCCTGGATGGAGAAAACTGGAGAGGAGCCCTGAAAGAAAAGGGATTGGAGAGGAACGGAAAGAAATGAAAAAAAGAGGTACGCCGGTGGCGTTGAGAGATGAGCGAGTGCCATTCGGGAAAAAGGATTGAACTCCCGTGAGATAGACTGTCTGCACCGGCTTGGCATATTTATTGGACTTTATTACTTCATATTTTGTAACCTATGAAGCAAATAAATACTGAGTTAATTTTAAAATGAGGCTGTGACGATTTTTCTGTGTTTGTTATCTATTTACGACGTTACAGTAGCATAAATGAAAGAGAGCTTTATTATTATTACATTGGTAATTTTTTATATTAATTAGCATTTTTATTATTAGTTAAATATATATTAATTTTTTTTAAATCCTTTCAGATGGCAAAATAGTTCTTTGACTCGCAGTGTGCATAGGATAATTTAAAAAAAAATATCTTCGAACTAAAATATAGGTACATTTATATAAAGAAATATTTCAAAACACGTTATTTGGAAAAAAACAGCTATTGAATTTAAAAATCTGAGGTACTTGATACGACTAATATACCAAATTGAATATTAAATATGTATTATACGAAACGGATACATTTTAATAACAAATAAGTTAGATAAGTATTAGAAATAATAGATAAAAAATATCTTTTTTGTATAGATGTAAACATCTGAAAGATTTTAAACATCTAAAATCTTTTTCTGAGAGTTAATGAGATATCTACTCATTTTCAGACTGTTGCATTGTCTCGCCTTTCACTGTCATGTAGCATATCGATGCCTTCTGGTTAATTCAAATAATCTCTGGTTAAAATTTTTTAAAAGCAATTAAATGGAAGATATCGCGACGTAAGAATCCTTTTAAATTGTTTTTTTAGAATCTTTGGGGGAATTGGAATGTCTGGAACAGAATTTATATTTAATAGTGTCATCTGGTGTATTTCTAGTATGTATATATATATGTGTGTGTGTGTGAATAGATCTAAAAAAAAATTTGTTTTAAATTCTTATACTTAGTAAATGTATTTTAAATTTGTTTGATTTGCGATTATTTGACTTTAGAAATGAATTCGATAATGATTTTTTTTTCTTTGTCTTAATGAATGTTTTCTGTTGCGGTTTTTAATGTATTGTTTATTATAAAAAAATTCTTCTTTTGATGAAGTATTTAGCTGCTTTCGAGAAATTATATTTAAAATTCTTGTTAAGGTTTATTTGTTTGTTTTATGAGACAGTAAACTCTAAATAAAAGAACTAAGAGTATCACAAGCAAGCTAAGATTCTAAAAAAAATTTCTTTGAATTATTTTTTAAAAAAATTTCTTTTTATATTTTTATTAATTTTTCATGTATTACTTATTTATACTTTCCAATTACTCTTAGCTTAAGATATTAAGAATATTTTAATGCATTTTATGACCCTAAAGTAAAATTTTATTTTGATATAAATATACGAAGTGATCAATGTATGAATAAAAATTTTAATTTATTCGAAATTTCCCCCGGAAGTATAAAAAAGAATACTTTTTTTTGAAAAATTTGGGAATTTTTAACCCTTTTTGAAAAAATAAATTCAGCTGTTGCAAAAAATTTTAAAAACAAAAACTAACTAAAAATATCTTTATTATTCTGTATGTGTTACTTTTTATTTCTGAAATACTAAAGTGTGATTTTATATGCATCACTGCACATTATTTTCCTTTCATAATCAGCGATATTAGAATAATTAAATACTAAAATACGTTACATATAATAATAAAATTTGAACATAAAATTAAATTGTTTTGATAAATTGATAAATAACATTCAAAACTGTTCAAATATCAAGCAAGGTGAGGCTTTTGAGATGGCACATTTTCAATTTTACATGGGTTTCATTTCATGCTAGAATTTTGAAATTTAATAGGAATAATAAAACTGAAAAAAACTTAAATTGTTTTTGGAACCGTGATTTTGCAAAAAACTTGTACATGGAAAAATTTATGATATTTAGTGTCATTTTTGATTTGGGAAAACATGTATAAAAATTGTTTTATATAAAGGACAAGACAAAAAAAATTTAAAAAAAAATTTTGGGTTTCAAATTTAAAATAAGGGAAAAAATTTTTTTAAAAAGTTCTCCCCCTTGGTTGCCCTTTTTTTGTATTAATACTTTGCCGTATTCAGCCAAAACCTCTGTACAGATGCTCAACTTAGGGAATTTTTTAAATGCATTTAAATTGGAAAATCGGTTTATCCATGTTTTTTAGAAAACATAAGGGGCAAATTTTTAAAAAAATACGCCGATAATTATTTCAAATGGTTGTAACTCTGAAAGTAATTTGTATTTTTTTAAAAAAACATAGTTGAGCCTCTGTACAGATGTGCGGGGCTATATACAGGCAAAAAATTAATACAATGGATGCATTTTTTACAAAAAGGGGAACATTTGGAAAAAAAGGAACTGTTTAATTTTTTCCAAAAAAATTTTTATTTAAATAATTTTTTTTCATAATTCCCAAAATTTTATACATTTTTCTAATCTAAAAAAAACAAATATCATGAAATTTTTCATTTATGGTTTTTTAAAAAACCCTGGTTCCGGCGTAGTTGGATACCTTAAACGAATGCGAAGATGTAGGATCATATCTAAGCGATGTCAAAACTTAATGTGGGTTTCCCCACTCACTCACAAGAAAATAAAAACGTTTGAAGGAGATGATTTAAGACGAAAAGAAAAAATATTCTGTGATATAATTGCTTAAAACTTTGTATAATTTCATCCAGTGTGAGATAATATTCTACCGGCAAAACCATACAATAGAAATGAATACATACATTAAGTGACAGTGAATATAAAACATAGACGTGGGACCGAAGGGATCATGATACCGAAATATTATTTTTTTTGGTGGAAACCCCAAAACTTGGGGGCCTTTTAAAGTTCCACCTGTAGATGGCTGGTGGATATTAAATCTGTTGTGGTCCACGTTAGTGTGAAAGTTTGAAAGGTGGGGTGCAAGGTCAAGGCTTTTTTTCGTTTTCTAGATCGGCTTCCCCTAATTACAAAAACAACCCCCAAAAAACCGATAGCTTTTTTTATTGCGGGAAAACAATTAGAAATTAAACGACCAATTTTTTAAAGCTTTAGATAGTTTTTATGTTTATTGCAGGATATGTTATAAAAACTCCTTTTAAAATTTCCAAACAGTAGCACTACATACTTTTTCAAGATACCCTTTATTTTTTTAAAATTATTTTAAAAATAGGTTAAAAAAATATTTTTTAAATTGTGAGGGGCCCTTCCACGCGTTTTTTCCTTTTAACATAACCTGTTAAAACTTCAATTTTTCACTTTTCCAAAAACCCGGGAGCTGAACTTTTAGCTGCGATTGGACTGTATATGTTTATTTTTTTGGAAACAGTAGACTGAAAAAATCGTCCCGAAAATTTCCCTTTGCTGTAATTTTGTATTAGTTACCCCAAGCTTTTCCCCTTTTTTTTCTTTAAAATTGAAATTTTAAAATGGTCGTTAAATTTTTTTCATTATGAATACAACTCATCAATGATTGCGAATGTGCTTAATTTATTTGGGATTCAAGGAAAAAAGATTGCCTGGGACCCGATCGGCAACGAGACTAGCAGCAAAAAAAAAAGGTAAGCTTTTCCCTTCTTTTGTTTTAGGCTTTGTAGCTAGTTTTAAAAAAATATCGGCAAAATAAAACCCCTCTGGGTTTTTTTGGGTCAAGTTTAAGGAATTTTTAAAAACCAAACCCCAAGAAGCGAAACGTGAAAAATTAATGCAAATAAGATCCCCAAAATAACAAAGTTTCAGTAAGTCGGGGAATTTTGGGGGAAATTTTAAGGGCGAAAATTGATACAAACGTGAATATTTGACAGCCAGTTGAAGTTACCTTAAAGATTAAGCCATTAGTTAAAATTTTATACCATTGCACTCCCGCCCGCGTTCTTCAAAAGGTTTGGGAAGAAAATTGGATTAAGGTAGGATTAAGGTTTCAATTGGATTGGAAAGGTTGACGATTTGATATTGGGGTTGTAATTTTAAAGAAGGGAGATTGGGTTTGGTTTAGATATTGATAGTGGTCCAAGTTGCGCGATTCGGTATAACTATTAATGTGTGTGTGTTAATCGTAGATTCTCTCTTAACTATAATTAACTAAATTGTTAGAAGCTTAAGTCGCATTCTTAAATAAAGTCATATTAAGAATTTAAAAATGTCTTTTCCCTTTTTGAAAAACCCTACATCTCTACCCTCACGCAGATAATAAAAAAAACGGCCATTAAGGGGGCGGTTTAAAAAGACTTATATTTTGTTTGAAGTTTTCCAACAATGCTAATGGTTAAATGTAATATTTTAAAAATGTTTTTCCAAAAACAAATTTTAAATAAGGAAGCTATGCACATACAATATCAATTTGAAAACTATCTACTAAACATTTAAGTAAGCCACTTACATATTTAAAATCTTTGAAAAACGTATTTCCAATTTTAAACAGTAGGTTATTCTTCCACAGAGAAGTTCTTTGTAGAATGAAAAGAAAGAGCCAGCTGACTACTGCAAGCACTCAGAAAATACATAAATATACATTTACACATATGGCGGAGGAGTTTTCAGCAGTTGTTTTAACCTTTGAAACTGTCTTCCTCTTACTTCCTTTATTTAAAAAGTAATTATACGTAAAATAAACTCGAAAATTTATTTTTTGGGTTTTCAGGAATGTATACATTTATTTCAAGTTTCTGCTTGAAAATTCTAAATAATATTTGACACTTTAAAAAATGGACAAAATGAAATATTTTGATGAAATCATGTGCTTGAGACCTTTTTTTTACCTGACATTAACTTATTCTGTTTAAAGCAAACGACAGATTTCCATTTCGTAAATACCGTTGAAACTATTATTGAAACATCGGAAAGAGAACGATTTGCTGTTATGGGGGCCGTTATTGAGGGACCTGTAACAAAAACCGGAAAAATTTAAAGTTTTTTAAAAAGTGGTAGCATGAAATTCGGACATTCCTTGTTTAACCGTATAATAAATGCACTTACAGAAGAAAGCAAATTGTAGTCTATTAAAAGTTTTAAGTACTTGAATTTCTCCTGATATAAAACCTTTTTTATTCTAAAATATCTCACAATTTCTTTCAGAAATTTCTTAAATAGTTTTGATATTACAAATGAGAATTTAGTGTTTTGAAAACGATATACTAGTATATGAATCTAAATTATTAATCCGGTTATCAAGTTTAGCTTATACAAAAAACATTGGAAAAAATATTTTTTTTCTTTTGTTTTTTTTGTTGGGATTTTTAAAAAAGAAATTTTAAATTAATAAATATTAGCCCAAAAAAACGATTAAAAAATATTTTTTTTAATCCCCCGATACCCAATATTTTTCCTTACTAATCCAACTATTATTTTAAAAATTGTAGTCTTTATTACGCCACTGTGTTTCAAAATTTAAAGCGGGTTTGTCCCAATACCCCAGGTGTTGCTTAAAAAGGTTGAGATTGATAAAACGAATAAAAAAAAATTTTTAAGTCAATTTCCCCCATTTTTAGATAAACAAAAAAAAATTTTTTATTTTTAGTTATTTTTTTATTAAAAAAGTTACATAATATAAATTGTTATAATATGAAAAATTCAAAAACATAAAATGGTAATTAATTTTTGTTAATTACCCTTAAAAAGTATTGTATTGTCACCCAAAAAAACAATCGTGTATATAAAATTTCAGTTCAATTTGAATGTTTTAAAAACGTGAAAAAAAAATTTTTTAAAATTTTTTAAAGTCACTAAAAATGAAACCCACGTGGCGGTATCTGTAATTTTTTGAACAATTAGTTTCTATCAATTAATTTTAATTAGTTATAAATAAATTATCGTATTTTTACCCAAAACAATAGTGTATAGAAAATTTCAGCTCAAACGAGAGCTGAGAAAATGTGAGAAAAAAACCTTTTCATGTTTTGAGACACAAGTCGCCAAAAATGATTGCAACGTGGCTGTATTCATAATTCTTTGAATAATTAGTTTAAATCAATTAATTTTTATTAATAATAATTAAATTACTGTAATTGTCATCCAAAATAATCATGTATATAAAATTTCAGATCAAATGAGTGCTTTAAAACGCATTAAATTAACGATTGAAAATTCCACGAAGATGAATAAATAAATAAATATATAGAGGTGTAGGGTAAAAGGGAGGAATTGAAAAAAAAATAAAAATGTATTTTCACTTAGTATAAAGGGTTAAAACGTTTCCCAAATGATGCTTTTGATTTTGATTATCGATGAAATATTTTTCCGTTTTTGCCTATCATTATATTCTTTAAGACATTTATTTTCAAATTTATGTTACTGTAAATCCATTGCTTTTCTAATGAAACTAACTGCTCATGGCAAAGCTCCAATAATAAAAATATATTTCAATAAACCCCTACCAATATCGACATAGCGAGTATAGATATGACAGAATTAAGGATTATATTCTATCGGGAATACATGAAAAAAATTGAATAAGCAATACATTCTTTGTGGCAAAAAGCATTTAAGAGTAAGTAGCTCATTTTTTGCCTATCTTTGATATTATTGAGGGATTTGTGTCCAAAAACATTCCCGGTAAATCATCGTGCGATAGATGTTTATTATGTTTTTTTTTCGTGCTAATCCACTTACGGGTATATTAGTTTAGATAACTATACTAACTCTTCTATATTGACCCCTTTTAAAAATAAAGTCGTTAATATATCTTTTGGAGGATTAATTATATATTTCCTCACAAATCGTTTGGTTGTTATTAATAGGTATACTAAATTCGTTTAAATAAATCGTTTGCTATACTGTCTGACTGATAGCTGTTTCTGTAACTGATTTATTAAATAGAATTTGTTAAAAATAACAATTTTATAGTTTTAGTTTAGTCTTTGAGTTTGTAGCTATAATTATCTTATCTGCATCTCTTTGAGTACCGTTTGTACAAAATGTGTTGAGAGGGTAACATGGATGTTTCTTTTGTAACGAAGTTCACGGAAACTTAGGATTAATTTTATTTTAATTTACGACGCTCTATGAAATAACACGGCTAATGGTAACTTTCATAATTTTGAACCACGACCACGTGACAAAGACGATGCCGGTCTGGCAATCCTGTCTCCTAACTTCTACAATATGTCAGTAGGAGGGCTTTAAACCTCGACAAATTGATTGCGTATCACAGTGCTTCTCAAACTTTCAATATTCGCGACCCAATATTCAACCATCCTTTTCATCGCCCCCTTCCATACAAAAACAATGTATTGAATTCAATAATACTATAATTTGCCACTAAAGTTGCAATACGACTTTAACCTCTTATTGGGCCCCTGACGATATGAACGTCTTTCTCGCCAAAGCATTAAATTTTTTGGGCGTATATATAAGGGCTTTTCCAAAATAAAAAACTTTTCTGTGTATGCTATCCCTAAAATTATTTCAAAAGGGTTTGAAATGCAAAAAAAAAAAATTAAATTTACAAAATTCCGTAAAGAATTTACTTATTTCAGAGGATTTGTTATTTATTCTTTTTTTCCCCATCCCCTCTCCCCCCAAAAAACCCTTTAAAATACGCGGATCTACGTGAAAAACGGGTGGCATTGGGGAGCGAATCCGGGATTTTAAAATTTGGGGAAATTCATTATTAAACGTACAAATTTATCAAAAATAATTGTTAAAACCCCAAACTCCTGAGGCCACCGGTAATTTATCAAACATTCCCTTTAAATTGGGATGGTTAAAAATTTAAAAATAAAATACATTGAACTTTTTACTGATTTATTTAGAAATGTTTTTTTATCAGTGTAAAGTGCATTTTATAATATCAAAAAAAGTATTTTGTTTGTTTTTCTTTCAGTAAATTATTTAAATAAAATTTTCAGTAAAAAAATTTTAAAAAAATCTTTTTTTTTCAATTTTTCAATATGCTCGTGCCCCCCCGTAGAAATTAAAACCCCCCCTCCAAGGGGGCCCCCCAGTTTGGGGAAAAAGCTGGTGTATCAGACTCTCTAAATAACAAGTCTTCAGTAAATCTAGGTTTTAAATCTGCATCCATGACTGTGACGTGGCTATTTAAAACATTAGTTAATATGTATGGCAAGAGACTAACTTCTAAAGAATTTGAACGGCTGAAAGAAATTCGTCAAAATGAAAAAAACGATTTTAAAAAAAGGGAAAAAAAAAAAAAAAAAAATATTTTTAAAAAAAAATTTTATAATTATTATATATATATATTTTTTAATTTTTTTTACCAATTTTTTATTTTAATTAATATTTTAGTTAAACATGTAATTTTTTTTAAGTCCTTTAAACTTTTAAAATTAACTCTTTCACTCCTAATGCATAGAATAATTTCTTTTAAAAAATTCGATTTTTGCAAAAATATAGTTTCATTTATAAAGTAATATTTCCAAACATCATATTTTAAAAAACAGTTTTTGAATTTAAAATTATGTTAGTACTTGATGACTTAGTACTAGTATGACTAATATACCATTTGAAACATTAAATACGAACTATACGAAACGCATATACATTCTAATAAGAAATAATTTAATGTAAAGAAATATTGGATCAAAATTTATCTCATTTACACAGATGTGAACACACACACACATTCGAAAGACTTCAAACTTCAAGAATTCTTTTCTTGGTGTGAAACCGTAATGATCTATCTACTCATTCGCAAACTGTTGCACTGTCTCACCTTCCTCTGTCGAGTAACATATCGATGCATTCTGGAGATTTCGAATCATCTCTGGTTGAATAATGTTTACACAGATAATTCAAGACGCGGGGATATCGGCGTAAGAATCCTCTTAGTAAGACTCCAGGATCATCTGGGTAATTGAGATGTCTGGAACAGAGTTTATTTAATAGGTCCATCCGGTGTACTTCTGATATCGATAGACAAAGTTTGTCTTAAATTCCTGAAACCAATAAATGTATTTGAAATTTTACATTATTTTTCTTTAAGGGATATATAACATTCACTTTTTTCTCTTTTTCTTCTCAGTTATATTTCTTACAGTTTAACTGAACAACTATTTGTTCTTTGACGGAATATTTGGTTGCCTTCAAGAAATTTTAACTAAAATTCTTATTATAGAGCATCCTCGTTTTAAATTGGTTAATAAGTAAATTTAAGTGAAAGAATTCCAAATAAAATATACGGTAAAAACCGATGTATTACACCCACCGATGTATAACGTGCATCTAAAATTTTCAAGCTGCATTTTTAAATGTCTAGGTACATTCTCCTATAACGCGCACCCCTTTTTTTAAAGAAGAAACGTGAAATATACGTATCTAATGTTTTAATGTTTTGTAATAACTTATTCGAGGTATTATCCCTGATTTAAAAAAAAAAAAACTAGTATACTTTTCGAAATATAACTTTTTAAGTTCATTAGATAAGCCATTTCATTTAAATAAACAGCATTTCGAAATATGTAGAAGTCTAATTTTTTTATGCTTAACACTTACTTTTAATTTTAAATCTATCATTTGAATAACCGGTGTAAAACGTGCACCCGTAAATTTTGTTCGTATTTTTTGTGTTTAAAGTGCCTGTTGTACGTCGGATATCTTGGTAATTCAAAAAAGCTTTCATTTGAATATTTTTCAAAAATTTTCTTCATAGTTTTTTATTGCGTTTCATAACTAACATCACTTATAGTATTAGTTTTGATTTGAATATATTTTAAAAATATTTTAATGCATTTTGTACCTTAAATAAACCATTGAATCTTGATAAAAATACACGACTTTCCCAAATTTAGGAATGAATGCTAATAATTTTTTATTTAAAAAAAACAGAGGAGAACTTTTTGATATTTTGTCTATTTTTTAACGATATTACATTTCTTACAATTCCAAGAACTAAAATATACCAAAATCTCGCTATTTTCCTTTAAATTTTTTTTCTATAAAATACAAATTTTTAATTTATATATATCACTGGACATTATTTTCTTTTCATAATATAAGACATTAGAATGTTTACTTATTAAATTATGTTATATATAATAGAAAATTTGAAAATACTATAATATTGTTTTGATAAATTGATAAAAATAATTAAAAAATATAAAATTTTTGATCACGGAGAAGCTTTTGAGATGATGTTTTTTTAATTTTACGGAGGTTTAATTTCCTGTTATAATTTAGAAATTTAACAGAAATATTAGTTGAAGAGCTTAAAGTAATGCGAAGATATGGTATCATTTCTACCGATATTATTTGATTGGGATATGCATTTCCTTGTGTGCACGCTATAAAAAAGTTAAAAACTTTCGTAAGAGATGACTTAAGCAGTGCTTCTCAAACTTTTAACATTTTGGACCCATTTTCAATCATAATTTTCATCACCCCCCTCCACAAAATAGCAATGTATTGATTGCGTTAATAATGTACTTTGACGCTGGAGCTACAATACGACTTCACTTATACACCGTAGAAACTATCAAGTTAAGTGTTAAGTTTTGTGTGTATGACAAGCACATTGGAGTCATTAGTACTTTTTAAACTTGTTCTTAATTTAGTATTGATAATTTAATTATCAAATGCGTTAAGCAGTACTTATATATGACAAGCACATTGGAGTCAGTAGTACTTTTTAAACTTGTTCTTAATTTAGTATTGATAATTTAATTATCAAATGCATTAAGCAGTACTTATATATGACAAGCACTTTGGGAGAAAGTGGTCCCTTTTAAACTTGTTCTTAATTTAGTATTGATAATTTAACTATCAAATACATTAAGCAGTACTTATATATTTATAAGGATATTATATCAGTGTAAATGTGCATTTCAAATTTTATTATGTCAGAATGTATTTCGTTTTGCTTCCTTTGAGTTAATTAGTTTTTAAAATAATTTTTTGTTTTCAACTTTTCCTTATGCTCGCCCCCTCACGCAAGGTTATAATGCCCTCCTAGGGGAGTGTTCCCCATGGTTTGAAAAACGCTGACTTAAGACGAAAAGGAAAATAAAATGATGTTATACCATCTTAATAAATCTGTACAATTTCATGTAGTTTGAGGTAATTTTCTTCTTGTGTCTTGCAATAGAGATAAATATAAACTACGTGACAGTAAATATGATACACTGTGACCGCGGTAACTAGAAGGCCATATGCGCAAACTTCCACTCTGTATTATTTATGTTGAACCGTTTATTTGAGTCCTAATGTCACTAAATATCTGCCTGTTGAAGGCTGACATTCATTATAACTTTCAAATCTCAGAGGTTTCCCGTTGATGTGGAAGTTTATAGAGTACGGTGCTTGCTCATATGTCTTTTTCGTCCACTTGGCTGAGTGGAAAATGCAAGATCCATACCCAACAGCCCATGGGTAGTTCTATAATGTAACCTTAATTAAAAAATTCAATAAATTCTTTAAAATAGCTTTAGATAGTTTTTTTTTTCTTTATTGAAAGACGTTTTAAAACACCGCTTCAAAATATAACACAGCTCTCTTTACGTATTAAAATGCCTTTATTTTTCAAATTATATTGAAAATACAAGATTATCATAAATATTGTGATCTGCATTCAACAATTCATTTGCTTTGAAGTTCTTAAAAAATGCTAACGTTTAAAATATACACTATTCTTTAAAATAAATTTCCCAAAACATAATTTTTGAGTACGAATCTAAACAATTCAATATTCCTTTAAAACTATGTTCTATTTAAATAAACCATATGAATATTTAAAAGCATTTGAATACGTACTTCTAAATTTAAACTGTAGATTATTTTTCCAGGGAGACATTCTTTGCAAAAACAGAAGGGCAAATTGACTGTTGATAACCATAGAGTTTACATAAATATACAGTTTGCACATATGGCGAAAGAGTTTTCAGCAGTTGTTTTTAGTTTTGAAAGCCTTCCTTTCACTCCCTTTATTTAAAAAAGTAATTACAAGCAAATTAACCCTAATTGTATTATTATTATTTTTTTTTTGGTTTTAAGATACCTACATGTATTTGCATACTCGTTCGTCGCACAGGTGAATTGAAAAATAAAATAAATAAATATTGAAAGAGAGAGAGAGAGATAAACAAATTTTAATGAGTTAATTTTAAATGGGTCTCAAATTAAACAAAAAAAAAACCGCTTTTAGCATATCGCTGCTCGACAAAAAATTATACTTGCCAAATATTAAGTCTGTAGGTCCAATAGGTGAAAAAAAGGGATTTTTTTAAAATTTATATATAATGTCCCCATAAAACTCTCGTGGGTCGACTTTTGAGAGCTATCCTCTAAGCTAATTTACGTTCAGCAAAAGTAGAGTATTTTTCAAAATTCGTAGTTGTAGCTTTAGTAGTTCATAAATGGGGCCAACGCTCCCAAAGCTATACTTAACACACAGATCCCTTCTCCATGAAAGGAACAAGCCTCTCGTTAAAAGATCTATACTCCATGGAAGGAATATACAAGCCAATTTTCAAATCTGTACCTCTAATAGCTTAAAAACGGGAACATTTATCTATAATGGCACTTAACCCCCTGGGGGTCACCAAACCCTTTCTTAACGAACCTCAAACTCATGAAAGAAACATGCCCACCAAATTGCAAGTCTGAAGGCCTAATAGTTCTGGAGATATCGTGAGGAGTGAATGAGTGATTAAGTGAGTCTCAGTAGCTTTTCTTCTTTATATATATATATAGATTTCCATCTTCTGCTTGAATTCTAAAAACATTTGAAAATTTACAAAGCATGGGAGATGAAATATTAAATAAAAATCACGTATTACAGATATTTTTTTTTGTTCAAATGATCTTGATCTGGTTAATGTAAGAATTATATTGAAATGACCGTAAATACCATTATTCGCCCCTCGGGACAAGATTAACGTGCTACTAAGACGGCATTCTTGGTGTAAGTTGGAGTAACAATAGCCATCACCTTAAGTTCTCGTGAACATCGTTGTTAGTGAACCACCTGTAGCACGAAATTTTTGGATATTCCTTATTTAATTGCGCACGTGATTTTACTATTAAGCACATTTTATCCACAACGATTGAAACCAATCGATCTTTCTGTATGTCAAGATATTGTTTTGAGTTTCCTAGAGAAGGTGATAACTGGCCATTACATATCTTACAGTTGAGTGAGCCCATTTCGATTTAAAAAATACTGCTAGAGGGGCTACACCATTCCTCATACGGTGCAACAATAGTTTGATTCAGTTTGCTCAACTCTGTAATGACGTTTTGAGAAAGATGAAAAAATGCTGAGAGAAGAATGTAATGTATGACGGGGCTATAAGTAGAGAAATTCTTCTGTATGGATTTGTGAAAGAGAAATAAAAGTGAAAGCTTGACATCTTTGGGAAACAAAACACGAAACGTTCCTCCATCCCATATCGAAAGGTATTTGGGCATTGAAGTGGAGAAGCCAAGTTTGAGAGGGAACTTCCTGATAAGTGCACTGGAAGGAGCAAGGGGGTGTGGTTATATCGATTTGTGTGTGTGTGATTTTAGTAATAAATAAAACTTTACAACACACTTCTATACTTCTACTTAATTGTTAGAAATTTATTCTGAAAAAAAGTACTGGTTGTATAAATAAAGGAAATATAAGTGCTATTTTGAAAATGTTTGATAAAAGTTAAGCAGAGTATTTGAACATGCTTCAAGGAAAATGAAAAATTAGTTTAAATTAGTTTTTATTCTCATTTAATGAAAAGTGGAAATTATATAATTTAAAATTCATTTATTATATTTATTAGATAAATTTATATAACATATTTGCTATTCTTTCTCATTTCAAAATACTATAGAATATAACAATTTAAATTAAAAAAAAATTATAGTAACAATGGACACATTCTTCTATCAAAAACTTTTAATAATAAAAAACAGCTAATTTTTAGTATCATGCATTTAAAGTCCTTATAGAAATACAAATTGCCTAACATTCGCTTCAGGGTTTTAGATCAACCTATTCCTATATGTATCCCCTATAATGAATTCAATTCTATTGTGTTGGAATATATACCGTAAAATCCGGCGTATAACGCGCACTTTGAATTCAAAAAATGAAATCGAAGTTTATGGGTGCGCGTTATACGCTGGGTATAAAAATGAGAGCTTTAAAAATAGAAAATAAGATGAGCATATCAAAAAATTAAGACTTGTACATAGAACGTAATACTATTTATTTAAAATAAATGACATTTCTAAGGAACTCAAAGGCTTGTAGTCCTAGAAGTATATTATTTTTTCATAGTATAGTATAGTATCTTGAAAAACTGATTTCAAAAGAGTACATTGGCGCACATACATTTCAGGTTCCTTCGTGCGTTATACGGCGAATATACCTAAAAATCAAAAAATGTAGCTTGAAAGTATGGGTGCGCGTTATACGCCGGATTTTATGGTATATGCTTTTGCAAAAAATAGTAGTATAATACGATATATTTTATGCTGTGAGCTTATGTAAATTGATTTTGCATCTTTTGTTTGTTTATTTTCCAAATGTTGTTTCTCTCTTTACTTTGAATATCTTTATTTTTGAGTATTCTAAGTAGACTTACATTGAATATATAAATATACTTTTATACAAACACATCATATTTGGTTGTTTAAGGTTCTTTTAGATAAATAAATATGTATTATAAATTCTATTTCTTTAATAATATAACATGTTATTAATACAAATTGTACAATGAGGCAAAGTAATAGCATAAAACATAATTTTTTGTTCATATAAATAAACTCTTTAGAATCAGAAGATTGAAAAGTATTTCACCAGGAAAATCCTTCGAGTAGAATAGATTTTTGAAGATAATTATTATTAAAAAGGTATTTTCAAAAGTACAATATTTTTGAAGTTTTACAGGAATCAAAATTATATTCCATTTCATTTATCTTAGAATCTTTGATAAAAAAAGACATAGTTTATTATCAAATCAACCATTAAAAATAATTTTAAGAAATAGTCAATAATGTTACATATATAATAACAGTTTGAACAACTTACGTTTCAGAATAACGGGAAAAACAGGCAAAGGCTAAAGAAAATCAGTCCCTTCAATCAAGTTGATTCCAAGAATTTTCTTAAGGTATCCGACTACGTTCGGAACTGTGATTTTAAAAAAGCGCATAAATGGATAATTTTTTTGATATTTAGAGTCATTTAGATTAGAATACATGTATAAAATTCTTTTAAGGACATTTTGACAAAAAAAATTTATTTAAATGCAATATTTCGGCAAAACATTAACTTAGAATAGCCTTTATTCAAAATGTTATCCTTTTGTGAAAAATGCTTCTATTATAATAATATTTTGCCTGTATATAGCCCAAACCTCTCTACAGAAGCTCAACTATGATTTTTGAAAATTTCACATTATTTTCCGAGTTACCACCAATTGAAATAATTATGGACGTTTTTTTCTTAAAATTTCTCCCCTCTGTTGTCGTAAAACATGGATAAACCCACTTCTAAGTTATATATTTCAAAAATTGTAGTTGAGCCTCTGTACAGAGGTCTGAGCTATATACAGGCAAAATATTAAAATAGAAGCATTTTTCACAAAAGGAGAATATTTTGAAAATGGGTCATTCTATGTTCATTTTTTGTCAAAATATTGTACTTAAATAATTTTTTATTGTAATACTATTCTTAAAACAATTTTATATACATTTTCTAAAATAATTGACACTAAATATCATAAATATTATCCATTTATACGCTTTTGAAAAATCACGGTTCCGAACGTAGTTGGATACCTTAATGGATAATCATAGGCTTTCTCACAAAAATGTAGCTTGAATCCACCAGAGGAACTCTCAACAGTCTATTTCCACTTGAACCTAATTTCCCCGTCATTAATGAAGATTTTGACCCTATCCGTCTTAGAAATTTAGCATTGGTGCTCACTAACAGCATCCCCAATGATACAATCAAGATTTATACTGATGACAGATAGCTATCTAATCAAATGGTTAACGTATCTACACTGATATCCCTCCAGGAAAAACTTACTCTGAGAAAGCGTTATCCAGACTTCTGCTCAGTTTACAGAAGCGAACTTATTCTCATTGATAAGGGCTTGAGGCTATTCCATCTAAGAAAAAATCTGGGTTTTTTCATATAGCCGTAGATCTCTTCAACACCTAACAAACGGTTTCTTGTTGGCGATAGGACCCGTTTCACCTTTTCTCAGAAACTAAAACATCACTGCACCACGATAATCATTTTCTGTGGATCCCATCTGATGTTGATTTTTACAGCAATGAAATGGTGGACAAACTAGCCACTCACCATTGATATATGGGTAATAGACTAGGTCGATCTGGCTCTAACCCTCAATTGTGACAGGTACTCCCACACCACACTGCCACGTATTGCCAGTAATCACATCTTCTCAGAAAACAAAAAGATTTCCATCTGTGCAAAGTGTTAATACCAATAGGTTTCTCTCGAGCATATAATGAGTTGTAGGATCTCACACAAGTAAAGATATCTATACGGATCCCCTCTTTTTGCGCGACTGCTTAAGGGTCAACGTCTAACGGATTAGCATCAATAACAACATAAGCATGGATGTGCGACATTGTGACTTTTTTATATACTTTGAAAATGTTACATTCTTCTGATGATAAAACGATTAAACTATTTGTGATTTTCTTCAGTTTTGTTTATGAACTCGTGTTTTATGAATGACATAATGAGTAGCTTATTATATACATCTTTTCTACTTCAATAAGTGCTTTTAAATTAACTAATACAAATTGAGACTGATTATAATATAATCAAAAACTATTTCTATAAATCTCAATACATGTCAAAATGTCGAAATACAAAGAAAAAAGTTTTGATTTTTATTATTTGTAATACATATAAAATTAAGTTCATTATATTTAACCTTTTAGCCGATATGAACGCGCTGAGCGCGTTCATCTCAATCTATCTCTTAGCATAATGAACGCGCCGCAAGCGTTCATCTGGATTTTGCAATATATTTTAAACGTTACAAATGTGTGTATTCTGTTACAAAGTAGTTGTTTCTTTTATTAATAGATGTCAGTGCTAGAGTGAATGATAGAAATTAGAATTCAATATTTCACGAGAATTAGTCCTTCATTTTAGCTGTGTGAAATGGTGCCAGTTTCAGGCTTTCGAAAGCTAAAGCTAGTGAGATGATATTTTTTTTTATTATTATGTAAAAATAATGTATAAGCTATTAAAAAGTTTTATTTATAGTACTAATTATTTTGACTCAATAATTATTTACTACATATTATTTATTATGATGATTATTTAAATCGGGTAAAATAACAATAACTACACCAAACTCACGTTTCTGAAAGAAAGAAAGAAAAAGCGGACCTTTGAGGAAGAGGGGAAAAACCGACCAGGCTTATAAAAGAAATATGTATAAAAAGCGTATGTCTTTCATGATTTTTTCGTGATGTGTACGCAATACTTCTTCATTTAACCAAATAATTTACACGATTATCTGCCTCAGAGGTAAAACAATAGTATTTTTTCTTCAGATAAACACAATAATAAAGCTTAACGAAAAATAGGTTAGTTTTTATAAGTGTGACAGAAATGCATAAGACGTAAGTTTAACAATGAAGTTATTCACACAACATAGATTAGAAAAAAAATTTCCAATTACTTAATATTTTCTTTCGAGTGCATCAAAAAAACACCATAAACTTCTTAACTGAAATATAAAGTTTGCTTTTGCTCTTACATACAAAAGAGGATCAAATATAAAAAAGACTTTTTTATGAAAGCCTAAAACTATTTTTACACATTTTGTAATAGCATCTACGTTAAGTTATTTAAGTTTAGATCTGAGGTTCTCAAAAGTTTTTGTCTCATAGAACCCTTTCCATGTTCTTCAGTTTGGAGTAGATCTCCAGCTTACCGAATATTGAATTTTCTCGACCTGAATGACTTTTTGACAGCTGGTTTAGGGCTACTTTCATTAAACGATTTAAATTTGTAACTGTAGTGAAGTATTGAGTTTAAATTTTAAAAAAAAACACATTAATTAAATTAAAATTTAATTAATACATAAAAATAATTAGGATCAATTTTTTCAGTTTGAAAAATCTCCACGTTACTAGTGTGAAGCCCTTTTTTCCCCCTTTTCTTTTTTTTTTTGGAGATTGGAAAACCACCTGAAACTCCTCACTGGGAAAACTAATAAAAATTTTTCTCACATATTCCATAGTTCTTGATAAGAAATAGGTATTTTTTTTTAAAGCAAAAATACTGACATGGTCCTTGTTTAATAAAATATTTTGTCACCTTGTAACCAAATTAATTTCTTAAAAATTAGTAATAAATCTATTAAATAATAAATTTTTATTTCCATGACTAAATTTTCTTTTAAAATTAAAATCTTCATTTGGTTTAACAAAGCACTGTTATAACCCCATTTACACCCATGGACCCCAAATTTTTTTTTGCGGGCGTGGCCCCCTTGCGGTATATGCCCCCTGAATTATCTAGACCCACTTTGGGAATCACTGGTTTAGATGTTCAATGAAAAAAATTTTTTTAAATCTATTGAAATTTATGACATATTGAGCTTCCTGTTTGTAATTGACACTTATAGAGAACTCAAGTATGCATTGTTTAAAATTGGTCATTGTAGAATTTGAATTAAGATCTTCTTGAACTAGAATTTCTTTGGGGTTTGTCTCAAATTCGACTTATACAAAAATGACGGAATAACATGAATGAAATTAGCTAAAGCAATGTATAAATTATGGAAATGGGCTCATTTTCTGGAATAAGTTGCATGGTCGTAATAAAAAGAAACTTAGTTCGAGCTTTGAAAGTAAACAAAAAAAAAGGGGGCAAGAAACGTAAAACTTTTCAAGACATCTGAATCATTATGGTAGAAGGAAATGCATTTTTAATCTAATCTAACTTGGGACTAAAGTTGGAAGCATAATTACACTCTTGAGACAAAGTGGTTCAATTTGTTATGGAGCACAAGAAATGAAACTGCACCACACAAAAATTCTTTTTTGCCGGAACGGTTCTCGTTTTGTTTGTTTGAATTTGAGGTATTTTTGACCCCGGTGTGTACGGGTCACGCGTTTTTTTTTTTAACAAAACCTCTGGGTTCTTTGGGGGAAGATTTGGCAATTTTTTCCAAACCCAAAACCCCAAAACGAAATGTGAAAAAAAATGCAAAAAAGTGGTTTTTAAAAGGACAAAGTTTCAGTAAGTGGGATGGCAATTTGGGGAATGTTACGTGTGAAAAGGCTAGGGAATTGACGAAGTGAAGTTACCTGGAAAGTAAACCAGTAATAAAAATGCATACCATTACACGCCCCCCAGAATTTTCCCACATAAAATTGAAACTAAGTTTGGTTAAAAAGGTAGGCCCGATTATTTAATATTGGACTTGTAATATTATTAGAAGTAATAGTAGGCGGAAAATAATTTAACAAAAAATCAAAGTTAGTGATTCGGTTTAACTCTCCTTTTTGTTCATTTTGATTTCCCTTTTTTAAATTTTTCTAAATTGTTCGACATTTAAATTTATTTTAAAAAGAAAATATTAAAAATTTAAAAAGTCTATTCCTTTTCAAATCCTAACCTCTGCCCCCTGCTCAAAAAACGGTCACCAAAGGGGGGGTATTACAAAATTTTTTGCCAAAAAATTTTGCCTCATTTCAGTGAATTTTTGAAGAAAGATAGAACATTTTTTCTTTTTCTTTCTTTTCTTGATCTATAAAAAGAAACTATACGTCCTCTTCAAAGTTCTTGGTGTTGTTTATATTGGCTTTTCATCACATGAATAACGCACTTCAGTGTTCAAAGCATTTGAAAAATTTTCTCTTACACAATAAAATATTTTGATTTTTCTATCTTTTCTTAAACTTTTCTATAAAGTGGAACTATATCTTTTCTTCAATGTTCTTGGTGTTGTTGTTTCTATTGATTCTTCTTCATGAACCACGCGCCTGTACATAAGATACTTCTTCAATCCTGAGTTGTAATGAAGAGGCTTGTGAAGGCTTCTCTTAGGCCGTCTTCTTAAAAGCCCATTGCGTGGAACCTCTTAGATGAGAGAATATCTGAACTCTCAGCTGAAAAATCATGTTAAAAAAGTTGCAAAATACTTGTTTTGAGTGAATTAGTCTAAAATTGAAAAATACACTCCATGTTATAAAAAAACTTGAAAATTAACGAAATATTGGAAAAAATTTTTAAAAATTACGTGTTGGAATCTATGAGATGGGGCCCTTTCCCCCGAAATGTAAGGGTCGACACGTCCTTAACACAGAATCCTGGTACGAGTGATAGAAAGACGGGGATCTCAGGGGCACCAAAATTATTTTTACTATGCATTTCAGATTCACGCACCTAACGAAGAGCTCAAGAACTAAACCATAATTAACAGGATATATCGGAGTTCTCAGCAAGGTGATAACTTTTGGAAAAGTGAAGTTTAAAAAACACATTTGATCGCTTCCCCCAAAAAAAAAAACAAATTTTTGTTTTTAATTTAAATTATTAAATAATAGGAATATCATCAGGGGGGCTTAATATTTTTTGGTTTTTAAGGTTTAATTAAGCTAAAAAAAATTCCCATCTTTTAATTATTTTTTTTCATATTTTAACCCTTTATCTACCGCATTATGATTTACTGCAGTTTTTTCATGCAAATTTTTTCTGAATCATTGCATTGAAAATTAAGGGATATACATAAACAAAATACTCAACTTTAGAAAATTTAATTAGTTAGAGCTAATTAATTCATTAAAGATATTAATGAATTAATTAACTATACACACTGTTCACTTAAAATAAATAGTCAAATCGTTTTCTAAGGTCTTAACTAACATACAAAAAATTAATAAAAATAAGACACTTACCTTTTGATATTAACTATATTTTCTGAACAAAAATGACAATCTTCGTAATCCGCTGAAAATGCCGTCAGCTGAAAACGCAATTTCTGCAGTAAAACTATTCGCCTTCCCGCTAAAATACTCATTCTAGAACCCGTGCTGCCATATATCTTGGATGAGTGGATTTCAAAGAATAATCCTGCTAAGAATCGTCAGAGTATTCGTAAAAATGGTTATTCTATGTAATTTTAAAGTGAGTGGTATTTATAAGTACCGTCGGTAAATAAAGGGTTAAAGACATAGGTGCAAGGGGCAGGCATGGACGGTGAATCTTGTAATTTAGAAACATGGTTAAGTAATGAAGATGGCACCTGAGCATGCAATCCTTTCTCAAAATTGTCACGCCGCGCCAAGGGGAAGACTTTGAGTCTCAACAGATTTAACATGCATCAGACGGCAGATCTTCAGTGGCACTAGGTTCAAAACCCATAACTCGACAACGTCGGAGACGCGCGAGTTGGCGACCTACTCGGCTGTTACGGACAAGGTATATTGAAAACTAACATGCTGGGGAGGAGGTGTTCAGTTAAATAATATGTCGGGAAATATTTTTAAAAACATTCTGATTAATATATACACTCTATCACAATATATATATATATATATATATATATATATGCACCCAGAAGGAAACAAGCTACGATCACGAATAGTGAGTGAGTGAATATTAACATCGCTCTGTTCAGCTACACGAGGGCTTTTGGCGACGGACCACGTAATTTTGAGCCAAGGTCAAGTGACGTGGACGACACCTTAGCTGGCACCCCTCTCTCATAACTACCACACCAACGGAATGACTTTTCAGCTCTCGACAGATTTAAAGTGCATCGCTGCCCTACACGACGGGTCTTTGGTGGTACTGGGCTCGAATTTTGGATAGTCACATGCCTCAACATCTATGTAGTGTATGAGGAGATGACGAAATGATTGCCAATTCAGAACAGGGAGTTTTATTAAGAATATATGGCATGAAAAACGTTACAAATCAGTTGGTAGCAAATCTACCTTTGGTAGCTATACAATCCGAGAAACACGGTGAATGAATGAGTTCATCTATGACCACTTGTGGAATATCATGCCCTACGCTTTTAAAACGGGCAGATAATTCATCAGTATTCCGGGATGGCTGCAGTTGCCTTACAAGCACGTCCCCGACGAACTCTCTTGAGAAGAAGTCTGGAGACTAGGCAGGCCACGGGAGACATTATTGGGAGAGTCACGCAGAATGTGGACGAGTGTTATTCTGTTGATAAATTTCACCCGAGTGACTCTATAGCATAGACAGAAAAACTGACATTGTTGTTGTTGTTACTGATGCCACCTGATCAGCAAAAGCCAGATCGAGGCCCATGAAATTCATCATGGCAAAGTGAAGCTTGTCGTTAGCCATAGCTTTGAGCACCATATAGGTGACAGTACGATTTGGCTCGTTTCCACCCCAATTTTGAGGGAGGACACCTGGGGATGGTCATGGGCCTCCCATCTCTCTACCTTTTCCACCAACGTCACGAGAGGACTTGCAGCTCGACGGCTATTTAGAGTACCCCCTGCCGCAAAGGCACTATACATTTACAAACATTCATGTCTTCTCCGGGATTCGAACCCAGTCCCTACGGCACCGCAGTCAGCGTCGCTAACTACTATACAGGTTGGGCGACGAAAAAATGACGTTAAAATCTTTTCCACGTAACTGGGTGCCGTGAAAGTGTGTTGAAGGACGAGTAGAGGGATCGTGTGTCCCAAGAAATCGCTCCCCTTCCTGTCACACCTTGTGTAAGCCCGTATGTCTTTCGACAACAAATGTCTAATTGGACCATTGGCATGGCCGCCTCCACACGCATAAGTGCTAGTCATCGGCACTGAGATTGAATGGGAATTCATTGCTGAAGATTATACGTCTCCATTTGATTACACTCTAGCTTGCCGAGGTCGGCAAGAAACCAATCAACATGCCTAATATATGGGAGCACTGGTAGGCATTTTAATCGTCGTTGATTTCTTATAACTGCTTAAGCCAGTCGTCTTTAAATGGTTTCCTTTGATACCACCGGATATATTTGGAGGATGAGTGACGTTGCTGGCGAGAACGCGTGTGTACGCTCTTATGATTACGCGATCATAGCACACATTTGTATTCCTGGAGCATCCTGATCTTTCGGGAAAGAAGACTATCCCTTCCGTAAACCATTGTTACCAACAACGAGTAACTATCATATCGCTCCGACCAAGTTGGCGGTAGTTATGCCTATTCAACCAACCTGCTTCTCTGAGGTCTATTATACGCCCCCTCTCAAAGTCCGACAAGTGTTTGTACTGTCACCAGTTACGTTCATGAGTCATCTGTAGTCGCAATACCGTCCATCCAAGTTGGCAGATTTGTTTGTACAATCTTATGGCACGAGCAATCATGCTTTTAAACACTCCCTGTGGTACATGTGATATCCATATAGCACGCCTAACCTTGTCTCATTGGCGTCAAAATTTTAATCATTTGCATATCTCTTACTAAACTACATTCCTACCATGTTTCGTGACCGTAATTTGATTTCTTTTGGGTGCATATATTTTTTTGTCGCAGAGTGTATTTAGCCTGCGTTCGTACTTCCTATATCAACTTCGGTAAATGATTTTACTGATTAAAACTTACTAATAAAAAAGTAAAAGTTACTTATTATTAAAGTAAAAAATTAAATATAAAAATATATAAATCTCATATTTTTATTTCTGATTTATTGCTATTGTTGAGAATTCTTTCATATGATTTTTGTCATATAAATACCTTTTTTACTATTTTGCTTCATTTTACCTATTAAAAATAGCACTGTGTAGCTAATGACAATATATGTAGTAATTTGTTTGGATTTGCTTATAATGTGGATGCAATTAATGTTCGTTTTTATTTAATACATATTTATGTAAGTACGAATATAGTATGATATATTGTCTGAAATCCAGGCATTGCAAAAATATTTTTAGTTGCATTATCAAGATTGTGAGAGTCTAGACACACTTCAAAATTGAAGAACTTTTCAAAACTCTACAGATAATGAAAAGCATCGACTCAATGTGTTAAAAATACTCTGACAGAATTCAAAGTGACTTTTACGTGATAATTAGTTCAAGTATTATCATTTCAAATTTGCAGCATCTTTGAAGACGACGGAAAACTAAAATGAAGCACACACGGATAATTATTCCTACTTTCTTAAGTGTTTGCTGAAAGCGGGTTTCTGTGTTAAAGTTGAAATATTTTTGAAAATATTTAATAGCTGTACATATATATATATATATATATATAAGAAAACAGGGTTAAACTTTAATGGGACTTGCAATCTATTTTCCAAACATATAGTTATTATTTTTTTAATATATTAATAATTCGCGCTCAGTTTTATTTCTCATTAAGAAAGCTTTTCCTGAAAATCATGGAATTATTTTCCAGTAATGATTGCTACGTCATGTATGCCATTTATGAAGATTTTCTCTTCTTAACACGGTAGAATTAGTAATGAACTTCCTGCAATCAATAGTGATAATAATATGTTTGAAATATTATAAGCTTATATTTAAATTCAGTAAATGGATATACAATAAGCCGAGGCGAAAATGGATAAGTGAGCCTAAATATAGAAAAAATGTTTTATATAAGAACTGTCTCATATATATTCAGATTTAATGTTTAAAATAAAATTTCCAACTATGGAATAGTTCAAGAATTTTTATTTGTGAATTTCTATATAACAATATCTGGCCATAAATTGCGTGTATACTAGCAACAAATGAACCTAAGAAATAGTATAAGAAAAATAAGAAGACAAAGCTGGGTAAAACAAATAAAGTCAAATTATTTTTTGCTTGATACGTTTAAGAAATAAAAGTTAGTTTTTTGCTGATAAAATCGAAGCTTCTTTGATTGTTTCAATTTTAGCATTTACTTACATTTAAAATAATTTTATTGATTTGTTATATAGCTAAGAACCTATATATTTTATATAGAAAGGAGCTTTTAATTCAAACCCTTTCAAGAATAGATATTTTACTGTTATGGAAAACTAAAAAATAATATATATCAATAGAAAATTTTTACATTTTTCAATAAAAAATAAGTGCTGTGTTTGAATTTGCTTATACATATGGTAATAATCTATAATCTACATCGTATACGATATTGTGGATGTATAGGAAAGCATGAATTATAGACATCGATTACAGAGTTTTCAATTGGAACTGAAATCCAAACTTGTCTATGCAGACGAGAATAAATGTATTCATCGATATCATAATCTTAAATCTTCCATCAGTATGCTCCATTGAAACAGTTTATTGAAGAATGTATCAAACGTTCTTACATTTTATCCGTCTTATGTCTTAGGCATATTCGGATGGTTTGTGCTTGAATAATATATTTGTATGAATATATAAATCATTCAATTTTTAAAAAATAATAGAAGATAAACAGGGTGAGATAAAAAAAAACCATGGAGCTGACCGAGCTGTCGAGATTCGAGAAGGATTCAAGGAGCTCCAACTCAAGATAAATGGAATTCAATAATCTAGTATATCCAGTTAGGGGCTAAAATTTCAGATTGTTCTCTGAGTTAGAGTATAAAATTTTATATTTCATAAAAATAGAATAAATTTGATTCATAAGATCATATCTGCTTCTTCTTCGAGCCTTCTTGCACACTCAACCTTCGGAGCATGGCAGATTCAGTGGAGAATTATTTAGAAACTCTAGTTTCCTGTTTTTACATTCAGAATTTTGGTTATTTCTAAATGAATAAAGTCATGAGTATGCTCCATATTATGTGATAAAATATGGTCACAAAGTGTTTATCTTATTTAGCAGACATGGCTGCAATTACAAATGAGAATTTATTATAACCATTCAACTGTGTGTGTTGTGACGGGTCTTTTCGGAGTTTTTCTATTAATCCTCTTGGGGAATTTTTGGGGCCATCAATTGAGTTATTTCGCAGCCATCCCTCTCAAGAAGAAACCTTGATATACAGATTAACTAGTATATATATAAATTGGATGTTAAGTAATCGAGGAAGAAGGAGTAAAGGAAGCTGAGCAGTGCGGTTACGGTAAGGATCTGAATTTAGACGCGTGATTATAGAACGGGCTTTAGCTATTCAAATAAATTAAGGAAGTTAGGATTCATAGGATAACTTTAAGTAAAGTTAAGTGATTAGAATTACATGCACTTATTCACATAAGATTTTGAGCTACGATATATCTCACTCTGGATTTTCCCTCTATAGTAGGATTGCCTTTGATTATTATATTTGATAATAATAAATTGGATTTCTCATGGCTAGCTTGGGTCATCAATCTTTACCCCCTACAAATTTAGGTCTGGTAGATAAAGAGATGGTTTCCCCAGGTAGGAGGATATCATAGTGTAAATGTACATATAATAAAAATTAAAGAAAAAATGTATACATTGGTTTGAAAACTTAACTTGCAGTCATCATGCCTCGAACAGAATGACGTACAATGCTTTAAAAAATAACCGCTTTTCTACTAAATGAAATGAATTAAATAAAAATTATCTGAATTTAGACGACAGTGTTAAAGATTATATAATGATACACAATTTTTTGAACCAGAAAACTTTAAGAGAATATTTTCTAGAAGATTAATCTTAGTATATTAAGGGACAAAATATCATTTTAGTGCTATGATAAATCAGATAGTTTCTCAGCGAAGGAGTGAGAACAACCTATCAATATATATTTTACTTTAAAATCTAAATTTAAGCAAGAACAAATTTTAACTTTTTAGTTGTAAACTCATGCAAAAAACGCAAAAGGTTCTCACTCATTTATAAACATTTTAACACGATGAACTTTTTTTTATAAACATTTCGAACAACGACTTTAAGTGAAGATGTTTCCTCAACAAAGCTGACAACAAAAACAAAATAAAGAATCCAACTTAAAGCATAATATGAAATGTGATTGCATATAGCTTCAACAGACCTAAACTTTAACAGTTTGTTCAAAAAAAAAACACCCCACATATACACGCATATTTATTATATCAGTCAGAAAATACATTGAAAGGGAACCTAACACCTGGACCATGGATTAATGAATAAACCACATTAAAACTGTTTGGCAAGAAATACAGCAATTTTGTTTAACTGTTTTTACGTAAAATATATTATATGCTGGTCTACTAAAAATATTTTTGGATATATTTTTCTAAGGGAGAATAGGGTTTCCCGAAACCACCCAATACTTCTAAAGTTTCCATTAGTCGACCAAAAAATTACAAAAAATATAATATACATGGTATATTATATTTTTGTAATTTTTAATATATAATATACATGGTATACAAAACAATAAATGTACATGTTGCCGGCTGGGTGGCGTTGGTTTGTCACCGCCTTCTGTATCCAAGGTTGCGGGTTCGACCCCAGCCCAATTCGATGGATTTTCATGACGCAGAAAATCGACAGCGGTCATGTCGTAGGATCATAAGGCATGTAAAAGATCCCTAGAGTGTCTGTTTGGCTTGGATCTCTAGACAAAAATAAATCCTGGTTCAGGTTCGCAAAGTCAGAACTCAGGTGTCTCCCTCTAGGGAGGAAACTGGACATCAAAATTATATGCGGCGATGCGATTGGTATCCGCCTATAGGGCGCCGCACTAAAAAGTGATACCAGCTTCCGAGGGATGTACTAGGTCTGCAATGGTTAATGATGAATTCGTAGCACATTATAGAAAAAAAAAAACTGGTTATTCATAATTACCTCCGATTCTTCGAAGCGCTACAGTAAAAACCTAAGACTAATACAGTAAAAAAGAACAGTTCAAAGAAGACAGAAACAATTAAAGCTTTATTATCATACCTTGCAGGAGTTTTATGTGTGAAACGTTGGTTATACGGCATACATCAATCCAATAGTTCCAGTTCCTGCCACACTCTACTCCATTTTGTTGTTTCAAATCCCTTTGGAGCAAGAAAGACTACAAGTCCATTTGACCTTTCCGTAAAAGAATGTCACAAACCAGATCCTGCTCATTAAACACCTGTCCGAGGGATTTTCTCCAGCAGTCTAGAAAATGAGCAGGGGAAACAGGAAGAGAGAAGAGACGGGCATAGAAAGACTTTACCCACTGCACAAAGGTCTTACCACGCAGTTGACTTCTTCTAAAGTGCGCCAAAGCCGTCTGAAGAGCCCTGGATCTCCTGCACTGTAGAAATAGGCCAGGACTCTTAGCTGCATACCTGGTTAGCAGAAAGGTTTCAAAAATCAGAGAGAGAATATAATAGAGATTATTTCATTTCTGGGTCTTTTTAAGGGGATTCTACACTACTGGAATAGTGATGGAGAGAGGGAATTTCAGATTGGTCAAGACAGAAGAACTGGGGTCAGAGAGATCACAACCCCTACCAATCAGCCCATCAGTGGTCTAGTTCAAAGACACACCCACATGCGACGATATCCATTGGAGACAAACTTGCTTTCTCTGACCAAGCCTTGCCAATTTGGAAAAAGATTCAAACTAGTACTCTCTATAATCTTTGTTCAATTCTTCAAATATTGGATGGAGCTTTTGCTATCTGCCAGGTCCAAATACTGTCCTTATTAGAGGGAGAGCATGGTCGAGAGCACTACTCATAGCAATGAGTTCCGATCTAACGACAGAACAGTGGTCAGCATTCCTGATGCTGATTTTTCCTGATTTGAAGCAGGGAGTGGTACTAAATATACTCCACCCTGCTCTACATGTATCCGAATAGCTACCTCCTGTATAAACTAACAAGGCCTGTGGTCAGGTATATCATTTATGAATTCAAGTGCTAGTTTTCAACAATATACTATTAACGTGATTTATAGAACGTGGTATCCTTTATTGCATTTCTGCTACATCACGAGGCAAAAGGGATATGAAAACATGTGATCTTATTTGAAAGACAAAAAAAACAACACAGAAACAATAACACGTGCTAATAATAACGTTAATAGTACCGTGTAATTAAGTGCTTCTGGAACTGGGTGACTGCGGTAACCTAGTGGTCAAGGTAACGGACTCGGGGCCGATGTGTCATGAGCTAGCCTAGTACCGCTAAAGACCCATCGTGTAGGTCTGTGAAAATGTCGAAAGATGCAAAAAGTCGTCGGGATATAGCCAGATCCGACTGACAGCAGTATTCATCTATCCAGTGCGTATAATTTATAACTCTAAATCTACAAGAGTTTACACAACCAAACTTCGTTTAGGTTGTCCATGGAAACTCACTATCAGAGAAAAATGAAGTATGATATGAATGGTGAAGAAAATCCGCGTTTGACTGCAACTTAAATAGCAACAGACATTCACGAGAAGTTTAATAAAACATTTGAGTGATCACCGAAGAAAAATCTTGAAGGCCAGAAACCCCCGTAGCCGGATACCGCTGAGAGCCTTATATTTCAATGACCAACTGACTTAAGCGGACAGCTTTTGCAAAAGCGCATGTACATAAGCATCATGTATCTGGAGGACTATGATACTTTCTGATGAGAGCAAATTTTGCGTCTTCGGCATTAAAAGGTCGTAAATTGGTATGCAGAAAACTTTGCACAGCGCTTCAAAAAGAGCATTTAGTACCAACGGTAAAGTACGGTAGTGGAGTCATGGTGTGGGGGTGCATGACAAGCAATGGTGTTGACAAATTGGAGTATATCGAATCAAATGAACAAATATGATTACCTTGATGTCTTGAAAACAATTTAAGGTATCCGACTACGTTCGGAACCGTGATTTCGCAAAAGCGCATAAATCAGCGTTTCTCAAACTGTGGGGCGCACCCCCTTTGGGGGCGTAACAGCTCTACAAGGGGGCGAGCTTATTGAAAAGTCAAAAACAAAATATTATTTTAAAAAAATTATTAATTTACTAAAAGTAAACTAACAAAATACATTTTGACATAAAAATTAAAATACTTATTCACACTGAGTATTGCACTTATAAATATATCAGTGCTACACAATGTATTTTATAATTAATTTATCGATATTGTGAGTTAAGAAAAAGTTTAATAATTACCAGTGACCTATGGGATTGTCATATATAAAATTATATACAAAAACTAACTCTTATCTTGATAATTTGTACAGTTTATAATAAATCCCTTAACTGCCGATTAAAAGTTATGTTGAAAAAAGGAATAAATAAAAGCAATAAAAAAGAGCCTCTGAAATGAGTAAATTCAACGCAAACACTGTCAATGTCCTTTTATTCAATTCCAAAGCTTTCGGAATAATTTTAAGGATAACAGTATACAGAAAAGATTGTACTTCGAAAAGACGTATATATACGTCCGGTGCAATTAGCGCACTTGAGTGAGACGTTTATATAAGTCGTATCGTAGTTTTAGCATCAAAATATAGTATTATTGAATTCAATAAATTGTTATTGTATGACGGGGGCGCGATGAAAATTATGATTGAATATTGGGTCACTATTGAAACTTGAGATAATTGGCATAATGGAAAATTTTTGATATTTAGTGTCATTTAGATAGAATAATGAAATTGTATTAAGGACATTTTAGCAAAAATTATTTAAATATAAATTATTTTCGGCAATTTAACTTTAATTCTTTTCAACAGCTTTTTTGTGAAGGAAAATCTTCTATTATACAAAATATTTTGCCAGTATTTAGCTCAAACCTCTGTACAGAGGCTCAACTAGAATTTTTGAAATATATAGCTTAGAAGTGGGTTTATCCATATTTTACGATAACAGAGGGGAGCAATTTTTAGAAAAAAACGCCAATAATTATATTTCAATTGGTGGTAACTCTAAAAATAATGTGAATTTTTTAAAAATACTAGTGGAGCCTCTGTAGAGATGTCTGAGCTATATACTGGTTAAATATTATTCTAATAGAAGCATTTTTCACAAAAGGAGAACATTTTGAAATAAGATTATTCTAAGTTAATTTTTTGCCAAAATATTGTATTTAAATATTTTTTTTGTCAAAATGTCCTTAAAACAATTTTATACATGATTCTCTATTCTAAGTGACACTAAATATCATAAAAATTATTAATTTATGCGATTTTGCAAAATCACGGTTCCGAACGTAGTCGGATAGCGTAAAGGAAATTGCCACTGAAATCTGCTTGAGATCATCGTTTCGTTTCCAACATGACAGCGATCCTAAAAACACCACTAAGATTGTGAAGCTTTGGCTCTTGAATAATGTCCTAAATTAACTGCTCACGCCCCCACAGTCATCTGATCTGAATCCTATAGTGCATTGTTCCCCAACCTTTTTATCGCCGCGGACCTGTTAACGTTGGATCATTTTACCGCGGCCCATTGAGGGGGAGGACGTTGATTGTTAACATTTTAGATTGTTTTGTTTTAATAATTTTATTTTAATTGTGTGTGTGTGTGTATTTAAACGTGCCTTCAGAATAAAATATAACTTCACCAAAAACGAATATAAAGTGATTTAACAATTAATATAAAGTGATTTGTATAAAAAGTAGCCAAAACCCCAAAAAATATGTCGCAGTAAATAAAATAGAAATAGTTTCATGTTTCGTGTGGAACAGTAGTATTTGATCCACAAACCGGTTTGGAGACCACTGCTATAGAACACCTATGAGAGCGTAGGATTTGTCAAAACAATATATCTAGCAAGGATATACTGTGTGAAGAGTGTTCTTAAGGACCAATGAGAGAAGATAACCACTGAAGAAACCACAAGATGTTTTTGTTCAGTGCCGACACTATTTCAGGATTTCTCAAAAGACGAGATTAGCCAAGCAGTTACTACCAGGTGTATGCAAATGAAATAAGACGATTGTTTTTTTTTAAAAAAAAAAACACAATAAATTTGCGAAAACTGTTAATATTTCTTTATTCGAAAAGAATATCCATCGCTAACTACACATTTTCCCCATCTTTCGGGCAATTTGTGAATACCACGCTAAAAAATTGTTCGGTCTTTTGAGGCCAGCCAGTCATCAAGCCAAGATTTGACGTTTTCGTAAGAAGCGCTAGTCAGCCAATGCGTGTCCTAATGATGCAAATAGATGGTAATTGGAAAGAGCCAAGTCTGGCGAATAAGCAGCATGCGCTAAGGGCCCCAGCCGAGCGCCTTAACGATGTCCTTGGTCGGTTTAGCACGGTGGCTAGGTGCGTTGTCATTAAGGAAAATCAATTTGTGCTGCCGTTTCTTGTATTGCTCGCGTTTTTCGAGTATAGCCGCGTTCAAATTAAGTAATTGTTGCTTGTAGCGATCAGTATTAACGGTTTCGCCGGGTTTGAGAAGCTCATAATAGATTGGTCCCTCCTGATCCCAGAAAATACACAGCTTTGGTTTGCACCAGAAGCGCTTCGGCCTTGCGGTCGATTTGGACGACTGTCCGGGGTCGACATATGATCGATTACGCTTTGGATTCTCAAAATAAATCCATTTTTCATCGCCAGCTACAATACGATGAAGATATGACTTGCGTTTGTAGCGGGCAAGCAAAAATTTCGCACAAAGATTTTTGGTTTTTCCCGTTGACGGTCCGTTAGCTCGTGTGGTACCCATCTACCGACCTTTATTATCTTGCCCATTGCTTTGAGACTACGGGAAACAGTGCTCTAGTCAACATTCAATTGTTCTACAAGATGTTCTTGCGTTTGGCCATCATCTTCATCTAGTAATGCTTGCAATTCAGCATCTTCAAATTTTTTTGTTGGTCTGCCACGCTCCTCATTTCTCACATCGAAATCACCATTTTGAAACTTTTCAAACCACCTGTAGCACTGCGCATGGCTCAGAGCATTGCCACCGTATGCTTTTACAAGCATTCGATGCGATTCGGAAGCATTTTTCTTCAGATGGTAACAAAAAATTAATGCCGTCCGCAAATCGTGGTCGGAAGGTTTAAAATTCGACGTTTTCAACACAGTAAAAAATGCAATTCACGCTGATACTCGTCCAAATGTAAACTGAACATGAGTATCAAAGGTCAAACTATAAAAAAATCACGTGTCACGGTTTTGTATTGTTTGCATATATGCGTGGCGACATCTGTTAGCAATCATCTTATTTGATATGCATACACATGGTAAATAGCTCATTGTCCCCTTTTTGAATAATTTTTATAGTTACTATTAAACATTGAACGCAGAATTGTCTACTTGATTTTTGTTAGTATCGCTACAAACGTGTCTTTATTTTAAAAAAATATGAAAGCAAACCCAATTTACTTTTGTTATTCTAAATACTAAAGTGAAATAAATAAAATTTAGTTTTAAAAATTTTTTCAAATTCCAGTTTTTAAATTTTTTTCCGTTGTTCATGTAAGCAATAGTATGTGAACGCAGAGTTTTTCTATCAAGTGTATATATATATATATATATAGTACATACATACTTCGTGGATTAATCGATTTAATTATCATAATATTTCACCGATCTAAAAATAAGGATTGAAATGGAAAATTAAAACATTAAATGTACATTTGACTTGGAATCCTGTAAATATTTCTTCTATATTACAAGAAAAATTCTATTGCTGTAAATTATAACATAGAATATTTTTATTTTACTTTCAGAAAGTTTTTTGTTTTGCTTCCGACAGAACTAAATATTATCTAATACTTTTATTAAGAAATACAAGTACTTTAGAAAAATGAGAAAAAATTATTTTAAAGGAATTTTTGAAAAATAAGATATATTCACACAATATATATCGAATGTAAGTAGCCCAAATATATTCACAAAAAAGTATATATTTTATATCTTTCGAAAACCTTGCATAAGACTCATTTTTTTAGGTTGTAAAAAGTCCTTATTTGTTATAAAGAATCACTTTAGTTCATCGATTGAATAACAAACATCCAATTTTTCTTTTTTATGTTGAAATTATATTTACAATGGAACATATTAATTTTTCTTATATAATAGAATTATTATATTCAAAAATTTTTAATCAGAATTTTTTCTCATTTAAAAAAATGTAAAAATAATAATAGAAAATGTAATAATTTTTTGAAAATTTACAACGTAATAGTTCTAGATTTCACAGCACTGATATATATATGATTATAGATTGTACAGATTTTAGAAATAATGTTCCTTGATTTTCCACGACACTATTTTATAAAAACATAAAACTCATTATGATTTAAATAAAAAAAAATTGTGTAATGCACAAAATCCAGGCTCAGTAATAAAACAAAAAATATTAAATTTGTGTTAAATTCTACCTTTGAATTGAAACTATATAAAATATTTAAAATTAATATCATACCGAGAAATACTTGTTTTTGTCTTCAAAATAGTTTCCATCCGAAATTATCAGCTAATACTGGATCATTAGGCTTTTTCGTAAATTTAAACGAATTGTTTCCGCGATCTTAACAAACATTGCTTGCGATTCTGTTTGAATCACTACAACACTATCGAAACGTTGTATTTTCAATTTTTTTTTCTTACTGGGGAATAAAAAGACGAAGTGTACTAAATCTGGAAAATGTTGGGCGAATTGTGAGAAAATGCGTTGGCGTATTTGGCACCATTCTGAATTCCTGAAAGAGAATTCACTGACGACTTCTGAATTCAATTTTATCTTCATGACAGAAATATGGAAAAGTGTGATGTGTAAATATTGGGCTTTATATATAGCGCAATATTTAAATTATTTTTTAAGAAATCAGATTAACAAACTTAAATTCCCCAGGGAGGGGTTTCAAAAAAAAAAAAATTTTTTTTCATAAATTGCTTTTTGCATTTAGAATATGGTAAAGGATTTTTAAAATTCAAGTCGTTTAAAGAAGCAGGTGCTAGAAGAGCAGTTTTTGAAACCAAGTTAAGATTTTCATTGTTTTAATCGGACTTAAAACATTAAACCGTTTTTTTTAAACTGTGTTTTTTTTTCCTCATCATATGAAGAACATTTGACGGAATGATTTCAAAATTTATAGGGTAGACTCCCAAAATTAAAACCAAAAAATTTGTATCAAAGTTCAAAATGTTTCTATTTTTATAACAAAAAAAAAATGGAATTCGAAACCTTTTCTTCAGAGGTCTACCAAAAATCCAATTTTTGATATTTTCAATTGAATATAGTTCATTCGGAGTGTTTAAGCTTATAGATAAAAACGACTTTAATTTTTTTTTATATTTCAGATAAACCAATCAGTCGGAACCGTGGAGGGCGTTAGCATCCATTTTTTGGAGGCAAGTGTGTTCAGAGCACTATAACTCACGTCCTATAGGATATTTTTGGCTAAACATTTATATACATACTCTTAAGATACATATAAATAATTGATAAGAAAACGTAAAGTTCTATTATTTTACTGGTCGTCAAAAAAAAAATTTCCTGAAAATGCTTGAAAAACAAGCTGTCACATGGGTGAACCCCTTTAAGGAAATCCTTTTGTGTGCGGCAGAAAAAATATAATTGTTAGCAAAATAAAGACATTTCCTTTAAAAAATATCCTTTTGATTTAGTCACATCCCTTTAAATGCATGCAAAGTTGTGTTGATTTTTCACTGTGTGTGTGTGGATAGTTTCATTTCCCTGTTTATGCCCAAAATAAAAGAAGTTATGGTAGTCTAGTGGTCATGGTCACGAACTCACGGTCTACTTTGTCGAGTCATGGGTTTGAGTCTTAATGCCACTAAGGACTCACCGTGCAGAAAGGACTGATGCACGTTAAGGTATCAAACTACCCTAAAATCATGATTTTTTAAAAAATTTGACAATTTTTTTATGGTTTTATTTTATAGGCCATCTTTAAGCATAAAATAAGTTTATTATTTTCCATTTTAGAAAAAAAACAAGGTGTTTTAGAAAAAGAGATGTCATAACTTAACATATTCAAATTTTTAAATGGTTTTACTGAAATTTTTTTTAAAAAAATTCAAACTGGGACATCGATTGCTCAAAAAGTTTGAAAAAAATTTTTTGGGGAATTTTTGTGTATGTTCTTTTAAAAAAAGGGTTTTTAACCCTTCAGATTTATCAATCATGTTTTTTACAAAAAATTTAAGTTCCTATGGGGAAAATAATCATGTTTTGTTATTAACAATTTCATACAATAACTAAGATTAAGTGCTCTAGTTTTTTTTAAAATTAAAATATCTTATCTTTAAGGGCATTTAAAAAAGGGAAAAGCAAAATAACACATCAAAATATAAAATTGAGAATTTGTTCATGCACTACTTTTACAGAGTGTGACCCGTTTACTTAATTTTAGTCAGTTTTACCATTTTTCCCATTTTTGTGGTAAAATTTTTTTTTTTCTTTAAATTTTTCCTTTTTTTTTAAAATGTCGAAATAAATCTAAAACCAAAAAAAATTTCCCTACCCTTTTAAAAAAAACAGTTGTCGCAAGAAGCGAATACCTTAAATCAGTTGTGGCTCGAAGTTCTCACGTCAGCATAATGCGGAAGTTTGGAGATTGAAATCCCGGTTCAGATGTCGTCCTCATCACTTGACCATGGTTAAAAAAAATGTACCTAAAACTAATAGATTTCGTGTTGCTTTAAGTACGACGTTGAAGCGTGTGGAAGCCTTGTTGCCCCTCACCCGTAGGTCCCAAAAGTAGGGAAAGGGCATGGACACTTAGACCTTTGCCATAAGAAATTTAGTGGGCCTTTATCTGGATTTGCCGATCAGGTGGCATTAGTAACAACAACAACGATGTTAATATGCATCCACGCACAAAAAATATATCTTCTAATGACAACTAATATGCTTCAATTTTAAACCATGATCGTATGACAAGGTTGATACTTGAATTGGCACCCTTCTCTCCACATCCATGTTATGCCATCGTGATGACTTAGAGGCAAGGTGGATAAACCTCTCTTCATTTCAGATACTCATCAGAATCAGGACTGTAACATGCGAATCAAATGAAATATTACAAGCCTCAAACTCACGGTCAAATCATTCAGCTACCATGGCCACTAAACTCTTTTTTTCTTTTCATTTCGATTCCATCCTTCTTCATCTAATAAAAAATAGGGAAAATTCTATTTAAATGGTTCATTGAAAAATGTCATCAATAAGAATAATGAATAACTGAGTGTAGTTCATAAAACACTTCGTCATCAATAAATACAAGAAGTTTAAATTATCTTAAAAAAAAAAACTTTTTCTAAACCATGAAAATAAAGCTATATCCTTATTCAATAGAGATCTCGTGACAATAACAGTTGTTATTGGCATATTCCTTTTCATTTTCAATGCGTGAATACGGGCACGTACTGAGAACGTTCGTGCCGCAAAACACGAATTAATCTTGCTTTCGAATTCACAAAATGTATGTCAAGTCCACTTCGTAAACACACTTTCTAAAATTAATAGTGATTATAACGTTAGTGTTTTTCAAAGAAACTTGAATCATAATTTGGAACACGCTTTCGTAGAAACATACGTAGAACTAATTTTAATTGGAGCAAGGTTAAACATAATAAAGAAATAATTTTTTTCCGCAATAACACACTTTAAAAGCAACCCCCAAAATTTTTGGTTTTTCTTGTTATAACCCAAGGTTTCCATCAAACCTTAAAAATGAAAATGATCACATATTACGCACTTGGGATTAAATACAGTATAAAATTGTTTTAAGGGAAATTTTTTAACAAAACAAAATTTAAAAAAATTTATTTTTGGTTTAATTTAGAAAATTTTTTAATGTTCTTTTGAAAAAAAGCTTTTACTGTATTAATATTTTTTTGTATATAGCTCAAACCTCTGTAAAATTCAACTATGAATTTTGAAAAATTTTATTATTTTCAGAGTTCAATCATTTTTAAATAATTATCGGAGTATTTTCTTAAAACCCCCCTTTTATTTTTGTAAAACATGGATAAACCGACTTCCAGATGCCTTTAAAAAATTTCCCTTTCCCCGTTAAGGTTGTTTTATATATAGGCAAAATACTTATACAATAGAAGCATTTTTTCAAAAAGGAGAACATTTAAAAAATTTATTCTAAGAAATTTTTTTTTCAAAAAAATTAAACTTTAAAAAATTTTTTTTGTAATACATTCTTAACGCAATTTTATATACTTGCTAAACTAAAACTCTTTAAAAATATTATCCATTTACACCGAAAAGGGTTTGAACGTAGTCGGATACCTTAAGGCCGTTTTGCCCCGGGAAACCATTTTAAAAGAAAAATAATTTTCATGATATTTAGTGCCTTTGATTAGAATACATGTATAAAATTGTTTTAAGGTCTTTTGACAAAAATATTTAAATACAAATTTCGGCAAAATATTAATTTAGAAAAACCCTTTTTTTAAAAATGTTCTCCCTGAAAAAGCCATTAAAAAAATTTTTTTGCCTGTATATATTTTTCAGATTTTTGAAAGAGGGTAAACCCAGGTTTTAAAAAAAATTCACATTACAGAGTTATAACCCATTGAAATAATTATTGCGTTTTTTTTTAAAAAATTTCTCCCTCTGTTGTGTAAAACAGGGATAAACCACTTCAAGTTATATATTTCAAAATTTTAGTTGAGCCTCTGGACAGAGGTCTGAGCTATATACAGTAAGATATTATTATAATGAAGCTTTTTTCACAAAAGGAGAATATTTGGAAATAGGCATCTATGTCATTTTTTTCAAAAATTTTACTTAAATCATTTTGCTTTGTAAACTATTTTTAAAACAGTTTTATATCACATTTTATAATCTAAGTGACACTAAATATCATAAACATTATCCATTTATACGCTTTTTAAAAATCACGGTTCGGAACGTAGTCGGATACCTTAAAATGAACTACATATAATTTTCACATTCCCGATACCTAGCATGTTATATAAATCAAAATTTTTTAATCTGCATATAATACCAAAAAAAAGACCAAACTTAAAATCAGGATTCCTGTCAAGAACATACAAAATGCCCGAAACTGTATTTTACCGTTTGGCGGGGTGGGAACTTTTCCAGGTACGGACTACTTAACTTTTTCAAGATTTCGGTCCACCCAGTATCATAGCCTATATAGGGACCCACGGGCCCGAACCTCCTAATCATGATTTTTCTGAGGATATAACCCCATGTATATAGTACGTAAAATTTAATTAAGTAGATGTTATTAATATTTTTTTTATTAATTGATGCTAATTATTTATTCAATAATTTATTTCATACTCTTCTTTGTTCTCGATAGTCTACAAAATAAAAAAAAATTGTTTGGCTGCGTATTGGGGTAGGATATGAGAATGGTAGACATTCGACCCTAAACCACCGTGGCGCACCCCCTTTGAAAAATTCGTGATTGCGCCCACTTTCCCTTATCGTAGGTGTGGTGAGGTAAGGAATAGGTAAACAATATTTATTAAACGTAATAAATACTGAATATGTACTTACCTATCTAAACAAAATAAAAAAGCTCACTTTCTTTAAACCGCCTTTAAAGAAAAACGAAAAATACAAACAATAATAATAGACATAAATATAATAATATCTAATGATGCATTAACTGTCAAACAATTCAAAATACATCAAAAATCAATTATTTTGGTCTAAAGTTAGTTTTCTCATAATTATAGTCAGTAGAAAACTTAGTCTGCGTATTTTCAGCCAATCTTGAATATTTCCGTATACAATTATCTACTGCTAACCTACAGACAGTCACCCCAAATTGTTTTGGTGGTTCACCGGTCGATCGCGATCGACGAAATGCTGACCCCGGATCTATAGCTTACGAGAAAATACGAAAAACAAAGCACCCTGGTGCGAGGAAAGCATATCGTATTGGACATATCGATAACAGTAATTGCAAATGTTTTTAAAAAGGCAAACATTCGGAGTAAGGGTACTCAACCTTCCTTTGCACCGGTTCACATACATATGACCATATGACAACTATTTCACACGCGCTACAACATGAGGATTAAGAAGGGGGAGGGGGTGGCACTATAAGTTCAAGGACATATTTATCGTGCAGAATGGTAGCAAAGAGGTTTGACTAAATTCCAGACTGAGATCAGTATTATTTGTTTAAAATTAGCACAGACTTTTGCTTGTGCACTTTTGTTTCAAATCAAATTTCAAATTTATTTGAATACTTTTTGATTTTACTAAAAAAAAAAGCAGAGCTAATAACAGAAATTTTATCAAAGAGTGCATCGGAAGCATTTAAGAGAAACACCTAATAATTTCTGCATCAATTCATATGTTTCATGTGATCATATCTGGCAAGATATTTCCTCGTAGGCCAGTACCTTCCTTTGAAGATTCCTCCATAGTGACTTCTTGTTGATTTTCGTTCTCCAAGTTTTCTTGTTTATAATCCCAAAGTTGAGATGTCCAGAAATACTGAAAAAAAAAAGATAGAAAAAAAAATTTAATCACAAGAGAAAAAATTCATTGTAGAGAAAATGCCCTTAGTTATTGGGAATTTATTGTATGAAGAAAATCGTGAAATGTGTTCTTGGTTCCAGGAAGTGGTTCAAGAAACAGAAAACCGAAAAATAGAAAAAAATCGCAATTGAGAGGTTCGACTGTATATTCTTCGTATAGATTCACTTGGAAGACATAAGGGTTAATTAAAAATGACTTTCAGCCATAAAATGGTCATTACTCCATTGCTATTTGTTATCACTAACCGCTACAATTACAAAAAAAAAGTTTTCTCAAAATTTATATTAGCACGACATGGATGGCAAAATTTATATATTTAATTATTTAATTGATTGATTTTCTCACTAACATTTAATGCATTTTTCTTAAATAATTGAATTTGTAAGTACGACCTTTCACTCAGAAAGGTCCTTACTAACTCAAGAGAATCGAGCTCACCCAAAAGGTTTAGAGCTGTATTCGACCCTATGAGAAGTTATGTTATTTGCAAACTATACGAAAAACATATACAAAAATGTTCCGAATGAGGGACCCTCCCCCAAAATTCAGCAAAAGCATTTTACAATTACAATTCAAATACAGATAGAAAGAAAAAACACAAATATGAACACACGCAGGTACTATCTTCTAACGAGAAGGAAAGACTTGAAAAAGACATAGGACACGAAAAGAAACCACTTCCAAAAGGAAATGCCCAATAGGGAGGTGAGGAATGTTAAATAAGGATCCAGAAGGTCTTTCTCCCCGCTTTTTGATGGTTCCCGTGTTTTGACCAGTGTCAGCCTGCCCCCTTTTATATTTTCCTTCCGCAATTTTGGAAGTCTGGCTTGCATTCCTTCTCGGCTGTTGTTTCAATACCTTTGGGCCTTTCGGCTGCCTTGGGGTGCAATGACATTGGAGAAGGGAGTGGAGTGAATGTGGCGCGTCTTCCTTTTTTTTTGCCCCGATTTCTGAACTAGCCACCCTTCTATCCCTTTGTGAAGGTTTCGCATCTGTTGCCGCGCGAATTTTCTCAGAAAGGTCCTGGGGATCACATGCACCCCTCGGGCCGCAGGTGGAGTATCTCTAGTTCAGAATGTCTGATGTGTATATCTAGGGAGGCTTGAACATGCTGTGGAATGGATAAGTGCACAGGTCCACCGAAGTGCAAGCCATATGCAGACGAGCAGCCACATCTGTCTGAGTAGTCACTACGTTTCGATACAACAAATCCTTCAGATTACCCTGTAAGAAAAAAAAAAGTTCAACAGATCTAGATATCATGGTAGCAATAGAACTGGAGCCACGTCTAATACAGTGGTTGGAGAATCCCTTATCAAGCCAATCATGGACAGGATCACAAGAAATACCCAGATCCCAAACATGAGCCATCATGCATCTTCATTCATTCGTCATCCTTCACCGTATTTTTCTTGTAAACCAGGGATTTTGCAAGTAAAGCTTTTGGAGCATTTTTTCATGTACTCCTAACGAAGAATATAATTGTTCAGAGTTTGGATGCTATTTTGGGACATCCTGTATATTTCTCTGTGTCATATATTTTGACCATTTTAACTGTGACACACAATCTGATTAAGACTACACAGTACACCAGTGCTTCTCAAACTTTCTGTACTTGCGACCCAATTTTCAATTATAATTTTCATCGTGCCCCCTCCATACATTGACAATGTATTCGAATTCAATAATATAATTTGACGTAAAGATACATATCGACTTCATTATACATTATCATTTTACTTGTCTTAATAACTTGTAATTTAATTTAAAATTACAAATTATCAAGACAAGTATTAAATTTTATATATAATTTTATGACATTCTCATAGGGTCACTGGTAATTATTAAACTTGTTCTTAACTTAGTACTGTTAAATTAATTATGAAATACATTGCGCAGTACTAAAATATTTATAAATGTATTATATCAGATCAAATGTGTATTTTACTTTTTATTATGTCGGAATGTATTTTGTGTTTTGCTTCCTTTCAGTAAATTAATATTTTTTTTAATTCTTTTTTGCTTTCGACTTTTCAATATACTCGCGCCCCCTTGTTGGGTTATCATGCCCAAACGGAGGCGCGCCCCACAGTTTGAGGAACACTGCAGTACACTTCAAGTTTTCTTAATTAATGAAAAAAAAATTTTTCGCAGTTACTTGGAGCTTTCATCATTGAGAAGCTTGCCACCAAATTTCAGATCTGTTAGCAAACTAGTTTTTTAGCTCTCTCAGGACTCTAACAAATATCCGTGCACTCGAGAAAAAAACATCCTTCTTCAAACCAATGTAGCTTAGTAATAAAACCAAACAATAATTTGAAATTTTTACCACAGGATAACCATATATATTTACATTATATCTCAAATTTTCATAGAATTTGAGAAAAAAATTTTAAAAGTTATAAAGAAATAAAAATTGAACAATTTTTTAAAAATATGAAAATTAGTATTTTACACCACGCAGGATTCTGAAGTAAAAAAGTTGATCAAAATTTACAAAACTAAAATTACTTGGTATAAAAATGTTCACTTTTAAAATTATACTAACTTCTAAGAAATTTCGAGAAAAAAAAATATATTTTAAATACAATTATAACGAAAATTTTAAAAGTTTAAGAAAAAAATTAATTAAAATTCAAATAAAAAAACTTTTTTTTTTTTTGAAAATTGATGTAAAATTATGAAAAGCCTTATTTTGAACACGTGTATGAAATTTCCAGTTAATATCATAATCCTGCATGAGAGCTAAATTTTTTTATAAGATAGATATAAGATAATCTAGATATATATTATAAATGCGAAAGTTCGTGAGGATGTTTGTCCGTCTTTCACGCGAAAACAACTGTATGGAGTTTAATGAAACTTTACAGTAATATAGCTTATACATCAGAATAACAAATAGGCTAGAATTTATAGCATAGGCTATAATTTATAAAGATATTATGTGAAATGTCCAAAATATAACGATATTTGTCAAGTAAGTAGGAAAAAATTCTGCCATCTGCAAGCATTTCTAGCATGCTCTGCAAAAAAGAATCCACGACAGTATATATCTATATTTTATTTGCGAAGAAACACTTTTTGTTTTGGCTACGCAAGGCACTCGCTTCTAGTTAATTCCTGTGATCAGTACAATCCCTAATTTTTTTTAATTTCAGAATAAAACTAGGTTTTGAAGGGAGGGGTTGTTATAAAAACTCTCTGTATTTTTGGATGTTGTTGTTTTTATGATTTTATTATGCACATTTGGTAGTAAGAAATTGATCCTTTTTCAAAATAAATGCTTTTATCGGTTCTGGTACTTAAAGTAAATAAACTTTCTCTTTCACACTACATCATTTGGACAAATTTTCAAAATTTGTTTGTGGTTAGTAATTAATTATAACGCTATAATTTTAATTGAATAGGCAGATATTGCATTTTTAAGTATAAAAATAATTACGACTATTGTACTGTATTTTTTGGAGTGAGTGAATATTAACGTCGCACTGTTCAGCTACACTAGGGCTTTTGGCAACGGACCACGTAATTTTGAACCATGGTCAAGTGACGTGGACCCCCTTCTCCTAACTACCACACCACACCAACTTAGAAGGAATATCCTACCAATACTTAGCAGGAATATTCCTTGAAATCCACTCTTCCAAGATATATGGCAGCACGGGTTCTATGATGAGTATTTTAGCAGGGAAGGCGAATAGTTTTGCCTCAGATATTGCGTTTTCAGCTGATGGCGTTTTCAGCGCATTGCAAAAATTATTATTTTTGTCCTGAATAAATAGTTTATGTCAAAATTTAAATGTCTATGTTTTTGTATGTTAATGAGGACCTTGGAAAACGATTTGACTATTTATTTTAAGTGAACGGTGTATATAATTAATTTTACAGTGGAATATCTTTAATTAATTTACAAGCTCTAACGGATTAAATTTCCCAAAGTGGAGTATTTTGTTTATGTATATCCCTTAATTTTCAATGTAGTGGTCCAAAAAAAATTATTGTATGAAAAAACTGCAGTAAATCATTATGCGGTATATAAATTATTAACGTGCATCGCTTCCCTACACGGCTCCTCCTTACAAAGCTCTAATAAAGCTCGATCTATGAAAATAGCTAGACATTTGCCAACTTGACTCTATCGTTAACATTTCGCTATGTTTTTCATTGAATCACCATTATAATTTAAGAAACAGCGTTGCTTGCGAATATTACAATTTTTACATAAAATAAATACAACTTAAACTAAATATTAATGTATTACACTTTCAGATATAAATTATTTACACTATTTTAAGCGTTCATTACACAAAAGTTTTAACAATTTGTTACTTTTGCAGAGAAGAGATCAGTTTAAGAAGGTATTTTCAAAAATCGACCCTCAAGAGTGTTACGCGGGGAGTTATAAATAAAAAAAATCTTCAGATAAATCTTTTTATCTTCTATTAGATCTACATTATTAAAATTTAACAATAGTGTTTTTTTTTCTTTCTTTTTTTTTCTTCAGCTTAGATATGCAAAAAGCTTTTTTTGTTTAATTTGCAATTCACGTAAAATTAACTCATTAAAAACTTTTTATCCTTCAAGCTGTGTTGTTTAATTTTTCAGTTCACCCGTGCGAAGAACGGGTATACCAGCTAGTATGAGATATTTTTATAAGATAAAAAAGAGATGGGTTTTCGTTTAAGTTTCACTACTTATTTCTCAATAACTTCAGAAATTTTCACAGTATCAACACAATTTTGAAGCCAAAATGCTCAGAAATATTGAGGCTTTAACTTTTTTTTTCAATAAAATTGAACAATTTTTAATTTAAGAGTTCTGAGAGCTTTTAATATATTTGAAGATTTCTGAGCAATGGTTTTGGTTTCGGTTTCATTTTAAAGCACTTTTTTCCTCTTAAATTGAATTTATTCAAAGTATTTTTCAGCAGAATCAACTTTTTAAGTGCGAAATGTTTATTAATTTCAGCTTTCATTACTGAAATTATTTCTGTTTGATTACGTTTTGATTTTTTTGAATTCTCATAACTAATTGATTAAAATTAATTTCAACGTCAGTTCTCCTTTTAAAATAGTTTACATAACTTAGAAGCCTTATTATTAGTTTTTTCTGTTGAGAAAATACAACGGACAAAACATTCTTAGATGGCTGTGAGAAACAATATTTTACTACTGAAACTGATATGTCTAAAAATCAGTCCTCAGCTGATACTGCAACTAGACTTCCAAATACAAGTATTCTGAATTCAATTATTGCAGATAAACTGAATATTTCTTTGACGTACCAAACTACATTATACTAAACATATTGTAGTACTATATTTTGGTATTTTAAAGTCATACAACTAGAGCTAAAACTTCCTAAACTGCCCGATTTAAAACTGAAAAAAATTTAATTTTATGAACAAATCTGCCTATTTTTAGCTTAATTTAGTATCATTGTTATTTTGTACATAAATATTTTGTGTTTCAAAACTTTTGTAGAAATATAAGGTTAAGATGAAGCTGAATAAATTGTCGTCGTAACAAATGCTATCGATACCATGCAAAAATATATTTTGCATTTAAAAAAAAATTATTTTCAATCATATTTAATTAAAATAGTGTTTTAATTTAGAACATACATTGAAAAATAAGATATTAAAAAACTAGAGCTTTACGGATATTATAACTTTTTGTTTGATGCTTTTACAAACTTTAAATGCGTTTTTCTCAGACTTTCAATTTTGAAGGTGTGTTTGTTAATCCTTAAGGCTTTTTTTCTGTTCATCATAGAGCCTTGAAAGTTTTTGCATGTACTCCCAAACGTATGTTCTATAAAAAGTATGGATTTAATGCTGAGATCTCTGTTATTTTTTTACAAAATACTGAAGTTACTATTTTAAAAATTTGTGCTTTTTTGAGGTTTTTCTAAAAAATTAATTACCGTAAAATCCAGCGTGTAACGCGCATCGGTGTATATATAGCGCACACCTATACTTCCAAACTGAATTATTTAATTTTTAGGAATATTCGCCGTATAACGCGCACCCCCTTTTTTACGAAGAAATCTGAAATATTAACATACATTGATTTTATGTTTTGAAGTCATTTATTCGAGGTATTATCCCAGACTCTTAAAAAAAATATTATACTTCGTAAACTAAAACTCTTTTAGTTCATAAGGCAAGTAATTTATTTTAAGTAAACAGTATTTTGAGACATACAGAAGTAATTTTTTTTTTATTTTCATCTCTTTTGTTATTCTTAAAGCTATCGTTTTTAAGCCCTGCGTATAACGAGCACCCTTAAGTTTTGATTTTATTTTTTGTGTTAAAAGTGCGCGCTGTACGCTGGATTTTACGGTATAAAATATCAACAAGGGTAAAAATTTTCAAATACATGCTAACTTTTGTTTGAATAATCTAAGAAACATAAATAACTGAAAATTACTAAAAAATTTTAAAAAGGTGATCATTTTATAAAAGTTTGAAAAAACTTCAAAAATTCTTAATTTTTTAAAATTGTAAAACAATGGTAGGTCAAACCGACTTTTTATTTTCAGAATCAAATTAATAATATAATCTAAATGTAAAATATAAATTATTTTTACTGTTAGTGTCTCCAGATACATTTATTGAAAAAGGGTACTGTGTAGTCTTACTAATCGTAATTAGAACTGTTAAATTTTTTCTACACTAAGAGATGAATGATATGGACTTGAATGTTGTCCCTCTAATATTTTGGTTTTAATGCGTTACGTTTAAAGACGTAGGTATATATTTTTTTCGAATCACATAAATGTGTTTAAGTGCATCAACTTAATATATACACAGTATTGTGCCTACTTTTACAAGTTTCATTATGTTCTGTTTTAATTTCTGTACTCAGACAACCGACTTCATACCATTCGTCTTTTATTTAATGCTGGTGACTCGCTTAAATATTTTAATACTCGGAAATATCGGTCTCGACTTCAACACACACGCACATATTCAAGAGTACATTATAGTATTAATATATTATGTATTCACACAGAATACACTTCGAGTATCTGTGAAATGATTTTTTTATAAAAAATTAACTTATGCTATATATATATATATTATTTCTCCGGTTTTGTCTAAAATGTATCAAATTAAAAACCATTTGCTTTCAATATGTTGAACGAACACATTTACAAAATGAAATTAATAAAAAACAATTTATCACTATTCATAAGCAAAAGAAAATTGCTATTCATATTTTTTGGACAAGATTATTTGGCCAAGATAAAAAAGCAAAAAAAGAGTGAAACCCCCAAAATTGATAGGTCAAGTGTCATCCTCAATTCATTAACTAGGTTAAAAATTACGATGTCCGTCTATAATAAGCTAAAGTAATGGGAAATAAATTAAAATCCAAATTTAATATAAAAACAACCAGCAATCACACTACACTTCACGAGTTTTAATCAAACTCAAGAATTCTAATAGCAAATAATCAAAACCAATCTTTACACTTACAACTGCAGAACTTCTTCATACAATTATAATCTCAACGTTCTCTAAGGTTCCACATCAAATCCTTTTAAATTACAAACCTAATCTGCATCTATCATGGCATCTTTACAAGGCAAGGTTCTCAAATTAATATAACAATCCATAAAATAGATTTCCCTAGACGTTCATAGAAAACGCGTTGAGAACCCGCCATACATTAATTTAAGTAAAAAAAAAAATCGCCAAATTAACTTTTTATTAGAATATAAATTAACAGGATGGGGGGTGTACTAAAAACTTTATAATTACACGAGCGTGTACAAAATGTCCCTTTTTACTATTCAATTTATAACTGCCAAGTAGGAGGTAAGGATATTTTGTTTAATTAATTTTCTACAATTCGAGATTTTATGTTATTTTTTCAAACTATGCATTGATGAATGCATAAACATTTTGTAATTAGTTTTGAAGAGACAGTTTGAAAAAAATCACCACTCTAAGATTATCCCATTTTATAAAGTAAAATATAGAGGAATTTTTTAAAATTTGAACATAGACCAACACAAAAAAATTAATCCCACTTACTTCAAAAAGTTAAATTTTGTAAGGTATTGCTATTTCTTTGTATAGAAATAGTTGACCAAAACTTTGTTTACTTTGAAATTACTTCGAATAATACTTTACTCAAACTATACTAACTATATGACAAGGCAATACAAAAGTCTTGTAAGAACAGATGAGAAAAATTCTGGCAAAAAATATTTGCACGGTGCTCTGTAACGAAATCTAATCTAGAGCATATTTACATTACTGAAAAATTTCTCGTTCTGCAGTAAACAAAATTTCAAGTGATATATGATTTCGTTGCCTTTTTTATTTTTCATCATAGAATACTGTTTTCAGCAGTGAAGTTAACTATAAAAATACAGAAATGTGAATTTCAACTTCAAATATAAAAATATCTTGTATAGAATTGTATGAAATTTTTGATTCCTTTCATACTTTAATGTATTTATCAATATGATTTGAAAGTGAAATCTGAGATATACTCATCCAGTTAGGTTATACACTGCCTAAAAGAAATAGAAAGAAACAGTTTTACAATTATAGGAAGAGTTTATTTTTTAAACTTATAATGAAAGTTTAAGTAAAAAAAACTTGCTTGACGCGTAGAATTTATATTTATTTCTGAAATTCCAATCATTCCGTTTAAATTAATGTTTTTAATATTTAGTGTCAAATGAATTAGTATAACAGATAAAATTGTCTTAAGAATATTTTTAAAATAAAAATTATTTAATAGCAATTTATTGACAAAAAATGGAGAAAATAAATTACATATTTTACAAATTTTTCTCCTTTTATGGAAAATGCTTCTATAATAATATTTTACCTATATATATATATATATATATATATATATATATATATATATATGCATACTGTGAAATTCAATTAACGCGAAAATGCTTGAAATATTGGTTAACACGAAATAATATATTGGTCATGACAAACTGCTATGTATTTTCATGTATTATTTTCTCTTAACACGAAGAGATTTCCATTTTCAAAATGGAAAATTTTGCGAAAATAAAAAACCACACAGGCGAGATTTAAGAGGGGCGACACATATTTAATGAAATGTTTGAAAACATTTCAAAATTATTGGACTGTTCTCATCTTAAGAATTCCACGTAGTAACAACGTGTTCAGCCTCAATTATGGCAAAGAAATTTTGGACTCTGTTTAAGGCTTAAAAAGATATAATTGAGGCATATTCCGACGACGAAAATGAAATGACTAATGCAGCTCCTGTTTCCACGTCTGAAATGAAGAACATCCTGAAAAGCATGCTCAGTTATTTTGACGCACAATCTAACGGAGAAATCAATAACAAAATGGATAAGAGAGTGGTGAATATTAACGTCGTACTATTCAGCTACTCGAGGGCTTTCGGCGACGAACCTAGTAATTTTGAAACAATGTCAAGTGACGAGGACGATACCTGAGCTGGCATCCCCTCTCTTATCTTACACGCCACACTAATGGTAGGATCTTTGAGACGACGTATTTAATGTGCATCGGCTTCCTCTGCACGGCGCGTCTTCAGTGATACCAGGCTCGAGCTCTTGATACGCCAGTCACGAGTCCGTTAGCTTGACCACTAGGCTACCACGGTCACAACAAAATGGACGACATCGAACGATTTGTTCACAATTTGACTCTAAATAAGACGATGGAAAGAAAAGTATTAGATTATTTTCCAAAAAGGCAATAAATGTTTTGTTTTTCAAAAAAACTTGAAAAGTTTGTAAAAAATTTCATTAAGTTCTTATGAATGTTTTTGTTTCATATATTTTTATTGAATGCATGCATATATACTCGAATAAACTCAATTTTGTTAATATATATATTTTTTTCTTTGTTTTTAATATCCTTCAATACGAAATTCTTTGAAGCGCAAAAAATATTCCAGTCCCCCTAAGTTTCGCGTTAAACGATTTTAATTGTATAAGATTTTCACTGAGCAATATATATTATTTTCGAAATATGTAATTTAGAAGTGGATTTATTTACGCATACACACGTATTGTAATATATCCGAATAGAGAAAGTGTAATATTTAAAACCGTTTATTATTTCATTATTAAAATAATATTTGAACGTACTTTGAAATTAATACGAAGTTTTAAAAATCCTAATTCAAGCTCTCTAGGGAAGGGGAATGGTACTTAACTTATTTTTTCTTTTAATAATATTCTTTATAGTATCCGAACACGTTGAAATGACCAAATTCGGTCAAAACACATATTTTGTTTCTTATTTTACTGAAAAGAGCTTTCTTTTTAGCTTTACAAAAAATACTTTTTTTGAAGTTATACTTCTTTTGGGGCGTTAGAGAAATAGGATGAGGGTAAATTTTTACAATGCGCGCGCACACCGTCACGGATGTGACGCAAAACCGTCACGGAGGCTAAAATCCTTTGTCTAGAAATATACAGAACGGGACAAATCATTCTCGCCTTCGAAATTCTCTGAAAAAAATTTCTCTTCACTTCCCTGAAGAAGGGGACACCCGGGTTTGAACCAGAGACCTCTTGATCTACAGCCAAACGCTCTACCACTGAGCTATACACCCTTTGTCAGAGAGCCTTTCCTTTGCGTTCCGTAGGAATGGATACGAAAATGCTTTGATTAGAAATATGCAGAACGAGACAGATCATTTCCGCCTTCGAATTTCTCAGAAAAATATTTATGTTCACTTCCCTGAAGAAGTGAGCATCCGGGTTTGAACCGGGGACCTCTCGATCTGCAGTTGAATGCTGTACCCCCCTGAGCTACACCCCCTCGGCAGCGAGCGTTTGCTTTGCGTTCCGTAGTAAAGGATACAAAAATGCTTTGTCTAGAAATATGCAGAACGGGACAGATTATTCAAGCCCTCGACCCCTCCCCATATTATTGGTCCTATTGTCCCTGTGCGTGGGTGTTTATATTTATGTAAATCGTGATTATCTCAGGTTTGGGCTGGTCCAATTGATACTGAAGGTTAGTATCGTTCAACTCTGCTAGTGACCGCCTTTCGTCCTTGGCCCAGCTTGCCCTGATGAAGAGTTTTAGAAAGATTTTAATCTTGTTACGCCAAGGAAGTATAACTTCTTACGTGCTTACATAAGTACACACACACTATTTTTTGCTTTTACGTTAGGCAGGGGCCAAGTTACAATCAATTTTATGAAATCAGAAACACCAGAAGTGGGCATTTAAATTTGTTAAAAATTTATCATGACGAATTTGTTAACTCTCAAATTATGTCAAATGTTTTTCCATAAAATTTTTCGAACTTGATATTTACATTATTTTCTAGAGAATGTACTGTTATTGTAAGTATTTTCTGAGTTCTAGCCTGTTATTTAAGTAATGGTCTCATAAAGAATGTCACATTTCATAAAATATTTTTACTTGAGTAGCTCTAACATTTTAAAACTTAAATAACACATTAAGAAATTTTAGTCCATTCTCTAGATAAACACATCTATTTTGTTGTAGTTATACTTTTCCTTTAATTGCTTTGCGTTTTTCAATAACAATGTTAAAATTTCAGTTACAAGCATAATTTTTGTTGAATTTGGGTAACTTTTTTAAATGTATTGCTTATTTTAAATATTAGTATTTATTGGTATTGATTTAATTAGTGACACAAAATATATTTTAAAAATTATTCATTTATACGCTTTTGCAAAATCACGGATCCGAACATATTAGAATTTCTAAACTTGCGAATGATTTTGCCTATTCCACACTTTATCTTTTAGACATATAGTAGATTAGTGAAAGAAAAGTCGTGGTTTTAGTCCCATTATTTAAAAATCACCAAATGATATAAAGTAAGTATACTTTTTAGTTCAGTCATTAGTGTCATCACGTGGTTGTGGGTTTAATTTGCATTATTCGAAAGTAAACTTTCAGCTCAATGCTCTTGACCTTTCCAATTCTACAAATCGAAACATTTTTAAAACAAATCTAGTCACTTCTACTCGTAAAGTGCTAATTAATTTATATATTAATAAAGAAATTAGCTTAGTTCTGCTTAAATTATTCTATTATTAGTGAAATATAAAAATTTAATATAGATAATGAAATTAATTTGTTAAGTACGAAATTAATTCAATGTACATTAGATTAGTATATGATAAGAGTAATTAATTAATCATAAGATGAACTAATTTATTGAACATGTAATTAGTTCGTTATTAAATAACTACATTTATTAATCATGAAATCATAAACATAATTACATCAATCTGTCTATAAATCATGATATTATTCTATTATTAAATAAATATATCTATTTACAATAAAATTAATTTGTTTCGAAAGAAACCAATGAATTGACTAAAAAAACATCTTCCCCCCCAATTAAAAATCTATGAATCTAAATCATTTTTTAGAATAACATTCCAATCATTGGGAACGCTAGCGTAGAGGCTATGATCACAGACCCGTAGTCATAAAGTTAATCATAGTGCGAAAGAAGATGACAGGATGCACGTTAAATCTGTTGAAGCTCAATAAATCCTCCCTTTGATGTGGTGTGGGAGTCGGGAGAGTGGGTTTGCCAGCTAAGGTGTTGCCCTTGTCACTTGGCCATGGTTCAAAATTACGAGGCCCGTCGCCAATTGCCCTCGTGTTGTTTTATAGAGTGACGTTAATAAAAACTCACTCTTTCGATAAAAGGTTTCTTTTTAACATAAAATACAGTGAAATACGTTTAACACGAAAACGCTTAAGGCGAAACATCTGTGAACACTAAATAATACAACAGTCCCGACTAACTGCAATGTATTTTCATACCTGTTTCCTCTTAACACGAAATGAAAATCGCTTAACATGGAAAAGATTTCCCTTTTGAAGAAGGAAGAAATTGAAACTGAGCCGACACTTAATGAAATTTTTGAGAAAGTTTCTGTATTACTGGACTGTCCTATTGTATCATCCGAAGAATTCGTTCCAGGAAATGATGATACCGTATGTACAGCCACAATTATGGCAGACATTTTGGAGTTTGATGAAAGTTAAAAAGATATCATTGACACAGATTCCGAAGAGAAATTAAATAAATAATGAAGCTCCTGCTTCCACGTTATCCGAAACGAGGAACATCAAGAAAAGAATCCGCATCTATTTAGACACACATTCCAATGGGGAAAGGAATAACAAAATAGATGACATCGAGCAGCTTGTTGTCAATTTGACGCTGAAAATGGTAGTGCAAAGAAAAATACCAGATTATTTTCTAAATACTCAATAAATGTCTTGTTTTTCAAAAAAAAAAATTGTGTATTACACTCTATAACATAACACCAACGCTCCAAGAATGAGTTGTCCGATAGAGACAAAAATTAGTGTGTAGAAAGATTATGTACATAATAAACAATGATTTTTTAAAAATTTTCAGAAAAATTGAATGAATAAGTTCAGAGTTATATAGGTACACAAAATAAAGAAGCTCAATAAGGTGTTGACCCACCTCTAACCTGGATGCAAGCTGTCACATGACATGGCGTAGAGTGGTAGAGCATCCTGATGGTCTCCTGCGGTATTTCTTGCCAAATTTGTTTCAATTGTAGGGCCAGGTCATCAACATTACCTTGAAGTTGCAGTTGTCTTCCCATCATATCTCAGACATGCTCGATTGGACAGAGATCTGGCTGGCCAAGACAGTTCATGGCAACACGTAACGTATTTGGCCTGGCATTATCTTGCTGAAAAATAAGAGTACTGCAAAAAGGAATTGTAACAAAATAGTTCTCAGAATGTCGTCGACGAACTGTTGTGCTGTAAGTATGCCTCTAATGATGACCATAGGGTCCGGCTATCAAAAGAAATAGCACCCCAGACCGTAAATCCTAGTTGAGGGCCTGTGTGGCGTGCAATATTGAAAGCATGATCGGCATGTTGCCCTGGGAGTCTCCGGACAAGCCTTTGATGATCGTCAGGCCACAGTTGGAAGCGGGAATCTTCTCTAAACACTATACATCCCCAGTCAGCATGATTCCAATCTTATCGAGCCAAGCACCATTGTAATCTGGCTTGACAGTGTGCAGGCGTGAGTGGCAGATGGCGTAGTGGTCGGTACAAGCTAAGTTTCACTCTATCAGCCGTATGTGAAAGGTCATGGCGGACACTCGTGTGGGGATTGCATGTCTGATGGTTGATAATGATGAATCAGGCGAAGTGACAGCTTATCTGACAATCAATCAGTCCTCCCGATCTGCTATGACTCTAGGTTAACCGCTACCATCATGAAGCTGAAATATTCCACTGTGCACTCTTTTGGGGTCTTCAGTGCCATCATCTCTTCAACCCTTTGGGGTGGTTCTCGTTCCCCAAACCGCCTTTTCCAACCCAATGATTCGCCTTTTTCAAACTCAGACAATTGCTCGAAAGAACTTGAATTCTGCGGCGAGGCATTTTTCAATCTTTGGGAAGGGTATCCCAAATCAAATGCAACAGAAATTTTGACCATACGATTGAAATCGCTTTTATAAAACCCCTTTTTTGAGTGCGCAGTTGGATGCGCTGACTCCCGTATTCTTTAAAAAGGAAACCCGGGGACGTTCTCGATGACATAAAATGGAAAATTTGGCTTTCAAAAGCTTTTACAAAAAAAAAACTCCATAAATAAAAAATTTGTGTCCTCTATATTTTTTTCTTAATATACTACAACATAAAATTATTAAATATATAAAATATTTTAAAAATAAAAGGATTCAAAAAAGTACACCCCAAAAAAATTTTTTCGGTCATGGTGCCTTTGGTACATGTATCTTTTTTTTTATTATCACCACAAAACATGCTGTTTTGTTAAAAAATTATTTATTTAAATGTAATGTTCTTTTTATTTCCTTGCAAAATTTTTTTTTAAAAAATTTTGAATTTTGACTTTTTGAAATTTTGAAAAAAATGGCTTTTTTTTTTAGAAATTGAGCAATAAAAGAAAAAAATATTAACATTTCAGAAATAAAATTAGTAGCATTAAATGCATTATCATGACAAAAAAGCTCATACCAAGTTTCATTAAAATATAACAAATAGTTTTTCTAAAATGTACCTAAAAACTAAAAAAAACACATTTTAAAAAATTAAAAAACTAAATAAAATGTCACTTACCTAAGATTTGTTTTTTTAAAATTAAACACTGTACTCATCTTGCATTGACTGTTCTAAAGCACCCTGCTTCATTTTAATTTGCCTTTTATTGTTTTGGTTTTTTGGTAGCTCTTAGAAAAAACCACTCAGCTTCACAAATTCTGACGTAGTAAATTTTTAAAAGGGCCTTTCAAATGTTGATGCCTGGATTGTTTTTTAATCTTTCAATATTCTGCCCTTTGCGTATGCCCTTCATTGAAGCATATAACTGCATCCAAAACCCATTTGCAAAGAGTTTTTTTGCTCAAAAATTTTTTTTCCCAAGATTCCACAAAAGTTATTAAAGTTTTTCTTTGGGGTTCTGACCATGCAAGCTTTTAATAACAGTTCTTTTGCAGTTGTCTCAAAAAAATTTTAAAAAATTTTAAGGAAAGGGAATGTTTTGGGTGTATTTTCACGATACAATGTTTTTTATTTACCCACCAACTTTTCCCTATGGGGCACAAAGCATGTTGCGGATTTTATCTGTCAAGTTTAGGGAAATATATTGCCCCAGGGATTTGGACATTTTGGACGTTTTAACTTTTTTATTGGGCCATAATATTTTTTAGGGAAAATTTCTGCATCTTACCCCTCATTCAGATATTGGTTTGTTCTCTGACAGTTGGTGGATTTAAATTGTTCTTTAGGGCTCTCAGTCTTGCTCCCACCCTTTTTTTGGACTGGCCGTGCACTCTATTTTTTAAACAAAATTCATCACCGTATATGTT
>BMAV01025977.1:122500-128266 GCA_019973955.1 Trichonephila inaurata madagascariensis
TGTTTAATTTTCGTACTTAGTCTAGCTTCCTGAATAACTTTCATATTTTGATTTGAATTTTGAACTTTCCGGATATCATAACTAGTTTTGAAATGGTGTAACTCAATTTCGACCTAAAAAAATAAATTCAGCAGGTGTTTTTCCTGTTGTTTCATTCACCGTTGTACGAATAGCGTAAGTAAACTTCACGTAAGAATTGGATCCCAAGTATCGTGTTGATTATTAATATAATTTGCAAAATCATTTTGCACTATATCTCGATTAACTCTTTCAGTCCGATTTTGCTTGTGGTCGATATGCAAATAAGTCTTCACATGCCTTATGCCTTAATCTTTCACTTGTATGCTCAAAAATCTCGGATATAAATTATTGGGGACCATTATCACTTATTAATTTTATTGGAGCTCCATAACGCGATATAAAAGTTATCAAAAAAATATCCGCTATTATAATGAGATGAGGCTTAAGAGGTATACCGCAGTTCATTTGCTGAAATGATCGGTTATTACTAAAATATAAAGGTTATTGCCCCTATTCTCGATATAGGATTACGTACCTAACAAATCTAACGTCACTATCTCATCTGGATAATTCGATATAATTGATTTAACCTGACCAGTTGGTAAACGCGTTTTTATAGTTATTAATCCTTGGCAATATTAAGTGGCATGTAGAGATATTGATCACAAATTTTCTCTCATGTACGGGAAATAACAACGTCCCGAATTTTATGATAATAGTTTTAAATCTGCCTAAGTGTCCAGCGCGATTGGTTTGTCATATGAAATTCTCATTATTTCATTCCCTTAAAGATTTGAATGTACACACACGCATACCACTCCAATGACGTTGCGTGTTTCGGGGTAGCTAAAATAACAACCTTCAATTAAAACGGAAATCGTGGGACCAATTCTCGGCATCGTTGTGCATTAACCGAGCTATTCCCTTCCGGTTTTCTAAATATCTATATATATGACCTAATTCTGGGTCATCATTTTTTGCTCATTTATTAATTGTTCCTATGAAGTAAGTACCAAATCTTTTGATTATGGCACACTAATTTTGCTTCACCAATTATACTAATTGATTCCTGAAAGAATGTCAGCCACTGCATTTTTTGAGTTCCCGGTCTATGTTCCCTATCTTCTATATTGAATTCTGCCAACTTTAGTGCCCATCTAATCATCCTACTGACAAATTTTTGCCATGTGTTAGGCGTGTTATCGCGGCGTGATCTGTTATTACCTTAATTGGTAATATTATTCCTAAATATGTTCTAAATTTTGTTCAACGCCCATACTACCGTTAGACATCTCTTCGGTTACCGTGTAATTCCTCTCGCGTTGTTCAGCAGTACGTGACGCAAATACCACTGGTCTGTTTTGTTGGTTAAGTACTGCTCCTAAAACCAATCGAACTACATCTGTAAATAACTCGAATGGTTCCTGAAAGTTTGCGGTAATTTTTAAAACTGGCGCTTTGTTACCGCCTCCTTTGACCTCTCTTCGAATGCCTTTTGTGCTTCATTGGACCAGACAAATTTTTTAAATTTTCGTTTAAGATTATAAGTGGTTTCGCCAAATATCCGCATAATTTTAATAAATTTCGCGTACCACTGGGACATTATTACCTAAAAACTTGACACCCTCTTTGAGTTGTTAGGCGGTTTCATCTCTTGTATAGCTCTAACCTTTTGTCTCATCCAGTTTTTGTAATTCCTTCTTTACTAATACCAATCCTAAATATTTCAATTCATCGCACCCAAATTTTTCATATTTTCTTTATTTAATGTCAATCCTGCATCCCTAACAACGAAAAACTTCCCTTTAAATAACATAGAGTAAACATGGCATTTGCCACACGTCGTCCATGTAAACACCTCACAAACCCCTATCACCGGTTTTAGGATTATGTCACTGTTTTTGAAAAATTGGGAGCTGCTCCTGATAAACCGAATGGCATCCGCTTGAAAGCATAAGTGCCACTTTTACTACAAAAGGTGGTCTTAACTATATCGCTGGGGTTTACTGCCATTTGAAAGTACCCACTTCTAGACTCAAGAGATGACATTATTGTTGTATATGGTATGTCTGCTAATAAATCATCTATTAACGGTAAAGCGGGTATCGCGGATACTTTGTGATCGAATCTTAATTTTCTATAGTCTACTGCAAATCTATATGCTTCCGACACCTGGTAGTAAATTCCATTATTTTTCTGCATAATACAACAGGTGACGCGTATAGACTGAATTGAAACACCGTTTCCTCTTGTAACATTTTTGTATGTGAAAATCTATTATTGCTTGCTTAGTGCGATCATATACCTATAGGGCTCCTAGTTACTGGTGGGTTATCTCCCGTGTCAATTTCATGGTATAAAACATGAGTAAGACCTGGTTTGTCTGAAAGGGCCGAACCTTTAAAACTACTAAAACAAAATTTGTAGTTTTTGTTTTTCTACTTCCCCCAATTTGTTTTTAGATACCCTATCTCAACTTTTTTCCTCTTTTAATTGTCTCAACCATCTTATTTATTTGGAGAATTTGGAATTTTCAACGTACTTACTAAAATCTAATACGATTCTTGGACGCACTTATGAAATCTAGTACCTAGAAATACATGGGTATTCTAAATCTTTCAACACATGAAATGACCAATTTCTTCCGAATTGTTCTATGGATCCTACTCCCTTTCAATTCTACAATCCTGTTTTGGCATTTCGCACCCTGTGCTGTTATTACCTGGGCTCGCGATTTAATTTTGTTTATAGAAAAATATTATTTTCTAAGTATACCTTCTTCCTATATAAATGATTTATCTGTCTGGTGTCCCATAAAGGCTTTCAAAAATGCGGTTATTTAATAAAAATAGAACGTGGGAAGTTCTACGGGTGCTATACATATCGGAGAAAGTCTAATTGTCTCTCTTAGTTTTACACCTCTTTTGCGGTTGATCATTAACCCTTTACAATATTTAATCGTCCCCTTTGCGTCCTATTATCGCCCTGGGATTGAAATTTTCACTGAACCCCCTATTTCTACGGTCCCCTCATTAAAATTACTACTTTGCCTATTTCGGACCTGAGTAAGCCCTGTTATTGAATCTCTGACTGTCTATTATAAACCTATTCCTCTGAACCTTATTACTTTGACGGCTATTCTCGCAAGACCTATTTCTACTGCTTATTTGGTCTACGCCTTATTTCAGAAATTCCTCCAGTTTCACCATTAGCTTCAAAATTAGCCTCCTATGCGCATTTTGACCAGTTCTCTTTTCTTCTATATTATCGTTCTGATAACCTCTTTGTAATTTTGGTAAGAATATCTCTTCGAATTCTAGCCAAGACTTCTAAAAGTTATTGTATCGTAAGTTTTTGTACTTCGACTTCCACGTAAAGTCCTGGATCTGTGTCATGCCTAACCTGCAAAATATGATCCACTAAGTCTGCTTGGGAGACTCCTTAATTCTAAAACTTCTCTATTTTAGTAATTCCATACAAAAACTGCAGCATCCTGGATTTTCCCTGCTGGGATGCATAAAACTGGACTGTAGTTATTTCTTATTTTGACCGCGGGAAAGCCTCAAGCAATTCCAAGCTTGAGCCAAAAGCAAAACTGTGGCTGTATTTTGCAATTCAACAACGAACCAAATATCGAATACCAATCTTGAGCCCTTCCCCCGAGATGACTTTTTAAGTAGACAGACAGAAATTCTTGGGATTTCAAGTAACTGATGTTGTTATCTATACACTCTATAAACTCTGCAAATGTTCTCCGACCCTGAAAGTACATTTCAGGTAGAACCGTACTTCCACCTACATTACCTAACCCAGAATTAAATACGTTCGGGATTGCGACGCCACCTCGGGTTGACCATGTCGTGCCGGTTCCAGGGAAGCTAGAGGGTGGGGTTATCAAAATGATGAGACATAATAATTCTTAATACAACTTTTATTAAGAATAACTTATATTACTTAAATTCTAGTTTTTACAATTTTATTAAAGTGAGAGTCAAGCCCAAATTAAATCACGTATTCAAGTCAGATCACGCAACTAGATCCTTTTTCCCAATTTTCATAATAATCCTATTCATCTAATTACTTATATCCAATATTACCTTTTTGAAGATCTCTTTCCTTTTCCAAAAGAGATATATATCTTTTCGCTTATATATGAAGATTCCCAAATTCTTTTATACAGGGTTTTTTATTCCTTCTAAAGCTATCGGACCGCTAACTCTTGATCTCAAGATTTCACACTAAGCTTTGTCACGCTATCGATCCAGAATGATTCCACACTACTATCTCTAAGCTTACCCCGCTATATCTAGGTTGTTTCGCTATATCCTATCATCAAAGCTTCTATCCTTTATAGTAAATCTCATTTGCATAATATCTTTGTTTATCTTCTTGGTATTGGGTTGGAAAAGTTTTGCCATTAATCGTGGCCGTCAAAGAACATAGGAGTTATGTTAACAGAAAGACGCGAGAGACGTCACAGAGATAACATTAACATCCAAACAATAACATTCGAAAAACACATAGACAGTAGGAAAATCACACAATGAAGGACATATGAGTATTCGAGATTATATATATATATAAATATATATCGTCGGTCTAATTATCAGACTGCGTAACTCCATCTGGGATGCTAATTTGATACAGTAGGGCTAGGTGCCAAGTTGTTGTTTATGTTCACCAAGATAGGCGATAATATTACAATATGGTTTACTTTTATATTTTTATCTTGGCTGTCATGGGGATAACGTATATAAGTATTAGTTTTTGTTTTGGTTTTTTTCCCACGGGATCTCTGTTCAGCAAAAGTAACACATTGTTACAAATTTTGTGTAATTAACGCATAATATAGTGTAAATAATTCATATCTGGAAAGTATAATACATTAATATTACTTTCTGTTGTATTTATTTTAGGTTAAAATCTTGCCACCATCTCTCCCTTCGAAATCTAGTTTCATTACGGAAAAAAAAAAGTAGTGATTGCACTGACCGAGGAATAAATTAAAAGCGGCGCGCACTGAGGCATGGCGTAGACAAAACAAAAGGATTAAGGAATCGCGCCAAAAAGCGCTTGGCGCATTGCACTTCTATATCAAATCAGTCACACCGATGGAGTTACGCAGTAGGTTAATTAGGCTGACGATATATAACTTTGTTGTGCAATACATACGTTGATATTATTACTTCCATAATTGTTTGAAGAATACCTAAGTTCGCTTTACTTCCAGCCAAAATCTTCAAATTTAAGATTTTCTTTCTGTTATACCCTTTGACACGTATCGAAGAAAAGTAAAATTACGCTTACAGAGTTCCTCGTTAACTATTTTAAAGACTATTAAGTAGACTCTTCAATCATTATAGAATTTTAATTTAATTGGAAACCTAGTCAAAAGAATCTGATTTTAATCAAAAATAAGAATTCTTCGAACAGAAGGAAATCACAGTACAAACAAAGAAAAGTAAGGTTACACAGTTAATTCTTCTTGCACTATTTTATAAATGACTATTTAGTATTTACGTGTATACTTTAATCTTCTTTAGAACTCAAAACCTATTTTAAAAGCTAAATGATGAAAAAATATTTTTTTTTAATCAAATATACTTAACCTTTACAAGCGGAATGAAATCAAAGTTATTGTATGATTGGAAATTCTGAGTCTGAAGAAAAAATATCGCGTGTCCATTTTTTTTACTTTTCCCTTTTTCTTCAAGGAGTCCCTTAATTCAAACTATATTTTACACA
>BMAV01025978.1:0-48300 GCA_019973955.1 Trichonephila inaurata madagascariensis
CCCAAATTCGCGGTAACAACTGGAATTTTGTGAACATCTTTGTTGAATGGGACGAAGTGATGCCAAGAACAAAAGCGTAACGAAAAAAGGGAAACCAACGTTCACATGAAAAGAAAATACGACATTTTCATATGTACCAATCTAATAAATTCGAACATTTGCCTTAAAAATTGTATGTGCTTATGACCACACGATAGAAGTGAAAACTTCAAATTTTGTAATGTTATTTCGGGGACTAGTTAGGTGAACAAAAAACAAGGAAATATTAGTATTGTCATAAAAAATTATTTATTCACATATACCTGTACTCATAAAACAATATTGTTTGCCAAATATGCAATTATATTTGTGAATTAATTGTATTCCAAGAAGGAAACATTAGGTTTATGCTAGCTGAAATAGTTTATAATTTTTTAGATTCAAAATTAGTAAAAAAACTCCATCAAGCGTTGTTCCGTACTTCGTCGTGCTTTCATCTGGATCATTTGACATAATTAAATTGAATTTTGATTTTAATAAATCAACTGAAGGTTTGGATTTGTATTTTGAAAAATCCACATTAAAATCCCCACTTAAAATCATAGGTAATTTGTTCAGAAGAGCTAATCTGGCTTCAGTGTAAGCAACTACATTTTTGTGAATGAATTCGATAATTTTCTCTAGACACTGATTTGGTGAAATATAAATAGCAATCATTAGAATTATTTGTCCATTTTCTGCTCTACATTTCACTGCACAAATTTCTTCAATACGTGAATGAATAAACCCAAATGATTCTGTAGTATTTGATGCTACATCCATTCTTTATATATTATAAAAATGAATTATAAGGAAGTACATGCACATTGAATAATATATGATTCGACAATTGAACATTTAAATAAATAAAGCAGGGAAATATAGAAGCAAACATTAATTTAATTGGACTTAAATTTTTTCATTTTTCGATCTTCCCTCTCCGTTAAAATTTCTTCACTGCGCTATTTTGAATAATTGCATAAGCATATATTGCCAAATGTAAGGAATACTTTTTTAAAAAAAATGTGAAAATGTAGGTGTGTTGCAGTCTACAGAAGATGAACGAGACATTCCGCAATTCATGTAATTCCAGATACGCTTCTGGAATCTTGTAAAATACGTTACGTTTACGTTCTTGTAAAGTAAGATAATTGGCAATCAAATTTAAGATAGTTTGACTCGAATCTTTTCGATATTAACAAATTAAAAACGAAATGTTGCGCTGAAATGATTTTCATAACAATATCTGTGGGCATTTTTAAACCTCCGCTATGCAGAAGTCTCAAATAATTTGTAACTTCGACATTTTCATATAATAATATTAATATTGTACCTTTCTTTATGGTTATTCCTATTGATATATCATGAGAAATAAATGCACGTGGGAATATAAACTAGCTATATAAGCATACAAGAGGGAAGGCTGAGTATTACTCGAAACCCGGGGAAAACGTCCCTCTTTTAGTCACGTGATTACTTTTTAGAGGTGTGCGGCCTTGTCTAAGAAAGATTTCCGACTAAAGACAAAAAAGCCGAATGAGCGTTACACACCCGAACGTGACGTTCATTCAAGTTCAGCAAAACGTGCTTTAAGAAGTTATCACATCAATCTAGTAAAGTAAATCTAGAATTACTTCGGAAATTAAACATATATTTTAAAATAGTTTTATTGATTTAGAATCCCACTATATTTATATTTGCATTAAAGAATCGAACAGCATAAATGCATCTTAAGTTCTCATATTAGCTCGCAAAAGGGAAAAATATTAATATTAAAAAGATAAAGTAAGTGTAATGTCATGAAATTAAAATTAGAAAATTTGATCTCTATAACACGACTAAGTCTTAATTGCACCAGCGTCAGCCAACTGCAAGTAATATCTAATTAATTGAATTTAGTGATTGATTGATTATCAGCGTTGCTTTAGAAGAACACGAGGGGTGTTGGTGCCGATATCTAGTTGCTTTGAATCACGGTCACGTGACGAAAACGACACCCTAGGGTAAGGGTGATGTCCAGAGCCCATCTTATTTCCTGAGCTTGGAGAACTTGAAGAAGAAATTAACGTTTTCGTACTAAAAAAACGTTAGAATATTTACATTTTCTCAATCAAATAAAATCAACATTTTCATCAAGAATAGAGGAAAATAAATATAATCATCAACATAATTTTTTCCCCCTTTAAATCCCCCTTTTGTGCGTAAAATTAAAGTTGTTCACCACGGTTTTCACATAAAATTCCTATATGGTACAAATTATCAAAATAATTTTTTTAAGCTTTATATTGAAGATCCGTCACCCATCCGGTATAGTGGTTAGCGACGTTGACCACTATACCAGACCACGCAAAACTAAAAGTTCTGTAACCAATTACCCTCGAGCTATTTTAGAGTACGAAGAATTAAAAATTTTCATTCCTCATTCTTTAATTTCAATTGATGGTGTTTAATTCTGTTTGTTTACTAATGTCACACTGAAGGACCACATCTGGTACATTGGTTAGTGACGCTGACTACTGTGCCACAGGGCTTGGGTTTAAATCCCGGAGAAGTCATGGATGTTTGTAAAAGTTTAGGGCCTTGGCGTCATGGGGGAGTACTCTAAATCAGGGGTGTCCAACCCAAATAACCTTGCAGGTCACTTCGGAAAAATATTATAACCTCGCGGGCCGCAAAATTAAAAAAATGTACATTTATATCCCTTTGGAAAAAAAAACCCAAATATTGGATTGAAAATTTAAAAAAAAATAATTTTATTTTGTTTTTATTATTTTTCATCTATACGAAAAAAAATAATATAATAATGTTAATATAAAAAATAATAATCAAATAACGTTTAAAAAAATTACAGATCCATTTTTTTTTTTAAAATTACGGAGTTCCTTTTGAATTGATCTTTCGTTACTCATTGTTGAAAATTAATAGTGCTGTCACACACACACACACATTCGCAAACGATTATGTATACATTGTCCTTTATCTTTACCGTCCTGAATAATTTATTTTAACTTTAAAAAACATCTCATACTGCCTCTTGCTTTTTAGGCACTCCAAATAGAAAAGAAGGAGGGGAAATGAAAATTGCACACACAGAGAATCATGTACCCTCCATAGTAAAGGATATGCATAATGCAATTCGCAATTTATTAAGAAAGTAATTTATTATAATAAAAATCTATTGTAATCTAAAGGACGTTTCTATTATCAAAAATGATTTATTTTAAAACAAGAACAGTTAACAGACAAATACATGCTAGATTTATATATATATATATATATATATATATATATATATATATATATATATATATATATTAAAAAATTTCCCTGAAATAAATTTCAAAAATGAAAAAATTTTAAAAGCCTGATATTTAAATTTTTTTTAAAGAGTTGGCAGGCCGCTTGTTGGACACCCCCGCTCTAAATAACCGTCGAGCCACAAGTCCTCTCGTGAGGTTGGTTGGTGGCAGGCTCCTGATCCCCACTCCCAGGGTGTCTCCCTCTAAATTGGGAAGGAACCGAGCTAAATTGTACTGTCACTTGTATGGTACTTAAGGCCACGGCCAACGACAGGCATACATCTAGAAGTCCAACCTGTCTCAGGTCCTGGCAATTATCCTTCCTTCCCTTTGAGAAGGAGAAGACAACAACAACATATTGAAGATCCGCAGCGTGAGAAAAAAAGTATACAATATGAAAACTTGCGTAAGGAAAATTCTCAAAAAGAAATCGATCAAATGCTGAGAAATATCACGCTTGAAACAATATGAAGGTAGTTAGTGGCTGACCATGTATTTTTGAACCATGGTTAAGTGACGAGGATGACATCTGTTCTGGCATCTCACATGTATCAAATGTATCTTGTAGCGCTTGAAAAGTAAAATCAATTAAATTGCAACTTTTTCTTATCAGGTATTTCAGTACATAAAAAAATATATTCAAGCAAATTACTAAACATAAATAAATGCTAGAGATCATTGCCTCTCCAGCTTAATTTCGTATTTCGTGATGTTTTTAAGCGTATATATAAGTTAATGATACCTAAATCTTAGCACACACATTGAACCATTAAAATGTTTACTAAAAATTATTAAGTTTAACTTTATGTTGACTAAAATGTTGCAAGGATTTTTATGTGTACACGTGCATCAAAAACAAAAATGATATAAACTACCCGTTTATTTGATATCTAATTTAATAGCTTTTTGTACACCTTCAAAAAGTCGCTTTCGTTAAAGTTTTCGATGTTATTTTAAAATATAAACTTTTTTCTTTAAAATGGTTTTTAAAAATTGTTTCTATCTTATTTAGAACTTATGTTTTGAGGGTTTGAATTTTACTCGATAGCTACTTTTTGAAACCAGAAGTACAAGGCTTTATTCTGTAAGTTGAAAAAAAAATCTGTATACATTTTTATTTTTCAAGTATCGTTTAAGTATGCACTAGTAGGAAATTTATACACTTTAAAATATGAATTTGAGTTTTTAGGATCTTCAAAAATATAATTGGCAGCAGGTTTTTACTTATACTTTTATCCAGAATCTGGTAGAAAACGTGAGTGCGTTATTGTTTGTTTACATTTGTGCTTACGATTGCGTAGCTCTGTTCAATCCTTTTTTTATTGCTGAAAACTTTAATTTTTTTCATTTAAAATGGCTAATGCTAAACGTAGAATTTTGCAAAAAACATAAATTTTCGCAGTAATGGATCCACCAATAAAAATTCGAAAAATTGTAGCTCAACCAATGCCAGTTCTTTAAAGATTAAAATACCTGAATAAAGAAACGGCAGAAAATGAAAGTAAACCTCTTACTGGTAACAGAATTTTGGGACATAGAAAATCCTTAAAAATTTTTACAACTTGGTTGCCCAAGATGTTTACAAGAAGGTTTATTGCTTTCTGAGGATTCCAAATATGGTTTTGCTTAAATTTTGTTATAAGGTATAAACACTGTGACTTTTACTCAGGGTTTTCTTGCTCAAAGAAAATTTAAACTGTCCTGAAGTAAATATAAGATTTGTTTATGGTATAAGACAAATTGGAAAAGATTTTTCTGCTGGGTTTAAATTATGAGCTGCGTTAAATTTATCCAAGCTCAATAAAAAAAACTACGTACCAATCATGAGAAAAAACTCATGTTTGGGATTTCAGAAGTCAGTGAACTATCAGTGCAAAAAGCAGCTTCTGAATTGTTAATGCTACACCTTCTAAAAATAAATTGTTGAATGTGGCGTTTCAGTTGATGGAATGTGGCAGCGTAGGTGTTACACTTCCATGAATCGTCAAGTAGTGGACACTGAAATAATGTCGTCATATATTTTCCCACCTGCAGAAAGTTTCTAAAATGCCTAAAAGCATTGAGTCTGAAAATTTTGCAGCAGATCACGTGTGCCATAGCAACTTTCAAGGTTCTGCATTAAAAATGGATGCTGTTGGTGCTACTAGAATCTTCCAACGCTCTATTGTCAAACGAGGTCTTAAATATGCATATTATTATGGGGACGGGGATTCAAAGGGCTTTATCAGTGTCAAAGATATATACAGAAAAGACAGCGTCACAAAATATGTTCAAAAGAGAGTAGGTGCGAGATTGCGCAAACTAAAGTCGAAAAATAAAAATCTGTCTAGTAAAGGCAAATTCACTAACTCTTATTAACTGATTGCAAAACTATTATGGGATTGCTGTTCGTAGCAATATTGGAAATCTGTCCGATTTTAACAAAATGCTATTGCGATCCTGTTTTATTGCTCATAAAGTGTCGAGAAACCGATGCATGGACAGTGTCCCATAGGAAAAAATAGTTAGTCTGCACTGTCGTGTGACAAAAAGCCAAAAGAATAATATAAAGATTTGTCAAATGAAGTGCCAAACAGGATTAAGCCTACATATTTAGAATTATTTACCAAAGAACTGCTTATATACTAAATGCCTGCATTGCAAAATAAAAAATTCAAATGAGTGTTTTAATGGCATTATATGGCAGAGAGTACCGAAAGAAGTTTTCGTGTGCCTCAAAACTATAAAATCTGGTGCATTGAATGCTGTGATCCAATTTAATTAAGGATACAAGAGTTGTGTTGACATTTTAAAAAAATTAATATAATTACTAGTCTTTTTACTTTAAAAATCATACAAAAATCTTGATATCAATAGAATTAACGACGCAGAATGACATTCAACACCAAATGTAAAGCAGCGTAGAAACATTTTAAGACATGCAAGGAAATAAAAATCAATGTTTTAGAGATTAAAGAGGGTGTAATTTATAAATCAGGATCATTTTAAGTATATCTAATAGTGTTTAATATTAAATATTGCAGTTGAAATTTTATTTCTGTTTTATCACAAAATGAATTTTTTTAATGGCATCTGACAACGTAAATATCAGAAAAAGTTGTGAACCAAATGAGTTTAAATTTTATGAGTACATTTATTTTATAGGTTTCACGAACCCCTACCACTTTCATAATTATATAGTTGATATCTTCTTTAGTAATTAAGGTATATATCATGCTCGTAAAAATTTTTCAATTATTTTTCAATGTTCTTTTACTCGAAACGTGATAAAAATTGTAATAAATTGATTATCATCAGGAAAATAGTACCAGCCCTAAAAATTGTTATGTATGATGATCAACATCAAATTTACAGAAAAGAGATGTTTTTGTTAACATTTGAGTTATGTGCGTTATACTAATAATCAATTTAATTACTATTTACACTGTTTTTCTCCCTAATATTTTTTTTTGTACTACAATTAACATGCTAAATGTATTTTTCATAGTTTTAAGTTATATTTCATCAGTAAAATATATTTTTAGCAAATATTACAGTTTTTCAAAAAAATTTCTCGGAAGGTACACAGATACCTTATGGCTACAAAATTTTTCCAAAAATTTCTTTAATTTTTGTTTTTTTGGGGTTTTTACACAACGTTTATCCAAAATAATATATGGGGTTTAAAAAAAATAATTTTTGATTTAATGGCCCTTTTTTAAATGAAAAAATTCAGAAAACTGTTTAATCGAACTTTTTTTATTCTCGTTCTTACGTCCCCTATAATGTCAACAACTTATTTTTTGGGGAAAATAAATTTAAAAATCAAAAAATAATACTATAAACAGAGATACCACTTCATTGAAAAGCTTGCCACCAAATTTCAGATCTGTTAACGCATTAAATTTATGATATTTTATGTTTTCGTAGCTATGGTTTTGTTTATTTTAAAAAAAAATTTTCCCTCTTAAATTGTTTAAATTTAAAAATATTTTTGAACACTTTTAACCCTTTTAGTGTGACATCTTTATAAATTTCAATTTTTATTACTAAAATCATTTCTGCTTGATTATGTTTGGCTTTTTTGAATTATCATATTTAATTAATTAAAATTGATTTGAAGGTTAATTTTTTCTTTAAAAAAAGTTTAAATAAATTAGAAGCTTTATCATTAATTTTTTTTCCAGTTGAGAAAAGGCCATGGCCAAAACATTCTCAGGTTGCGGCAATATTTCGAAGGTTGGAATACTAAAAAAAATGTATAAAAAAATTAATTGGATACTGTTGTTTCCAACCAAGCGTTCTAAATTTAAAAATATTCAGAAAACTAATTTTTTCTGATTACCAAAACATTTAAACTTTTTTAGTACTGTATTTTAGTTTTTTAAAATCTTTAAAAAGCTAAACCTCCCTTAATTCAATTTAAAACGAAAAAAATTTTATGAACAAAACCCCTTTTTTGTTAAGTTAGTTTAATTATTATTTTGCAAAATTTTTTGTATTTCAAATTTTTAGTTTTTTTAGTTTTAAGGTACCCACTACCCCTAAAACCCGATTTTTAAAATTAAAAAATTTTTATGTTTTTTTTTAAATCCATCTTTTGAAAAAAACCCAAGTTTTTATTTTCCATTCTCTAGAACAAAAACTACACGTCTTTTAGAAAAAGCAGATGTCATAACTTTACAAAGATCCCAAATTTTAAAATTGCGTTTGACTCAAAATTTTTTTTTTTTTTTTTTTGAAAACAAAAACGAAAACTTTTTCTCAAAAAATTTTTTAAAAAATATGTTTTTGTGTAGTTTTGTTAAAGTAAAACATTTTTTCAAACACTGATTTCAAAATTTCGTCCTTTATGTGAAAATAAAATTAACTGTTTTTTCGACAATTTCTATAGTCCCAAAATAAAAACTCTGTTTTTTTAAAATTAAAAATTTTATCCTGAAATCATTTCAAACATGAATAACAAAAACACTTAAAGAAAAATTAAATTTGTTTAAAAATTTTTAAAAAAACCCCCTTTATGTAATTTTTTTTACATTTTCCCAGTTTTTTTCCCTTTTAAAAGCTATAAAATTTTTCTGTTTTCAATTTTAAATTTTTTTTTAAAATATACTAAATAAATATAAAAATTACAAAAAAAACCCATATTCCCTTTTAAAAAAAGTTTTTTACAAATAGTCGGATACCAAACTAAATAAACTTTCAAATAAAAATTATCAATATTTGCAAAAAAATTTTTTTAATTAAAAAAATTTTTTTTGGACATATTTTGTTAAAATGTTTTCAAAAAGAACATACAAAAATAACATAATAAAAAATTAGAGCTTTAGGGGCATTATAAGTTATTGTTTTATGCTTTACAAACTTAAAATGCTTTTTTCTCAGACTTTCAATTTTAGAAGTAAAAGTGTTTTCTTACTCCATAGGCTTTTTTTTCTGTTCATCATAGAACTTGAAATTTTTTGTGTTTACACCCAAACGTACGTTCCATAAAAGTTAGTATGGATTTAGGGCGGAACTATCTAGTTATTTTGTTAAAAATGCTAAAATTAATATTTTAAAAATTTTCGTATTTTTTTCAGGTTTTTCTAGAAAAATAATTACTAAAAATCGACAAGTGAATAGATTTTCAAATCCATTCTAACTTTTGTTTGCAATAATATAAAAAGCATAAATAACTTAAAATGACTTAAATTTTTTTAAAAAAAGTGGGTATTTTAAAAAAGTTTGAAGAAACTTCAAAAATGCCCTAACTTTTCAAAATTGTAAGCTAATGGCTGGTCAAACTGAATTTTTACTCTTTCATAATCAACTTAATAATATAATACATATAAAATAAATAATAAATAATATAAATATATTATTATATTAAGAATATAAAACAAAATATTTTTATTGTTACTGTCTCCAAAAATTTTTTATTTGAAAAAGGGTACTGTGTAGCCTTAAAGTAATGTAATATTTCTTTCTTCTTTTACTTATCAGGATGTATACAGCCAAATAACATTAAATTTTTTTCTTTCTATAAGGTTTCGAACCTAATAAGGGATATAAACAATGAGATTATATTTTGGTACATTATGTGTTCTGTGAAAGTTTCTTTATGTCTAATGCATAGAGAAAATCTTTGGTAGCTGTTCTTTTTCTGTGTATATTTAGACAATGAATGTCTCTAGACACGCAATAAATGTTTGATGAAAGTAATTTTCTGAATACCCTCGTGGGTAGCAGAACTAGTTATTACGTTTCATTTGTTCTAGAAGGACTATGTTTCAATATAAGATATCTTATTAATGAAGCCTTCCATATGATATATGGTATCTACATTGTGCATCACACATGACACCTACACTGTAAAAATGTTGCAAATTTTGCAGATGTGTCTAAAAGACTGCAAATGCTTGTTTTTTTAAGGTAGAGTTTGAGTATTTCAGATTAAACCAGAAATATTTTCTCTTAATGAAAGCTCGCTTAAGATATTTATTTAATCTTAGAGTATCTGAATTAAGAATGAGTACAAACAATGCTTTTCTGTACAAGTTCTACTGTGAATGTGCTGAATCATTCTAATAAGCAAAAATTCTTTCTTCCTTCCTTTTTTTCTTCTCTTTTAGCTGTTACCCACTCACCTTGCTAGATATTTGATTATGTTCAATGACTATGGACTGTTTTTAAGTTATTGACCCATTAGCATTAAACTTTCGATTGTACAAAAAACATTTTTAGTTTTGTCTCTTAATTTTAAAAAAGGAACTAAACCGAAAAAAATCGAAAAAGAATTTAAATCGAAATAAATTTAAATTAAACTTCCCAAACATCCCGTTTTAGAGTCAATTTTCGAAAAAACAATTTTAGACGAACCTATTCTCAGCAAGAGAAACATTCCTGTAACTCTCCAAGTCTGTAGGTCTAATAATTAAAAAAAAGAGGTTTTTGCTTAACTATAACACTGCCGTAACCCTCAGTAGCCACAAGTGGGAGTCGATTTCTTCAAAACACTTTCTTGGAGAATCTCGACTCAAAAAAAAAAGAAATGCTTATCTAAAAAAACGTGCTTTTATAGTTTTTATCTGTAAGTCCCATAAATCGAAAACGATAATTTATACCTATAGCATTCTCACATAAACATTGAGGTCAATTTCCACAAAACTTGCTTGAGCGGATCTCTATGTAACAAACTATTTGTTAGACATTTAAAAAGAACCATGCGAAATATTATTTTCGGATCCGAATTTTTGTGGTTTCCTTGTGTTGTTTTTCCATTCCCGTTCCATGATCTCAATCAAACCCCAACCGATTTGAACCCGACCTTTGCAAGTTTCGTGATTTGTGGTTGGCAGCAATTGCAATGCAAATCACAAAACTATTTAAACTCGCCTCGCGTTAGTTCCTTTTTTAGGGAGAAAGAAAGGAAATATTCAAGTGTGTTTTAGCTCTTATAGAGAGCGCGGATAGTTAGCTATGCAACTGTAAGTTGCATCATAATTTAAGATAATAAATTCGTTTTTAATATTAGACTGTGTAAGAAGACGGTTCGAATCGGATGTCTGGTAATGTTGATTTTTTAACTAAGATTTTATTAGTCAACTTTTTATTTTTGATCACTCCAGTGAAGAACACATTGACTTTATCCATAATTATTAATAAAAGTCATTTTTAAGAAACTGCTTTCATCTTTATGCCTCATCGACACAAAAATTTTCACTGCTTGCTTTGCGAAAGCTTGGGTTAGTTTACCAGGAAGTGTAACAATGTTCTTATCGAATTTCAGATCTGTTGGTCTAATAATTTAAAAGCGAAAATTTTTTTTATGTACATCGGTTCTGTAACCCTTGGAAGTCGTTTCCGGCGAAATTCCTTCTAAAAGGATCTCTACTCTACAAAAGAAACAAACTTGCCAAATTTCAAGTCTGTAAGGTCTATTATTTCAAAAACGGGAATTTTCACTTTTAACTAACTTTTTTCACACTCAACCTCCCTTTAGTGTTGATTTTGCAAAACATTTTCTGAGCAAACTCTCTACTTAAAAACATGCCTGCTGGTCTAATAATTCTGGAGATCTCGCAATGAGCGAGTCGCTTTTAGCCTGCATATTTAAATAAATAAACTAATTACGAATCATTTAACTATTCATTCTCAAAAAGATTTCAAAAAAGAGGAATATTTCTAATTACTTAACATAAATAAGTAGCCAACTTAGTAGATAATCAAATTTTGATTATTTCTATTAAATGTCGATTACAAATTTTGTTATATTTACAACAGTGAACACGGCGGGGAGGGAGAGTTTTTTATGTCGCTGGATAAAGAAACGTAATAGCTTTTGCCGAAGGACCTCGCAAATTTTAGCCACCAGCCACAAATTATATATTTAGCCATAAATTGAATATGTAATTATATATTCGAATGTCAAACCGATGGTGATGTCTCGTCATATATATAATCACATAATAACTGCAATCACTATTTCCAGCCAATCAGTTCATACGTTGCCACCCTGCTCCCCTTTCCGAAGTAATTAATCACACCAACAACGGAATATTAAGCCTCGGCAGAATTAACTTGCAGTGGCACCAGGAGTCAAACCTGCGGCCGCAAGTTCGTGACCATAACCACTAAGCTACTACGGCTGCGTTTCTCAAACTGTGTGTTGCACCACTTAGTGTGTCGTCATACTTCTACGAGGGAGTACGAGCTTATTGAAAAGTCGAAAACAAAAGATTTTAAAATATATTTCTTTAGCGAACGTAAACAAACAAAATACATTCTGACATATCTAAAAAAAAAAAAAATAGAATACACATTTACTCTGATAAAATACACTTATCTATGGATCAGTATTGAACCCAATGTATTTTATGATTAATTTAACAATACTAAGTTGAGAACAAGTTTAATAATTACTAGTGACCCCTGGCCTTGTCATATATAAAAATTATATACAAAATTTAACGTTTATCTTGATTATTTTTGTACGGTTTATAATTAAATCCCTTAACAGCGGATTAAAAGTTACATGATTCGCTGCCTAATGCCACTGTTTTCCACGTAGGCACGGGTATGTGATGTATTGAGGAGGGGAGAAAAGGAATAAATAAGTACATCATCTGAAATCGGTAAATTCTTCGCTGACACTGTCAAGGTCCTTTTATTGCATTCCAAAGCCTTCGGTATAATTTTATGGATAGCAGTGCACAAAAAAAGATCATACTTCGTAAAGACATATATACGAGTGAGGCAATTACCGCTTTGTCTAAGCGAGACGCTTATATACGTCTGGGGCAATTTACGCTATGGTTGAGCGAGACGCTTATATACGTCTAGGGGTAATTTACGCTATGGCTGAGCGAGACGCTTATATACGCGGGTGGCACTTAAGATATCCGACTACGTTCGGAACCATGATTTTGCAAAAGCGTATAAATGGATAATATTCATGATATGTAGTGTCACTTAGATTGGAAAATGTATATAAAATTTTTTTAAGAATAGTGTTACAATAAAAAATTATTTAAGTACAATATTTTGATAAAAAATGAACATAGAATGACCCATTTTCAAAATATTCTCTTTTAGTGAAAAATGCTTCTATTATAATAATATTTTGCCTGTATATAGCTCAGATCTCTGTACAGAGGCTCAACTAGAGAATTTTTTAAATATATAACTTAGAAGTGGGTTTATCTATGTTTTACGACAACAGAGGGAGAACTTTTAAGAAAAACGCCGATAATTATTTCAAATGGTTGTAACTCTGAAAATAATGTGAAATTTTCAAAAAAAAAATAGTTCAGGCTCTTTGGAGAAGTCTTACTTTATAAAGTATATATATATATATATATATATACATATATATATATAAATATTATATTTTAAGTATTTTATAAAAGGAGAACATTTTGAAAAAAGGTAGTTCTAAATTTTTTTTTTGCCAAAATATTGTAATTAAATAATTTTTTTTTTGACAAAATATCCTTAAAACAATTTCATACATGTATTCTAATCTAAATGACACTAAATATCATTGAAATTATTCATTTATGCGCTTTTTTAAAATCACGGTTCCGAACGTAGTCGGATACCTTAAAAGGTTAAAGTGATGTTGTAGGTTTAACGTCATAGTATCATTGAATTCAATACCTTGTTATTCTATGGAAGGGGGGCGCGAAGAAAATTATGATTGAATATTGGGTCACAACTATTGAAAGTTTGAGAAGCACTGTACTACGGCCACAGTAATCAATGGCCTTGAAGTTAAATAGAGTCAAAAAGTTACACTCTATAAGCTATTGGTTAACTTCTTGTATGAGGAGGTTCGCATGATTACGCTTGAGTAAATGAGAGTTATATTAACGTCGCACTATAAACCTGCAGGAGGGCTATTGGCGACGGACCTCGTTATTTTGAACAATAGAAAAATTGACACGTGTAAGCTGGCACCTCTTTTCCTAACTTTCACACCACATTAAAGGGAGGAGGTTTAAGCTTCAACAAATTTAACGTTCAACGACTTCCTCCACACGGCGGGTCTTGATGGTACTAGTCTCGAACTCATATAAACATCAGACACGAACCCTTTACTTTGACCATCAGGATAGAGTGGGTATAATAAAGTGTGAGATAAATTTTGTATTTAGTATATTTTGCAACATAGTTTGGATCTTAATTGAAAAAAAAAGGAAATGTTTATTAAAAGTCTAGAAAAAACATACTGCATACCTATTTATTTTGTGTTGCACATTTCTTTGAGGGATATAAATTCTTTTGCACTCATGAATTTCCCGTAATATTTTTCATATATTTGGAATCAATCCAAGAGATAAAAAAAAGTAAGGGGAAAACACTTCTAAAGAAGTTGCTCTAGACCTTTAATAGTCCAATTCCCTCTTGGTCTCTTAAAGAATAAAATATTCATAAACCCCTTTCTTCCATATTCATCTCTAAGAGGAATGCAGCAGAATGTCATAAAAAAAACTCTCCTGGAAATGTATTTCTTGTTGCTGGAAAACATGGGTGGATTGATTAATATGGAAACCATTGAAAAGCCTGCATATCTGGGAGGGCAATTTGCCGGAAAGGGTAAAAAGCTTTATTCATTTTTTTCATACCTTGTCTATGAGATTGTTTTTCTATCCTCCCATACATGCTTATTTCAATAGGAAAAAAGAATATCTTTATGTCTCTCCTCAACATTTTTGTCCTAAACATTGAAATGGTGATCTCCTAGACGTTGATAAATATTTTTTTCCTTTCGAGCTCGGCCGCAAATAAGTACGTTTTTGGATTTCGTGTTCAGGAGATTGCTTTCTCCTTTATTTTCATGTTTTTGCGGTTGCTTATCTGAGGTTACTTTTAGTTTTTTCTTGTCGTTTTCGTTCCCAAAATTTACGTTCCTGCCCTAGAATAAAGAGCTTCAGGATCAAGAATTTCTATGAAATTCTGGAGCTGATGAATTAAGTATTTTCAATAAGCTTTCTTTTTTTCTCGAGAACATTAATGGAAGTGGAATTTATTTTTTGTGGGAGGGTAAAAATTATCTGGTAATATTTAAAAATTAATTTCGATTCTTGAAGTTATTGTTTCTTTTCTTTGTTTACATTTTGGTGACTATGGACGAAAACCCTTCATTAAAAGTAATATTTTTTGATTATCATAAATCTCCAAAGATTTAATATCTTTTAAGGATTTTTATCAATAATTAAAACTGTATTTTAATCTGAAATGGTGAATTCTATCTTAAAGCAAAGTGATTAAATTTTATCGAGAAAAGACAATTAAGTTTAAATGAAATTTAATTATGCGTAGTTTTCCTATTAACGAAAACGTATGATTAAATGTTTATTATAAAAATTAACATAAACATGTTTTTCACTTGATAAGAATGGTAAACATTCAAAACACTGATCTTAAAAAATACTTAATTATAAGTAGTTTTATAAATTTATTTGAAAAATATGTTCCTGATTGTGAATTCATAGTTATATATATACGCAATCAGAGACGTAAAATTAAACTACTTTGGACTAATACTGATATATTACAAACAAGAAATTGTACGTAGTTACGTACTTATACCAACGACCAATTTTGCCAAATCAAAAGACGTAGCCAATTAAAAAAAATATTGTCTAATGCTGTCCTCTTTGTGCTCGTCTTACAAAGGAAGAGCTTTCGCTATTGGCTGTATATCGTGGCATTTGGCGACGTCTTTTGTTTTGACAAATTTAGTCAACGGTATAATGCACAAGTATCTAATTTATTTTTAAGCATATTTATTGATAAGTTAATGGTTTCTCTTTTAAACTCTTCGAATTCGTGATGCACTAGTCATAAAATTGCAAAAAAAATCTGAGTACTATCCCAAAACGTTCAGGAATATATGCATTTGATTATAAGAGTACAAAACTTATATTGATACAAACCATTACATGTCCAATTCTCTAGGTATATTTCATAATGTTCTATATCTATACATAATTCTTAAGTTTTTGATATCGATGATGATGATGAGTTTGGTGTTTTATGGCGCAAGAACCAGTTTTGGCTATACTGCGCCAAACATTCATAGGTCTGTGGTCTGGATCGGAAAAGAAGAAAAGGAGAAATTGGATGACAAGATGGGGGGTCGAAAATAGAGAAGGATCACTCGGGTACCCCGGGGTCGTGACACCCGTGTTTACCGAAGATAGTAAACCCCTTGGGAAAAGGAAAAGATCACTAGGGTACCTCGGGATTGTGACACCCGTACCCACCTAAAGAAGGTGAACCCCTGAGGGTTTTTGATATCGAAGTCTTACCATTAAACTTTCATTTGTTCTAAAAAGTATGTTTATACAGCATGTTAAAGGATTAGATTTGAATTTCTAAGCCAGAAGCATAATTAACTGTAACATTCCCATGATCCCTTCTCAGGGTGTATTGCCTTAAACAACCAATACATGCTTATCGAATTTCAATTCTGTGGATGTAACATTTCAAAAACGGAAATTCATATTATATAAGCTCTGATACATCTACCTAAATTTGAAGTTCAATATCCATAAAACAATTTATTAATGAATATATACTCAACAGAATAAATTTCAACACTTCAAATCATTTTATAAATAAAAGACCCCGTAATTTCCCTTGGGCGTCGATTTCCCCCAAAACCATTCTTAGTGGGTTTCTACTTGACAAAAGAGCCATGCTTACCAAATATCTTTTCTGCGGGTCTAATATTTATAAGACTGGATATTTTTAGTCTAAAACCCCAAAAAATTTCCTTGGGCATCTATTTCCGTAAAATTCTTTCTCATCTGATTTCTACTCAATAAAGAAATGTTAGAGAAATTTCAAGTTTGTAGCTCTAATATATTCAATCCCTATTTTATCTTTAAGGCTGTTTTCGGTAAAAGTACGAGAGCTTGAACTAAACACGAAGCACATTTTCAGACAGAAAAATGGCTCTATTTCCATGGAAATTTGTAGAATTATAGTTCGTATCTCTGTTAACAATATAGTGTTTTTAAAAATTTCAAAATATTCCATGAATATACTTTCCTTTTCATTTTAATACGGAAAGGCATAGTCCATTTAACGTTACGGTATAGGAGAAAAAACGCGAAACACATTTTATACCTGAAAAAATGGAGAAACTGTTAAAAAAGGGAATTATGATAAAAAATGCTGCTTTCTAAAGGATAGTGAAGCCAGAATATTATTTTAATTTTTCATTTCTTTTACATCTGAAAAAATGCTCCAAATTCGGGTCCTACTCTTTAACATTAACCGAACTACACTAAATATCATAATTATTATCCATTTTTATGCTTTTGCAAAATCACAGTTCCGAACGTAGTCGGATACATTAACTAATTAAGTCATCTTTTGAAATAACTTGCTTTAGGTAATATATAATATTCGTCTTTTTTTGGAGAGTCAAAGATGGATAACATTTTCTCAAACCACAATTTAAAAACTCGTTAAAAATTTTTTTGAACTAGCGAAGTTTTGTTTGATTTTAAAGTATATTTTGTAACAGCCAATTTTCATGAAACACCACATCTGTCTGCGATCTGGATTTTTAATAATAACCTCGAGCCACCGGTCAATTGCTACTCTCTTTTTTGATGTTCTATGCATCTATCCTTCCATCGTTTGGCAACAACGGATGTAGTGAGTGAGTGAATATTAACGTCGCACTATTCAGCTACGCGAGAGCTTTTGGCGACGGATCTCGTCATTTTGAAATATAATCAAGTGAAAAGAACGACACCTGAGATGATACCCTCTTCTTCTAACTTTCACGTGACACCAACGGGAGGCCATTGAACCTCGATAAATGTAACGAGCAGTGGCCCTCTCTACACGGCGGGTCTTCAGTGGTTCTAGGCTCTAACTCATGACAAATCAGTCACGAGTCCTTTACCTTGACCACTAGGCTACTACGGCCACAACAACGGATGTAGTTTCTTAAAGTTATTGTTTCTTAACCTGGTGTACCATCTTCTTTAAAAAATGACAAAACTCACTCTCGAAAACTCCCTTGTATTCTAGTCATTATTTATCCAAATCATTTGGAGGTTTTTATTTTTTTAGAACTGATATGACACCACATTTTTCACCCATGTTCACTTGATATTGAATTTCAGGACATCATGTGTGTGAAAAACAAAATTCAACTACCCAAAAAGGAATAAATATATGAAAAGTCAGATTTTTAAGCTAATACTAGCTGCTTGGCCGATTTGCACGGGCCCTTCAGTTTCCTTCACAAAAGCCCCACTTCCATTATCCTTTTTCGTAGAGTCGTTCTCATCCCTTGAAAATGGTTCAAAATTTCGAGGTACGTCGCCAAAAGCTCTAGAATAGGTGAACAGTGTGACTTTAAAATTCATTCACTCACTTTGTAATTTCTTAGCCCCCGAAATGAAAGAATCCACCTTTTTTTAAAAATAGTTGCACACTAAAAAAGACAGAAAAGCAGTTTTTTTTTTTAATTTACAAAATTCCACAACTGTATTAAATGTTTGATTAAAATTGTGAGCATTTTTTGAAATGTTCAACACACGGGAAAAAATTTTCTGTATTATTTTTAAATTGAAGAAGATTTAAAAGTTTGATTTAATTTTGGTGGGAAAATTTTAAATTTCATTCACTGTATAAAATCATTGAAAAGAAAATTCTGTGGATAAAAATATTTTTTCAAATTTTAATGTTCTTTATTCCACTGTTCTTCAATAAATTTTTCTTTAAAAATGAAAAAAAACTATCAGTTGTCATGCACCTTTTAAAAAATTTATTTGTGATGTGTAATGTTTAATACGTTTTCCATTGAAAAACGTAAGTTATGACACAGCATAAAACAAGGTAATTCCCCAATTTTTTCAAACCCCGGAAAAGAGTGACCTTCACCACCCCATGCCCAAAACTTTTACCTGTCAACGCGAAACCTCATATTAGGTAACGCGACCTTGACGTCAAATTAATATTTCAATGACATTTAAAATTTTTTTTAAGATATCATGTTTTTAAGTGAATGCCTTCAAACTTCCCATATCGATGGCAAACTACTGTAATTTTAAACCAAGCAATGCAAAAAAATACTACATTGATTAACTCTCGAAAAAAGTCTAAGAAACGAAAAACACAAATTTTTTAAAAACCATATTTTTTAAGAAATTTTTCAATTTTTGTACAGATTACGGATAACATTGTTTTACACACGGAAAAAAGTTCTGTGAGATTATTTTTGTAAAATGACGAAGTTATTAAAAAAATAATTAAAAGTTTGAGTATTTTTTGAAAAATCATAAAAAAAAAAAACTTTTCAACATTTTATTTTTTAAATGACTGATTCTAAAAGAGAAAAGCATGAACTTTTTTAGAGTTGAATATAAATTCATTAACGTGAAAGTAAATTTAAAGGGAACGATTTAGAAATTTTTTTCATAAAAACGTATCGATTTTGACTCCATTTTGGAAAAAATCTAGAAAAACAGAAAATATCATTATTCCGTAAAAAAAAAAATACCATATCGTAGTGGATAAAGTTATCTTTTCGATTCTGTAATTATTCTTTGTCCGAGTTTGATTGCAAGAATTAGATGGCTCTTTCAAAAAAAGTGAGGAAAGTCGGGAACTTACTCGGGTTGAATTCATGCGGTCCCCCGGCGGAATAAAAAACCAACTGGATTAAAACAACCAAGCATTTTAAGGTTTTTAATTAATATCTTTTAAACTAACTGTAATATCGGGATATAAATTATCAAAACGGATTTCTCGGATCATTCCCGATCTTTTGGTACCTTTGGTGAGTTCCTGCGTGGTACGGTTCATGAGAAGATAGACACACATAAATACGTTTGTTTACCTACGAATTTTAATAGTGTAGATAAAAGTGTTTTTATGCAACAAATGAAATATATTTCATTCAAGTAAGAAGTATTAGTATATATTAAAAAAAAAAGTAGAATTTAAAGGCTAATTGTATGATTGAGGTGCAATATACTTAGAAAATTATTAAAATCGAAATAAAAAATTATGCGAATAAAAGGGGAAAAATATATTTCGGCGCTGAGAATACACAAAAAAATACAATCTTATATTTAAGAAAATGATACAGTTTCTGCATAAATAAATCAGCTAAATTAACATTTGCTGGTTTGAATTTAGCTGATTTCTTCCTAAAAGTGGATAATGGGAAATCTTCTTAAGAGTAGACAAAATCTCAAAAATATGAACTGTTAAGAAAAAAGTCCTACCTTAAGTGCCAAGTGTATCTCACTTACCCTTAAGAGCCGCAATCTTCCTCTTTTCACGCAAAGGGGTTCCCAAAGGGTAACAAAGGAACATATTCATCCCTAAAGGCGAAGCATGGTTAATGGATGCTGAGCATAGCAAAAAGGCGAAAAGAAAGGAAAATAGGGGAAGAAAGAAAAGTAGGGAAAAACTCCTTATGAAAAATAAAGAAAAGGAAAAATTCAAAATCTACGATTAATGTTCGTATAAGTACAGTTGTTGACCTGAGACAGCTTTGCCAATAAAATGACAAGGAACGGGATGTAAAATAACGAATGGAACTGGAAATTCACTTTAATGTTTCTTTTATATTAGGAAATGAGGGTATGAAGAAATATTCCTTTTGCAAGTGGAACTTTGTTATTGGAAATAATGGATGTTGAGAAGAAATTTGACGGATCAGAATCCTGTCCAGTCTTTTATTTTGTTGGCTTCAGAAAAAGGATATACAGAACAAAAATTTTTTAAAAAAAAAGAATGTTACATTTCGTATGCTTAAAACGGAATGAACAAATATTCGATCACATGTTAAAGAGAACAGGAACTTATTCGTTCATTTATTAAGAGCACTCCTAAGCTATTAAACTTACAGATTTAAAATTTGGCAAGCATATTTCGTTTAATGAGTAGAGATCTAAGAACAGGAAGCAAAATACTACAGTGTTTTTGAAACTGTGGGGCGCGTGCCCCCTTTGGGGAGGGAGTATATCGAAAACTCGAAAACAAAAAAATAAAAAAATATTAATCACTGAAAGGAAGCAAAATGCAAAATACATTCCGACATAATAAAAAGTAAAATACACCTTTACTCTGATATAATACATTTATAAATGTATCAGTACTGCCTAATGTATTTCCTAAGTAGTTTAACAGTACTAAGTTAAGAACAAATTTAATAATTACCACTGCCCCTATGAGCATGTCATAAAATTATACATAAAATTTAATACTTGTCTTGATAATTTGTAATTTTAAAAATTAAACTACAAATTATCAAGACAAGTACAATGATAATTTATAATTAAAACTGATATGTAGCTTTACGTCAAATTATATTATTGTATTCGAATACATAAATCCACTTCTGAACTATAAGTTTAACAAAAAGTCTTAGTTAAGGCTCTGAGAAGAGGTCTTAACTATATAAAGTCACACAGACAAAATGCATTGCCCCGTAGATTAAACTACTGTAGTAATTGGATACTTAAGTCAAAATATATCTCTTGCTAGTTACAACTCCAGACTTTATTCCACAAACTGAATATTTCTTTAGATTATATACGATGAAGGAAAGTTCCAGAACATTCCATTACAATTAACTTTTATAAATACAATTACAATTAATAATAGTAAGTACGAGATAGCAGAAGCCTAAAGTGAATAAAAAGAAAGCAAAATTTATTTTTTAACCAGTCGCTCGCAGACGGGCTATTGAATCCGAGCAGTAGATTGTGTACACAGCAACTGAAGTTAACTATTTTTGCTACAGTATTATAAGAGGCATTTTCCATAGAAAAAGAACGTTTTAAAAGAACCGTTCTTTATTTTCTTGCCCAAATATAATTATAAAATAAAAAAATACATTCAATATTTTTTTTTCTGTACTTATTAAACACTTTTGTATGTATATTCTAAATCAAGTAACACTAAAAATAAAAATAAAAAAATAATTCTTTATACGCTTTTTTAAAATCACGGTATCGAACGCAGTCAATCACCTTAAAATAGTATTGTTGAGTGCAGTTTCTTCTATAGTATAAATAAATATAATTGTCATACAATAACGTCAAAGAAAAGGGATAAATTCCATGTGCCATTTTAGACTTTGACGTCTGCCAGGCGTTAGGGCTGCGATAGCCCAGTGGTCAAAGTATCGGATCATGGCAGGCATGTCAATAGTTCGAGCCCAGTACCACAAAAGACCCGCGTGAGGGCAGCGATGCACGTTAAATCTGTCGGAGCTGAAACGACCTCCCGTTGGAGGGGTGGGGTTAGGAAGGGTGCCAGCTCAGGTGCATCCACGTCACTTGAATGGTTTGAAATTACGGGGCCCTCGCCGCCATCGTGTAGCTGAACAGTCGACGTTAATTTCACTACTCACTATTCACTGCTAGACCTGCTAAGCCCCTTCTGGCGGAATATGGTCGATTACATTTTATTTCAATTCTAAAATTTTTCCCCCTCTTTAGCGGCCCCAAAATTAGAATTGAGGGCAAGGGAAAGTGTGCGTCACATTCTGCTTAATATGTATGCCAATTTATTAACTTAAATTATTTTCATGAAACCAGCTGATGAGCCGAATTTGAGTGTTTTTCCCGGCAATAATACATGAGAATAAAGGCCGTATCCCCGTAATTTTGGTGCAATTTTTGGGCCAATTTTTTCCTATCTGAGGGTGAAAGTTAGGGAAAGGGGTTCCAGCTCAGGTGTCGTCCGTCACTTGACCATGATTTAAAATTGTGTGGTCCGTCATGTAGCTGAACAAGGCGACGTTAATATTCACTCACTCATCTGAGGGTGAAGGGTTGCCGTAAGCAAAACGACATGCTCTGGGCGTCAGCCGGTCCATTCCACATTGAAAAATAGCCGTTTTTTTGCTTCGGCAAACGAACATCCTTACAGAGACGACAGCATGTACAAACAGAAAAAAAATAGATATTTATTACAAAAAGATGATCCCAGCATATAAAAAGAGGGTGTGCTTTCCCTTGAGAGGGGAAACCTTTTAGGCGATAGTCTGCTTTTTCCCGACGAAGATACAACCATGCCTTACTCGGGATTTTGAACCCGAAACTACTCGATTAGAAGCCGAAGGGTCATATCCCCACTGGCTGGGCGGCAACTTTTAATGTAATTGCGCCGAATGGACAATCCACGCAAAAAAAAAAAGCCTTTAAAATTTATACTTTTGCTTACATACAAATAAATTTAAACAAGTTACATTGGGGCAATGGCTTCAGTGGCTCTTAAATTGTGGTCCTCGGACCCCTGGGGTTCCGCAGTACCTTAATAAGGTTCCACAAAGGTTTCTCATTTATAATGTCAAGATGTCCATCTTTTACAGACTTTAAAAGGCCGCGTGCAAACATTGAAAGATGTGCCATCGTAGACTATACTAAATTCCTCTCAATAAAAAAACTCGACTAGAACGTATATTTCGATCAAGAATATTAATAGTCTTTTTATTGTTTACAACTACATGCCACTAGTGCAACGCATTTTTCTCAAAAAATATACTAGGAACAAACGTGCAAAGATTAAGAACGGAAAATATCTTATGTTACACTTGATAAAACAGCACTTGTAAAGGAAATGCATTTCACCATCCTTCTCAATATTTTTTTAAAAATGAATACATTTGTGACTGTGTGATATCGATATAAGCCAGTAATAGCCACCACGCAAAGACGATCTTTTTGGTGTGATCGCTAAAATACTCGTTTATGGATCGGAAGGTACACAGATTAAATCCTTCCTTCATTGGTGACCCTGGTCTGCAAAGAGAACCGTATCCTTCAAGCGCATTGGTTATGGCGCCATCTATCCACCACAAAAGCAAACAAGCCGTCAGACATACGACGCAATTTAGCCGTCACACAAATGACGCTACCTACAAAGCTGTCTCACACATAGCGCAACTCACAAATCCTTCATGAACTAATGACACAACCCACAAAGTGACGCAACTGCTCACACGCTCGCCACGAATATAGTATCGTACGTTCGCCTTTTCACCGAATCACTGACATAGGCGTAGTGTTGCGGTGTGATATCGATATAAACCAGTAATAGCCACCACGCAAAAATGATCGTTTTGGCGTAATCGCTAAAATACTCGTTTACGGATCGGTAGGTACCCAGATCCAATCCTTCTTTCACAGTTAAGTACATCATTTTTTTAGTTAAAATTAGTAGTTTGTATACTATTCTTAATTTAGACGTATATTGTTTTTTAAAGGAGAATAAAAAAGGAGTGCTAAGAAAGTCTGTATAAGTGGCAGATGCAGTCTTATAGGACTATTTAAGAGTCCTTAATTTACTTAGTCATGGATTGGGGATGAAGCATGGATGTTTAAAATATCGGAGTCCACGAAGACAGGATGATTTATATAGGAGTCATATTATAAAAATTTAAGAGTCACTGACTTAAGGGGTAAAGTACCTGTGTACTGGACGGTTGGTTAGGGTTCGAGTCACTCAATCAACCAGCTGTTTTTTATTTTTTACTTTGTATTATTTTTTGCAATTAGATAAATTTATTTAAAAAATTGCTATTAAATATTAAATGGTATTTCATATAATTTGATTGCATTTTAAAAAATAAAATATTTATTATAGTTATATATAAAAAAAATTTTATTAAAAAATAAAATTATATAAAATTTATAATTATATAATTGTATACATTATTAAATTATAAATATTTTATATAATATTTTATCCATAATGTATATCATGGCTCCAATTGCTAAGAACAAACAAATGAGATATATTTAATGAATATTTTTATTTGACAACACAAAAAGTTAACAACGTGACAAAGGATAAACGCAAACATACTATGGAAAAGTTCAGGAACGTCATTTGTACCATTAGCAAAGTACTGATTTCGAAAAATTATCAGTGCAATTTCCTGTAGATTTTGGTCTCAAAATATTTATAACAAACCAAAAGTTGAATAAATTATATATATACGTAGGCTGTTCAATAAGTAATAAGACTAATCTTACTACCACGAAACCACTCATCAGAATGTTATTTTCTGTGGCATAAGAAAAGTTTGTTGTCTGTATTAACAAAAGCTACCGATAGATGGCGTGTACAGACTCGTGTATCACGTGCTCCAACTGAAGCGTGTTTGCGTGCGCCTACGAGCCGAAGCCATTTGTCGGAAGTAAAAAATCTGCAAAAATCAGCATCTGATACGATACTATATGATTAAAGACTAGAACAAGGCGGTACTTATCTTAAAACACTTCATCACAGCAGAAAAAGCTTGGTTGCAGCACTGATCCAATCATAAAGCAAGAAAGCAGTGAATGGAAACATCCATCTTCACCTATTCCCTAGAAAGCAAAAACCGTGAAATTGGCTTATAAAGTTATGACCATAATTTTCTTCATTTTGAAAGAGTTGTGTAACAACACGTTATCGAACCCGGTACTACCGTAAACGGCTCGTACTACGTGAATATCCTGCGAACAATGATACAGCACGTTAAAAAGAAACGTCCATTGCTCCGAAATGGCTTCCTATTGCACCATAACAATGCCCGACCACATATTGCTCCTTGCGTACTGGATGTTTCGCAACAAAACAACGTAGAGATTTTACCAAACCCTCCATACAGTCCTGATAAAACTCCATACAATTTCTGGCTGTTTCCTCAACTTAAGAAACCATTACGAGGCAAACGTTTTGCAAGCAACAAAGCATGTATAAAGGCTGTGAGGCGATTTTGATAAAGCTCTCACAAAATGGACTTTTACATGTTTTTTTAAGAAGTGGACAGAACGTTGGGATACATGTATTACGTGCCGCGGAAGTTATTTTAAAAAAGGCCATGTAAATGATGACGATTAAAGGTAATATTTTCTTTTATAATTTTAGTCTTATTACTTATTGAACAGCCCTCGTGTGTGTGTATATATATATATATGCACTAATTAAAGTATTAATGTTCAAAATTGTTATTTTTCTGTAGATTGGGGTTGTAGATATGATGTCGCAGAACAAAACAATTCTTCAAGACCGCTGCAATTTACTGTTGAAAACCATTTAAGAAACATGATAAGGAAGTAAAATTTCCACAATAAGTTCCAAAACATCTACACAACTTTCGGTGTTTATAAATACACTGGTGCACAACTTCAAATTTATTCGGAAGCAAGCACTCGGTCGTAGGCAAGTGAACTTTTCAACAGCTGAAGTCATACTGAATCATTTAGCAAGTGACCGCTATTTAAAATTTGCATGGCTACCTTCCAGCTTTCTAAAAAACTCCGCTGATGCCATAGGTCATGACGTAAAAAATTTTGTAGTAATTTAGAGAAATCTTCATACGGTCACCAAGTTGCCACATCTGGTCTCCCAAAATAATGCCAACTTGGCTGTATCTGTAATATTTCACCAAGTTTTCATTGAAACGCCATTATAATGCAAGGGTAATGATGATGATAATGAGTTTGGTGTTTTATGGCGCAAAAGCCAATTTTGGCTATACTGCGCCAAACATTCATTGGTCTGTGGTCTGGACGGGAAAAGAAGAAAAGGAGAAATTGGATGACAAGATGGAGGGTCGAAAATAGAGAAGGATCACTGGGATACCCCGGGTCGTGACACCCGTGTTTACCAAATTATAATGCAAGGGATGGCCTCTGCTTGCGAAAATTAGTCTTTATCATAAAATAAATGTAACCGAAAGTAATATTAACTTATTAAACATGCAGACTCAAATTAAAGTACAATTAAGAATTAATTACACAAAATTCGTGGCCACAATAGGTATTTGGGGGAAAAACCCACATCCGGCCTGAAACTCAAAATTTCTTTCAATAGATTTAACATTTTTTCCAAGTATCTTTTTCACTCACAACCACCTCTTTTAATATTTATTTTCTTAAAAGCTATTCGATATCTTCTTTTCTTTATGAGACAAATTCTGCTCATTCAGAAACCTTCCATAGAAACTAGTTATACAATGAAATGTAAACTAGCTATATATATATATATATATATATATATATTTAAATCTAGTTAATAATACGTAGGTAGTGTAGCAGTTTTGATGCAAGTTTTCTTCTAGCTAATATACTTTCAGAATTAAAGAGCATAGGATGTGAGAAAGAAAACGCCATTTTGTGTGAATATTAGATAGGTAAGATATTTACCAAGAGAGGAAAAACTTTTTTTTTTTAATGGGTGCACTTCCCTGTTCTCAATTTCATACTTTTTTTTTTCAAAGACTTGATAATTTGAGAAGAAATCTATCCATTTTTAGATTTGTTCCTTTATACCTATCTCTTTATCTCATCATAAACATGTATACACTCATACCTCACAGCCATTTTTATCTATTTTGCAATTCAATAGGTATTCTGAAAAGGTGTACTTTGCATTTTACATATCCCCAGGCTATGTATCAAAAGGTATTGAGGCATATGTTCTTTTTCTTGTTGTGCCTTTTTTTCCATTCAGCACCTTTTATCTGGTTTTGAAACTGGTATTTTTGGGTATTAAACCCCCGAAGCATTCGATGGTACTGAATCTTCCCTTTCCGTCAAATCTAAGTTTCCACCATATTCAGTATGCGCATAGAATCATTTAGAGAAGTCGTCTTTTTTATCCTTTTATATCTTAAGGGACTATCTTAAAAAATAGAAAGGTTTTCTTGCAGAGGTTTGATAGAATGGTATGCATTGGAGTATTTCGTATTGAACACCGAATATGTACCTCTTTTTTTTGCGAGTTTTATCTTTAAATCCTCTTTTTGTAAAAAGTACTTTTAAAAAATCCATTTCCTTCTGTGAAGGGATTTTTTTTTTACATTGAATAATTTATTTTTATTTATTTTATTTTTCTATAGTCTGAAGAATTGTCTATCTATTTGCTTTGTTCCTTGGCATTTAACGCTGGAGCTTTCTTTGAATTTTAATACTTCGGGTTTCTCAATTTCATCTTTGTCTGCCATTGGAATTTTTGAAGGCCAATTTAAAAGGTTCGAAAAATAGCACACTGAAAATTTCCGTGATAGTTTATTTTCCTATAGAATTTTTATCTCACCTAATAATAAAGCATCCATATAGTTAAAAAAAAGAGATACCTTAAGCGTTTAACTCTAGTGCATGGTTACTCAGAAAGTTTCAATTGAATTTAAAGTAAAATGCACTTTAAAATATAAATATTTAAAATGGGTTGTTAAAATTCAATCGTTTGATTTACTAAATATTTAAATTCTTTCCTAATCTGGTTAATAAGCAATATTTTCAGCTATTGTTATATCATTATAGTGTTACGAATTTCGTGTAAATAGTGTAAATAATTTGTATCTGTATGTTTAATGCATTTATATTATTCTATGTTATATTTATTTCATGTTAAAAATTGTACTTTTCACGCAATGCCGCCTTTACGTTATAAAGGCGATTCAATGAGAACGGCAAATTTGGCGGTAGAGCCAAGTTGGCTCATTTTGAACAAGTTGCCCCCAAATTTTGGCGACCATTTTGGCGTCAGGGGGCGCCATGTTGGGGGTTTTGGGACCCTGATTTTTTTAGAAAGTAGTGGATTCCCATAAGTTCACGTTTTTGACGCGGGGTTTTTTCTGGAAGTTTCCGGGTTTATAAAAGAGAATCCCAGCCGCGTGAATCGCTGGATTAAACCAGCGAGAATGGGGGATTGTTTGACCGAAACCCGCGTGTTGGAATAATTTTTTCTTACGTGTATTTTTTAAACACTGATGATGGTTGATTGTGTTGAAGGTGTGAAGACCTTTCGGAATTTACCCCGGGAATATTGCCGCAGAATCCTGTTTTTAAAAAGGTTTAAATTTTTGATAATAAATTGCATCCTTTAAAGAACTGTTTATTTTTTTTGTGATTGTTTTTATAAAATCATGGGAAACCCCGGGTCTACGTAACAAATTTATAAATTTTAAAATCAGGAAAAAAAAAACTTTTTTTTTTTAAAACATTACATTTAAACCCACGTGATTAATTTTTAGTAAATCTTTTATGGATAATAAATACCCCCCCTATTTAAATTTTGGGGGATGAATTTTCTATAGTTATTATCGAAAATTTAAAAAAAAAAATTTAATAAATTTTTTGATTAAAAAAAAAATTTTTGTTAATAAATTTTTAAAAAAAGGGAAAAAAATGAAAATTTTAAAACTATATGAAGTCCCTTTTAAAACCCCCCCAGGGAAAAAAAAACGGGTATAAAAAATAATTTTCAAAGGAACCAAAAAATAAACTTATAAATAAAAAAAAATACATATTTATATACTGATATAATATACTTACATTATGTCGTACTAATATATTTATAATTCATCATTAATTCATCTATACTCAGTTAATGGGTTAAGCAAATATAAGTTAATATACCCACGGGCTTGTCGTATACAAAATTTATTACTTATCTTAATAATTTGTACGTTTTATAATTAAAGTGGTATTGTAGCTTTAGTATCAAAGTATCGTATTATTGAATTCAATACATTGTTATTATATGGAGGGGGACGCGATGAAAATTACGATTGAAAATTGGGTCGCAAACATTGAAACGTTGAGAAGCACTGAGTTAAGTACATAAAATACAAGTAAAGGCAAGCGTCGCACGCTGGAAGTCGTGCTGAAGTGTTGGTGTGGCCGTCTATACATAGGAACGGAATATCACCGCTACTTCCAATAACTAGTTTTGTGATTTGATGTGATAAAGTAATTTTTTTAATTCAATAGAAACGTAAGAGACAATTGATAAATACCTTTTCTACATACGGAAGAGTTGTTCTGCTTTCAACACGATTCCTAAAACTGTTTATAGTACACACACTAACATAGATATAATATAAAGAGAAATTCATGTTTTATGAAATGAGACGCGTTTCGAAATAGGGTATTCGGAATCGCATTAGTTCTCTAAATCATAAGATTAGAATTTTGAGTAAATATCAGGCTATATTACATATATAAATAATCCAAATATAAGAAAATGTTAACGCACAAGTCTTGATCACGTAAAATCCTTTCCATAACTATCAAGAATATCCCTGCTTTATTATCGAAACATTTTATCTTCTCCAACGAATGTTGTAGTTGTCATGTGTTTTTATACCGGGATACATATGAAATACGAGTGGAAGAACAGAAACATGTAATACACAAGCAGATAAATACAGACATTTATTACAAATAATTTGTTGTTGTTGACGTGTGTTTTTTGTCCTAGGAACATATGAAATTCAAGTGAAGAACAGAAAGTATACACTACAACAGAAGAATTTACACATTTATTACAGATGATGATCCCAGCATATAACAAGAAAGGGTGCGCTGCTTTCCTTTCGAGACGGAAATCCATTACAGGCGAAAGTCCGATTTCTTTTCTCGAAGATACAACCATGCCTTACTCGAGATGCGAACCCGAACCCACTCGGTTACAAGCCGTGGTCAAACCATGCTGGCTGGGGACCCACCTATAACAGAAGGGGTGGGGCCGTTTTTATTCGAGACAGAAATCCATTACAAGCGAAAGTCCGATTTCTTTTCCCGAAGATACAACCATGCCTTACCAGAGGGAACCCCGAACCCACTCGGTTCAAGACGAGGGTCATAGCCACCATGCTGGGGGGGCGGCCTCAGAATTAAAGCATTAATATGCACCGACGAAGAAAATTCGAATGGCATTTTCATCTTGAAACCATTCTCAATGTGTTAAGTTTTATGCAGCGTTTAAGGTGCCAAGCGTGTAAAGCAGTTAATACAAATTGGCAGAATATCTTAAACTTAGAGATATTATCAAAGTATGAATTGTAGATTTAAATGTGGTTTAGAAAGATAGTAATGTTTCCTGACAGTATAGTAGGAAAATGCATTTATATTTCTTGTCTTTTCGGTGATACGAACAATTACTTTTTTTTGAATTTCTCGTTAACCTTTTTTTTAAATTTGTTTTCATATTGCGTAGATTTGTCAATTAAACCAATTAGTGTTACTTGTGCAACAAAATGAAGTAAATATCTTAAATGAATATTTTTTACATTCTTCGAAGAGAAAAGAGTGGATATTTGATGTTTAAAATCCTTTATGTACCGACGGTACTTATAAGTTCCACTCACTTTAAAATTACATTGAATAACTATTTTTACGAATACTCTAACGATACTTAACAGGAATATTCTTAGAAATTCTCTCTTCCAAGATATATGGCTGCACGGGTTCTATGAAGAACATTTTAGCGAGGAAGGCGAATAGTTTTATAGAGAAATTGAGTTTTCAGTGAATTGCGAAGAGTGTCCTTTTTGTTCCGAAAAAGTAGTTAATGTGTCATTTTATTTTTTGTATGTTAATGAAGACCTCAGAAAACGATTTGACTCTTTATTTTAAGACTTCATTGCATATAATTTATTTTACAGTTGAATATCTTTAATTAATTAATTAGCTCTAACGGATTAAATTTCTCGAAGTTGAATATTTTGTTTATGTATATCCCTTAATTTTCAATATAGTGATTAAAAAAATATTGTATGAAAAAGAACTACAGTAAGACAAAGGGTTAACCTTCCAGCGGAAGCACTGTATTTCTTGTAAATATGCGGATGTTGTAATTTTTAAGTATAGCAGCTTTAGTTCCACTTTTGCAGGTGAAAAATGTTCCATTTTATTTTTAAAAATTGGGAAAAGATATCATGCATATCTTTGCAAATAAATAAAAAATTTTATTATGATCAAAGATAAATATCTGATACATATCATGATTTGTATGTGATACATGTTGCATTGTGTTAATGATTTGTAATTTGTATGTTCCAAAAAATATATTATTTATCTTATATTAAACATGATCTAATTTCATGTTCTATATTTTTGCAAATATTTATCTATAAAATCAAGTAATAACTCGCTCTAATGACGATCAAATGCATAATTATGAATTAAGACGAAAACCCCCTTTTTTTATATTTCCTTCTTATAAAAAATCTTACTTTGAATTCTAAATAATTATCCATCTCCTTTTGTTATCGTATCTTAATTGTTAAAAAAAGGAATACATATTTATGGAATACAGTATAAGAGAAATACTTCACATAAATACCGATTCCTTAGATATTTTTCTTCGAAGCAGTGTTCTCATCCCCAGTGAATAAGTTCATTGCTATTCAGTGATGTTAGTAACAAAAAACCCCTCTGGATCTTTAACCGATTATTAACGTATAAATTTCGCATTATGGTTATTTCACTGTGGTATAAAATCTAACGCTCAAAATGAAAATATACAAATAATTAGAATAATTCATTCTGAAATTGCAAAGTTAGAAAAAGTTTACCCGGGTTTTTATTAATATATGTATAAAACTTTTATACATAGTTTTACTAGTAATAACATATTTAGTTATAGGGCTTAACTTTATTTCAAAGTGTTTTGAATTAAAATAGTATTTTTATATATTTCATATCAAATAGTTGTTCCTGAATTTTTTTTTCTATCATGTTTTTTCAAAGGATAACACTTTCTTTTTGGTTAATAGAAAGTGAATAATTATTTTCAATTTTCAAACTTTTCTACTGTTTATAAAATAAAATGATTATACTGATTCAAAATTTAGAATTCTAATTTAACACAACGCTATGTTTAATAAGTGCATCAAAACACTTAGTCATCTTGCGATTTCTTAAAAGTAGATTTGTTATAAGGGGATTGGGCTCAGAAATACAAGCTTTAAATCTATTCTGGAAAGGCTCCTCGAACCTCAGTCTCCTACTTCCGTAAGTAGCAAACAACAAAATGACAGGAATAAAAGCGCTTAACGCGCGACGGGCCTGAGTAAAGTTTCCTTTTTGTCTCAATCGTCTAAAGCAGAGGTATCCAAACCAAATGACCTTGCGGCCCATTTCTGAAAAACATTATCATCTCGCGGGCCGCACATAAAAATATGTACCTTTTTATCAGATTTGGAAACAAAAAACATTTACTGGAGTGGAAATTTAAAACAGAATGAATTATTATTATTGTTTTCATTATTTCTCATATATATTGACATAGATAATGTGATAATGTTAATATAATATAATAATGCAATGGCCAAATAATGTTTAAAATATTACAGTTGCCATTTTTTTGAAAATAACTGTGTTCCTTTTGAATTGATCTTTCGTTACTCACTGTTGAAATTTGATTGTGCTGTCATTCGCAAACGATTAAATATACATTGCCTTTTATCTTAACCGTCCTGAATAATTTTTTTAAGCTCTAAAAAACATCTCATACTGCCTCTTGCCTTTTGGGCACTCCAAACAGAAAAGGAGGAGAAATGAAATTCGCACACACAGAGAATCATGTACCATTCATAGTAAAGGATATGCATAATGCTTGATTGATTGAATATCAACGTCACACTGTTTAGCTACACGAGGGATTTTGGCGACGGACCACGTTATTTTGAATCATGGTCAAGTGACGTGGACTACACCTGAGCTGGCACCCCCCTCTCCTAACTACCACACCACACCAACGGGAGGACGTTTCAGCTCTCGACAGATTTAAAGTGCATCACTGCCCTACACGGCGGGTCTTTAGTGGTACTGGGCTCGAACTCGTGACAAGGCAAGCCATGATCCGATACCTATACCACTCGGCTACCGTGGCCACAATATGCATAATGCAGTTTGAAATTTATTAAAAAAGTGATTTTTTATATTAAAATCAAATGTAACTGTTTGATAAAATATAAATCTTTTTTTAATCTAAAGGACATTTCTATTATCAAAAAGGATTTATTTTAAAACAAGAACAGGTAACAGGCAAATTCATTGTGTATATATATTATATAAATTTCCCTCAAATAAATTTCAAAATAAAAAAAAAAAAAAAAAAAAAATGCAATATCAGGTTTTTAATGAGTCGGTGGGCCACAACTTACGTATTGGCGGGCCGCGTGTTGGACACCCCTGGTCTAAAGCATGTACGGCATAGCTATGGACCGGTTGGTTGGTGGATCAAATAAACACGCCTGAAAAGGCCAACAGCTTACGGCAGAAACACTTTTTCATTTTTCTAGTCTTCTTCCATCACTTTATTTTTTTTTCTGTCCTTCCTACTCTTTCATTTACAGTACTTCCTCTTAAACAATAATGCTGATCTGCGATTAACACCAATCATTCAAAATGCGTTTTTCTTATCAAAAGTTGTAACAAAAAAGAACAATAGAAATTAGTTAAGGAAAATACACGTGATAAACCATTACAATATGCAATGGAAAATGTGATTTTTCTTTAAATAAATAGCTTTCCATTCAGAATTTATAGAATTTTGGTTTGAATTCAATTTATTCATGTACATTTTTAAGAGGAAAACTATTCTTTTTCAACAAAGATTAAATTTCGTACTTTTAATTCTCACACCACAGTGACTTCATGTGCAGTAAAATTTCACACACACACACGCACTCACGCACAAGTAATTTAATCGTCTTCTCATCAGGTGAACGTGCTTTTCGTATTGAAAATAATTTGAGATTAACAATCTCTAAAAAATTCTAAATAAAACAATTCACTCGGAAAACTTGTAAAGGTACTACTTATATGTAGTGCCAGTTTTTTTTAATTGCTACTGTTACATTTACAAAATCTATATTAGAAATAACGAATAAAAGATGTTTTTGTTATAAAGTATAAATTTTTACAGCCAAATATCTGATTTAAGAAATGGTTACGCTGAAAAAAAATAGTAATTTTTATTATTCTTGCAATTAAAAACCGACATTAAGAAATTGCAGTTTGAGTTTTCTATTTTTAACAAGAAATGTTAAACATAACTCATAAAATGTAATTGAAAAATTATCAAATCTAACTTTTTAAAAAAGGCAAACCCCCAAAAACCTTTTTTTTGTTTTTTTTTTGGGGAAATTTTTTAAAAGTAAAAATTTTTCTATTAATATTTATTTTCTTAATTTGACATTACACAAAAAATCGTAGATCAAAATATATCTTTGGGAAATGCTCTTCTAAATCAAATTATTTTACATGAATTCGCAGATATTTTCTTAAAAAATAAATTAAAGAATTTTTGTCCAAAAGTAATTTACTTAAAAACCTTCCAATTATAACGAGAGAAATTTAATATGGTTTTCATCTTGCAAATAATTTACATTAATGAACCTCCACAAAACAATCCTGAATTCTTGAAATACGGGTAGGATATTTCTATATAAATGCATTTAATAAAAGTTAAAAATCATGACGAATTTGTCCTAGTATATTATTTTTACTCGATTCATAGCAATTTAGTTTATTTATTATTTAGTTTCAGTGCAATTCAGTATTATTTCAATCTCCTTATAGAAGAACCCCTGTTAAAAATAGAGTAATATATTTATATTTTAACTAACTATGGAAAAAAACTTGCTGCAGTAACTGAACATATGCTTATTTATAAATTATAAATCCTGAAAATAATAATATTTAATCACTGAAAAAAGTTCTAATAACACGATCTAATAAAAACATCTTCAAGACCATTATAAATTTCAGAAACAGTAAATTAATTTAGAATTGTATTAAAAGCTCTTATGGAGCATAGAGATAACACACAATTTATTTTAAGTATACAAAGATTCTGTCCAAATGAATCGATGTGATTTTAAGTTTTTAAAGGAAAGTTCAGAAAATAATCACTGATTTTTCTTGTATATAATTGAACAACGATTTTGTAAATCACAAATGATCCTTATTTAATAAATACTCTTTCCTAAGTTTTACATTAAACGGGAGCAAAAGGGGGCTCACTTACCTTGAGGTCGGAAACTACTCTGTTGTGCTTCTCAAATTTGCTGATTAAAGCTGTTTGTTTTACAAGGTATAATTTCTTTGCTGATCCTGCAAGTGTTTAAGAGTTTCAAAATTTCATTATAAAGTAATAAAAGCTCAATATTTTTTTTTTATCACTAAATAAATAAATTTAAATATAAAAAAAAATAATTAAAAAAAACAAAACAAAAAACAACTTAGCAATACGATTTTTTATTAGAAAAATAATTAATTATAATTAATTTTGTCTACTCTTGATATATTAAGTCCTTTTAGAAGGTTCACCTTCATTTCATTTATTGTGGTTTTATTTAGCTTTATCGACTCTGGTTCTAACATGTGTAAATTAAGTTAATTTTTGAAATTAATTCAGTCACTCGGTTCTAGTGAATAAATTCAAAATTTAGTTGAACCATATTTTTAAGTATTCTAATACATAGTCATTCTGGGTGAGAGAGAAAGAGTTATTGTCTATATATATAACAGCATGAAGGATATTGGTGATGGATTACATAATTTTAAACCATGGCCAAGTGACGAGGACGACACCTGAGCTGGCACCCTCCACTCCGAGCTTCTACATTGCAAAGGAAGAACTTTAAACCTCAAAAGATTTAACGTGCAACAACACCTCTACTTGGCAAGCTTTCAGTGGGACTAGGCCTGGAACCCACGATACATTGGACACGAGTTCATGACTAGGCTACATGGTTACGGTTTTTTTGGGGGGAAAAAGGCAAGACAAAAAAAAGTATGAGAGGCCCCACCCATCAGCGGTAAATATTAAACCCCTTTTTTCAAGACGCTAAAGGGGGATTTTAAACAGATTCATCTACTTTTGGATCAGATTGATTGTTTGGGGAAAAATTAACGTCTTACTTTTCCCGGCTACACGGGGAAATTTTTGGGTGACGGACCACGTCATTTTTAACCATGATCAAGGACGGGGCGACACCCGAGCTGGCACCCCCCCTCCTAACTACCACAACCCCACCAACGGGAGGACGTTTCAGAAAAATCAACTCCCCAAAGGGGGGTTGAAAAGAAAGGGGTTTTTCGTTTAAAAAAAATTCCGTTTTTGAACTATTAGACTTTCACGACTTCAAATAAGACAAGCATGTTAATTTTGTTGAGTAGAGGCTACACATTTTTGTGCGAAGCAGCTGCCAATATTAAATACGGGGACCTTTTAGACCAAACAAATTCCATTTTTGGACTATTAGTCCCACAAACTTGAAATTTGGCATGTATGTTGATTTTGTTTAGAGACCCATTAAGAACACGTTTTACCGTAAGTGACTCCGTAAGGGTGTAAGGGGTTAAGAGGTATTATGTATAAAGAAATTTCAGTTTCTGAATTAATAGACTGTTACTGCGTTGAAATTTGGTAAACATGTTCTTTTTGTTGGGCAGTTTCGCTAACAGCGTGGTTTGCCAAAATTAAAAGGGATCCCTTAGAGCGGGGGTTTATGGAAATCAACTTCCAAGAGGATTACGGAGGCATCCAAATAAAAAAAATCTGTTTCTTAGCTATTAGACAAAGAAACTTGAAATCAGGGAAGCATGTAACGATTGTTGAGCAGAAATAGAATAAAAAGGAGTTTCACCCAAATCGGTTTCCTCGGGAATTTCAGTATAATATTATGAGTGCGAATAGATTAAAAATAAGAGTTATATACCGTTTTTGAATTTATAAACCTAAATCTGATAAGAATGTTTCTTTTGTTGCGTACAGATCCACTAACAACGGGGTTTTGCGGAAATAGACCTTGGAAGAGGGCTGTTCTAGAAATTCAAGATATGTTCTTTTTAAATTAAGAGGCGGGGGATATTATAGAACTCCTTTTGAATGCAATCGAAAACTTAAAGCCAGAAACTTAGATATTAGTAACTTAAAAACTTCTATATAATCGTACAGAACCATTAAATACCATGCGAATTGCAGGGTTGGCGGATAGTTAAGGAACGAAATTATTGAAAGGATAATTAATAGATTAATTATAACAATGATAATTAATAGAATACTTATTATCATAACTAAAGACCAACCTCCTTGTCAGAATTTATCTCAAATTATAAACTTCGGTCGTGTTCAGGTTTCCATCTTTCTCCTATCTTAAGATTTCACCAGTTTTCTGACACTCGTGAAGTAGTGAACTAAGCAAACTAGATCAGAAAAAAAGGAAAATCCTCGTCTAAAATCTTCAAAAGAGAAAACGCAAAGGCTACATCTGTATTGAAAAATCCCATGACGGACGTTTAGAAGAGAGAATATTTTGCGTCGTTGACTTTTACAGCTTTTATTTCCTTTTCCAAAATAACAATGATAACATATGTGAGAAGGGGGAGGGGAGACTCTCCTTTTTATTCATTGAACTGAGCGTCCCCATTTCTTCGGTTCCTGAAAAAGAGATCTCGATCTATTTTTTCTCTCTTTCAAACCTCAAGATAAAAACTGTATAGTTCTTGGTTTTGTCATCCAACGGAAATGACAGCGAAATGTAAAAAATGTTTCGTGACATATTGAAGTCGAGTCTTTTGAGGGCTATTTTGATGCGTTCGTTTCACATCAACATTGTTTTTCAATACATCAAAATAATAAAAAGAAAACGTTTAATGTATTATCCAAGTGTTAGAAATGATTGAAGATAGTAATAATGCGTATTTATTTGTATTTTTAGAACGTTTACTGTGTTTAAAAATTGCCCAGATCAGAATAAAGAAATAGTGTTACTATCCAAAATAAAAACAGTATTGATAAGTAACTTTAAGAGAAAAAAAAATTCTCTTATAGCTACTAACTAAAATTAAACACGGATTTTGTCAATAATTGACAACGTCCTATAGTTTAATTTTGTCACCAATTGTTAGTTTTATAAAGTACCAAGTTCCTTCTTTATCTTTAGTTTATTAATACAAAAGCTGCAACTGTTTTAGTAAAGTGAGTGAGTGAATATTAACCTAGCACTGTTCAGCTACACGAGGGCTTTTGGCGACGGACGTTGTAATTTCAAACCATGGACAAGTGACGAGGACGACATCTGAGCAAGTGTTTCCCTTATAGTAAAATACATTTATCAGAAAATCAGTATAAAATTCGCTAAGATGTGCCTTTCAAAAATTTTTTATGAAAAAAATAATAAATATCGGGGTACACCTTTTCAGTATTTGCGAACCAGTATTCAATCCTAATTTTCATCGCACCCCCCCTTCCATACAAATAACAATGCAGAAATTCAATAATGCTATAATTTGACACTAAAGGTACAAAATGACTTAAACCTCTTAATCAGCGTATATAAACGTCTCGCTCAACCAAAGTGATAATTGTCCCGGACGTATATATACGTCTTTTTACCGATCTCTTTATGCACTCTATACATAAAAATTTTCAAAGCTTTGGAATGAATAAAAAAGGGCCGGAAAGTGTTTGCGAAGGATTTATTATATCAGAGGATTTCCTATTTTGTTCATTTTCTCTCCCCCATACATCACATACGCGCTCCTACGTGGAAAACGGAGGCATTGGGGAGCGAATCGCGTAACTTTTAACTGCCAGTTGAGGGAATATTTATAAACTGTACAAGTTATCAAGACAAATGTTAATTTTTGTGTATAATTTTTTATATATATAACAAGCCCATGGGGTCACTGGTAATTATTAAACTTGTTTTTAACTTAGTATAGATAAATTAATTATAAAATACATTGTACATTGCTGATACAGTTACAAGAGTATTATATCAGTGTAAATGTTAGTTATATTTTTTATTATTTCAGAACGATTTTGTTTACTTTCAGTAAATTAAATATAGCAGTTTTAACGCAGTTTTTTAGATAATATTTTGTTTTTGACTTTTTAATATGCTTTTTTTCTCCTCGTAGACTTATCGCGCTCCCTAGGGGGGCGCGCCCATAGTTTGAGAAACGCTGAATTGGTGTATTATGCTTCAAAAAATATTAAACATTATGTATGTAATCACTTTATGACATGTAAATAAATGAAAAAAAACAACAACAAGATGTTAAAAATATCTGGTTGTTCAATACTACATAATAATTTAGAAACCTTGGATAAATGAAAGCAAAAAGTAGTATTTTTACTCAATGTTACAATATGATTATCTTCTTTACAAAAAATTGGAAGCTTATGGAACTAAAAATCTTCCAACGAATACCTCGTGAAATGATTTTGAAAACTGTTATTTTCGCAATTATCAGAGTTAAAATGTTGTTTATTCAATTAAATATACCTTTATATCCTTATTTATTATTAAAGGGACTAAATATTTAAATAGGGAAAACAAATTAGGAAACAAATTAAAGGAAAAAAAATTAAGGAAAAATAATTTTAAAAAGAAAAAAAAATTAGATTTTTTTTCATCAAATGTTTAAAAGTAAATCTATTAAATAAACATATTTTCACATTGGGTTAATTGACATGCTTTAATAAGTTACTAAAAAATTCTTAAGTAAAAAAAAACCCTTCTATTAGTACTTGTAAGAAAAGTTTTTTTTTTCTTTATCAAATGCTAAGCCATATAAAGGAATTAGTAAATGATGTTTCTCAAAAAAAAAAAATATTTTTATGTTTAAATGATTTTTTTAAATTTACACCAAAGTTAAGTAAAATTATGTACTACCTTAAAAAAAAGAGAAGGGAGAAAGTATAATACAATCTTTTTTTCTTACTATCATACTAGTAAAAAAAATTATGTTTTCAGTTGTTGATTTCATCAGTTTGTATATAATTTTGTAAACACATTTTTTTTTAGATAAAAAAATTAAGTGTAAGTTTTTTTTTTATTTAAGTGATATAAAAAAATAATAAATTCACCTATTTAAAAAAATGTTAAAAAAACATTTTACAATTACCTTATGAAAAAACATTTCGGAAAAATCAGAAATAAATATTTTGAATAAAGCTAACAATTAATTGGAACATTTTAAATTCAAGAAGAGATTTTTTTTATCAAAGTATCTTACAATATCTTAACTCAGTGTTTCTCAAAATGTGGGGCGCGCCCCCCTGGGAGGGGTGCGAGCATATCGAAAATAAAAGGTTAAAAAAAAATTTAAATTTTCTCTGGAATGAAAAAAAAAAAAAAAAAACTTTCTGATATAATAAAAAAAACAGATTTACATTGATATGATTTTTATATATCATCTGGTGAAAAAGGTCATCAAAATAAAAGATTCACTTTGGAACCTTTGCTATCTTTGATCCCATAACTAAATAAAAAAAAATTTTTTTTGCTTTGCTGTAATCCTACGATGAGATTTTTTTTTACGTTTCTTTTAACAAAAAATTCTTTTGCTGGCTTTCAACTTACTGGTATGGTTACCTGATCCCCTTCTTTTTTGGGAATTGTAAATTATATAATTCTGTTGGGTTTTTTTTTACAATGTGAAATAGTTTTTGATACATTGATAAGCATAATAGCACTTTGAAGGATTAATTGGAAGATTTATTTTTATAGGTGTACTGAAACATATAATACAAAATCTTAATTTTGGGAAACTGTTTATTTGTTACCGATGACTTGACAGAGAATCCTCTAATATGACGTCTTAATGGGAACTAAAATGAAATTTATAACATATCTCCTTTTTTTTGGAATGGCAAACGTTTTTTAGAATCTTAAGGTATTTGTTTAGACCGAGTTCCCGGGGACCATATTTTCAAAAATATTTTCTTGAACTGCTGCATTTTCCCCCATGAATAACTTAGTGGTTTTAATTGTGGTGTTGTACGACTGATTATGGTTTATAAATGTAAATAAGCGAATCTAAAAAAATTGGGCATCTGTGATCTCTCTGAAGGAAATTAAAACTGATCAAACAAGGGAAACACTTGCTGAAATAATGCATATTAATCATGTTAGCGAAAGTAAATTTGAGAAAAGCAATAAACATGAAATGAAAGGGAAAATTTTCAATAGTTCCATTAAGAACTTTATCAAGAAAATATAAAACCATAACTGTACCGCAAAATGCACTTCACCCCGTCAAAAGACACAAGCAAGGAAAAGTTCAACAGGAAATTTTTCGATCATCAAGGATATAAAATTACAAAAACGTGAACAAAATGTGGCAGTTTTGCTTGCAAATAGCTTTCCTGTAATGTTAGCAAAAGTCTGGGATTTGTGTCCTTTTTTAAGGTCACGCACATTTGGAACAATTTAGTTCAGTTTTTGGATATTTTCTCAAATTATGAAAGACAAATTGAAAAATCCTTGAAATAGGTAAGTATATTTTCTCTTAGTTAAATTATTCACTGAAATTGTGATTTTTTTCTTGTATATTGAAAATAATTAAAAAAAAAGAATTGGGTGAATACTCCGCGACCGTTAACGTTAGTATCAGTGCACACCTGATCCGGGCTTTCTCGCTTTAAATATTAAAAAACACAATTGTTATTCATTAGAATTTTATATTCTTTTTATTACTTAACATTTATTCTAAATGCTAATTCTGGCAGGCTTAAAATTACAGTTCATTCAAAACCGTTTATAATATGAGTATTTATTTCAATAAATCATTTTACTTTTTTGTATACATTGTCATGCACTTGGTTTTACTCTCCTTCAATAAGCTATTATATAAAAAGAATAATATATTATCATTTTTAAAAATAAACTCGTGTTAAGAGTGGGTACTTCAGCCAGTATAAGAACAAGGTTTAATAATTATCGTACTCCAGGGGTTTGTCTTGAAAGGGGCAAAAGTTTTTTCAAAGGAAGGCTAAAAATTAGAAATTGACAGTTATTTTTTGCTATTTAGCTCAGATCTATATTTTGTCTTCAAAGTAGCCATCGCAGAAAATCCGGATTCACAAAGGTATGCTGTTAAAAATGGTAACAGTATACGAAATGCTTTTGTTTTCAGTGCAGAAAATTCAGCATCACCTCTACCCAGAATTCAAGAGTGATTTATTAAAAAAATTGCCCTTTAATTTCGTCACTGGATGTGAAATCTATGAAGATCTCTTTTCGTCAGTTGAGAGCCCTTCTGAAGTATTTTGAAATGGATCCCCAACCATTCGTAACTTACTATCAATTTGCCCTCGTCTTGTACTTGTTGATGCTTTATTATCGTCGAATGCTCGCTGTGATTTAAAAAAAATATCTATGATTTTGTTTTAATCCACTGCCGCGTAAATACTTAATACCGTATTACAATTAACGCGTGAATTATGAAATGTACATTCAAGAGATTCGGTAGCTAATCGATTCGGCCAAGACTGACTAAATTGTACGAAGTCAGCTTTTTTACATGTTTTGTGCAGACGTCTGTTAGATTGCCTAGACTCACATGAACGTTCGCGAGGATGCCAGATTTAATGGATATGAAAAAGAGAAACATAGATTAGGCTTTTTTTTATAATGACATTTGTATTTTTTAGAAATGGATCTTGAAGGAAATAAATCTTTAATTAAATATTATTTCCCCAATCTGTTTCAATTTAAAAATTAGAGAAAAGAAAAATAAAATAATTAACCTATTACTTAAAATTATATATAATTTACTTAAAATATATATTACTTAAGAGTAACATATATAAAAAATTTAATACTTATCTTATTAATACTGAATTAAGAACAATTTTAAATAAGTATTAGCGACTTCCATGGGCTTGTCTTGCAGAGCAAGTTTTTTAGAAATTGACCCTCCGAGTTCTTTTTCTATATTTAGCTGATATCTATTTTTTTGTCTTCTAAGCAGCCACGCATTTTGCAATATGTTCCAATTTAAAAATCATAGAAAGGAAAAATAACATAATAATTATCCTATTATTTAAATTTTTTTTTTTTGATTAAAGTAACATATACAAAATTTAATACTTATGTTATTAATTTGTAGGGTTTTTATAATTAAGATCGTGTATTGTAGCTTTAGCGTCAAAGGGCTGTAATTGCATTCATTAATTTATTAATGTATAAGGGGGGCGCGATAAAAATTGTGATTGAAAAGGGGGGCGCCAGTATTGAAAATTTGAGAAACACACTGTCTTAACTTAAAAGTTATATATTATCAATGGAATTTTACCTATCTTTATATAAAAAAAGTTTTTCGTGATGCTGTAATATATTTATTACGTGCTATCGCACCAATGCAAACCTTCAAGATAACTCCCCCGTTGGCAACCCGTATTTCGTAAGGATCGTACATGCTGAATTGGCAACCATGTGTTCGTTTCATATAATGCCACCAATACGGTTACAATGTTACATTATTGTAAAATTTCGTAAAATAAAATCGCAATGGTTGACTGGAATGGGATCGTTGTGTGAGAAGAAAGGTGTTGTCTTACACGAAGACTTATTAACAATCAAAAGAACTAAAAACCCAATTTTCAAGGAAGCTGCAGGGTGTATCAATTATGAGTTTATCAATGAAGTGTGACGATACAGCTTCAATGATGATTTTTACTAAAGAGGCGCCAAGAAATAATTTTTCGAAAAAAAAATAAACAAAACTACGTAATCCATGTAAATTACAGTTTTACAATTTGAGCAACGAGTATAAAGCTGCTCAAACTTTCAATATTAGCGACCCAATATTCAATCTAAGTATCTACTTCCATGCAATAACAATATATTGAATTCAATAATTCGATAATTTAACACTAAAGCTACAATACGACTTTAGACTCTTAAGTGACACCGACGTATATAAATGTCTCGTTCTGCCAACGCATTAATTTTCTGGACTTATATATATATGTCTTTGCGAAGTACGATCTTTTATGTGCACTACTGTCCAGAATATTATTCCGAAGGTTTTGGAATGCAATAAAAGGAATTTGGCAGTGTTTGCGAAAGATTTACTTATTTCAGAGGATTTGTGCTAATTTATCCCTTTTCTCCACCCCCACCCACCAAATAACATACGAGCATTTACATGGAAAACGGTGGCATTGGGAAGCAAATACGTCACTTTTATTCGGCAATTAAGGGACTAATTATAAACCTTCCAAATTAACAAGATAAGTTTTAATACAAACCCATAAGGTCGCTGGTAATGATCAAATTTGTTCTTAACTTAATATTGTTTAATTATAAAATACAATGCATAGACTAATACATTTATAAGTGTATCAGTGTAAATGCGTATTTTATTTTTTATTATGTCAGAATGCATTTTGTTTATTACTTACAGAAAATTAAATTTTTTTTAAAAATAATCTTTTGTTTCCGATTTTTTAATATGCTCGTGCCCCCTCTAGGGGATGCAAGCCCCACAGTTTGAGAAATGTTGGTGTAAAGAGTTTTATAATTTGCACGTAGGTAATAATCCTGTGCTAGTACTTTTTAAATTTCACTTAACGGGAAACAGAATTTATATTTATGGATATTGTAGAATAAAACACTTTATAAACTCGCAAGGTAAGTTATATAAAATATATATAGAATAACATTTAAATTTATTCGATGCATTTATTTCGATCGATTAAATCTGTAAAATATGATGCAATATTTACGAATAAAATGAAATGTCACAAATGTCTTACAACAAAGAATAAAGCAGAAATTTTTTAATTGGTTCCAAAAATCATTCTTTTAAATCTAAAACTATGTTTTAATATACATTTTTTCCACTTTTACTGTTCGTTTTAATTGCCTTAAAATCAAAAGATGATTGTATACGAGATTTATAGGGTTATTTCGTTCAATTGTTTCTTAAAATTATCTCTTTTTAAAAATGATTTTTTAGAATTATTCGTAATAAAGGCTTTATATTAAACATTATTTAATGCAAAAATAAGTATGATATCACAATATGAAGTGTTACCTTATAACTGAGTGAACTTATATATGTATAAAAATCCTTCAACTAAAAACATACATAAAACCCAAACGATGTTTTCCATTCGCGCTTAATGAACTTTTAGGTAAACATTTGCATATATGAATTCTTTTAATACGGAAAACGCATAAGTAAAAAAAAATGAGCGAAGTGGGAAAAAATAAATGCAAAATTCCTTTATTTCAGTTGAATTGAGACGTATGCACAAACAAGCTACCTTTATCTTCATCACATCTTTTACTTCCTTTTTTTTTTACTTTTCAATCAAAAGCCTGTATTAAAATTTATAATCAGACCGAAAAATTTAAAAGAAATGGGACGTTGAGGGGAACTTTTCAAACCAAAATTCTAATCAGAAATTTAAAAAGTAGGATAATAAGTAAAATTCGATTTATATATGCTTAATTAATCCCGTTAATTAGCCCCCAAACGGGACTCAGGAGCTACAAAATTCATGAGATTTAAATATTTTGAAAAACCTTTTCATAACAAAAGTAAAAATCGGATTTAAAAGTATTGTTAGGGTCTTTCAAAAGATAAACCTTGATGGAAGTTAATTATAAAGGAGGCAAAAGGAACACAGGATTATTCTAAAATCCTATCAAAACTCTTATTTATCTGACGAAAGTATTTTTAAATCATTCGAAGATGTTAATTAGTATCTCTGAATATTCTCACTTTAAACTAGATTAAATTAATCTGTGTGAAACTTTTAAATCTGTATCGTTATATTTTTTTAATAATAATTTGTAAGGAGAGGAACAACCATTTTGGTTTGGATTTAATAAAGCACCGGTGATATAAGAATAGAACCTTTTTCATATCATCTGGTGCTTATATGAGAAGTATTGTGCTTAATGTTTTAAACAATTGTAAGAAACTCTTTTTAAAAGTAGTCCGACATTTAAGAAAAAAGTTTTTGATGGAACAGTATACTTTACTATTAAATACAATAAATATCACAAAATAACATTTTTTTAAAACTCTAGCTCTTAAAGCGATGAAAGAAGCCATGGCTTTGCATTTCTTATGTTTAAAGTTTAAGCTAAAATAGTGTCTAAAAATAATGTATAATAAATTCTTTTTAAGTAAATATAACAACAAATAAGTGTTTTTTAATTGCATGCAATTTTCTCTCGGAGAGAGTTCTGTTTTACACTCTTATAAAAGCTTTAGATAAATTTCTATGCAATTATGTTTTCAGTCAAAGTGTAATTTCAAGTTGTAAATAAAAAAGATTGTTTTGGTTAAAAGTTTACGAAGGTGTAAAATTTTTTAAATTTAAATAAATAAGTAAGGTGTAAGTTTTAAGCTAAGTAAATAAGTGGGAAAAAAGTTTTTTAATATAAAATGTAAGTTAAGTTTTAACTAATAAAAAAGTAAAAAGGGTAAAATTTTAAGAAAAGAAAATTGAAGAAAAAACCAAAATAATTTAAAAAGTTTTCTAAAAAAGGTAGTTTTAAAAAAAATTGAAAAAATAACACTAAAAAATTTTAAAAAATATTTTAATTTTAACATTAATGCGTTTTAAAAGGGGTTAAATTTTAAAAAATTTCACTTTATAGGTTAATTTCCCCCATACCATAAAATTTTTCTTTTTTCAAAAAAATTTTTTTAAAATTTTTAAAAGGTATTGGTTTTTTAAAGTTTAACAGGCCAATAAAATTTGCCTTTTATTGGGACAGAACTTTCCCAAAAATTTTATGGGATTTTTAATTTTGTATCCCGTTCCCCACAAAAGCAATAAAAATTTAAAAAAATTTAAAAGTGTATAAAATTGGTTCCTTTTTTATAAGTTTTCAAAAAAAGTTTTTAAACTTTTAATAACATTTTTAAAGAAAATTTCTTTATGAATAAAATTTATTTTGTACTGCTCAAAAAATAAAAAAAAAATTTTTTTTAAAAAATTTTTTTTTATTTATTCCCCAATCTTAATTTCTTTTTTAACTTTTTCCGAAATTTTTGTTGGGGTCTGTTTTTTTAAAACGGGTTTTCAAAAAAAAAATTACCCTTTTTTTTTTTAAGAAAAATTTTAATGAAGGATTTTATCGACAAAATCAACTTGTCGAACGTATCAACAGACTCAACATTAAAACTTTTAAGCAAGAACAGCTGTAACAAAATTACAGGATTTTTTAAACAGCTAACAACCAGAACAAAGATAAAGGGGGGTTTTGTCCAGCCCGGGGACTAAAAAAAAATTTCAAATTAAAGGCAGAATCGCGTTTCGTGTTAGACTTCTACAGTCGGTGTAAAAAAAACATTTGGGCATCCCCGTAAATAATATTTGGATTACAGATTATTATTTGTGTGGGAGTTGTTTAAAAATTTAAACTTTAAAAACATATACAATACTTTTTTTTTTGAGGGTGGGTCCCAGTGGTTAGAGCACGGACTTGGACCGGAAGGATGGGTTGATGGGGTACCGCCAAAAAACCCTCCATTCCGCGGGTACGTGCTCGAAATCAGTGGGTCCCAAAGTTTTGGGGCTGAATCACGAGTGGGGGAAATAGAAAATTTCCCCAATTCGTTCCATGCCTAAAGGGGGGTGGAGATAGGTGGTGTAATCATCTATTCCCATCATTCTCCGAGCAAACGTACTGTCACCGTTGGTGCTCGGCTAAAAACCCAAAGACAGGACATTCCAGCGCCACGTGAACGGGGGGGTGATCTGACAGGCCAGGCGGTGGCATGAGCAAACAAATATTTTTTTTTTTTTTAAAAAAACGCTTTTGAGCATAAAATATTTTCAAAACATGCTGACCCTTTAACATTTTCTTTTAAATATAATATATTCTTATAAGTGTGTTTGAAAACACCTTATAGTTCTCAGAGTTCCGTGTGTCGAAAACGTTTGACCACTGGGGAAAATCGCTTTAAAAACT
>BMAV01025979.1:0-15432 GCA_019973955.1 Trichonephila inaurata madagascariensis
AAGCGAGGAGATTCAGAAAAAAAGATTTAGACATAATTATTGGGCATTGAGAACCCTTAAGTAAATCACGTGTTTCTTCTGGAGGGGTTGGACGTCTCTCCGTCCTTCTTCTAACATAACTCCTAAGTTCTTTGACGGCCACGATTAATAGCAAAACCTTTCCAACCCAATACCAAGAAGACAAACGGATCAAATATGTAAATGAGATATACTTTAAAAGAATAGAAGCTTTGATGAGAAGGAGCGGCAAGTTTAGAGATAACTTAGTGTGGAATCATTCGGATCAAGAGTTAGATGTCCTATAGCTCTGGAAGAAAGATACGTTCATATAAATTAAATTATAAAGAAGTCTGAATCTTCGCATCTAAAGTTACGTTATAGGTATTACTCAATCGCTGAAGGAAGGTGACTCTACAAAAGGTAATATTTTGTATAGGAAGTTAGATTAATCAGTTAATTTATTATAATCAAGATAAGTGATCTAGTTGCGCGATCTGACTTGAATATAAGGTTTAATTGGGTGTTAACTCTCACTTTAAGAAAGTTGTCAATTAGAATTAAATAATTTAAGTTATTCTTAATAAAAGTTGTGTTAAGAAACCAATATGTCTCATCATTTAGATAATCCCACACCTCTAGCTTACGCGGATCCTAATAGACATAGTCATCACAGGATGGCTATGTCTCAAGTTGATAAATTAGCTAAATCCGCTCCAGAACCATGGAATAGTATTCATTGGATTACTTGGGAAGACCTACATACACATATTTCAAAAAACAACACAAAAATAAAAACGAAGAAATATGGAAAAAAAGCAAAAAACATAAAAATTATATTTATATTTCTCATCTTGAAAAGTGGAATAGACAGGCAGCAAAAAATAGAAATACAGAAGTCTTAATCAATAAGTTGCGAGCTAAAAAATTACCACTAAATGATATTTATTTCCTTTTTAAACTAACAGATTCTCCTTTGTGTGCAGATTGTCAAGTACCAGAAACGAGTGAACACTTTATATTAAACTGTGTCAAATACAAATCACAGCGTGAAATTTTAAAAATTTTTTTTTCTCCAACCACGAAGAATGGTCATATTCCTCAATAGCAAAATGTAAAACAATAGAGCAAGTTCAAAAAGTTGAAGAATTTTTAACATCAACCAAAAGATTCTAAAATCCTAATTAATAGATATTCAATATTCCACTTTCTTCAATTTCAGTTAAAACACAGGGCGAAAGTCAAAACTACTGATAAGACAGTGCAATCACTAACCGTACATTACAACTCAAGCTAAGATCTAATTCATAATACATCGGAGCATAAGGCCTTAGCCAAGTCTCCATTTTTACAGTGTTAACCACTGTACTGAACTGAACTGAACAATTCGTTCGAACTTGCGTTTGCATTTTTCGTTCAATTTTATTCAAACTTTATATTGATTTTACCAAAACAAAAAGTTCTTTTCAGAACTAAAGTTCATTTTAAATTGCCTTTGTTGTTTAAAACTATTAGTATGGATCTTATATCATCGAGATATAGAAAACCTAAAGGTTGTCCTACCAAAAGGAGAAAGATGTTGGCTGAAAATAGCAAGAAGCGATGGCAGAAGTGTCCTGAAACTGTTGATGAAAAAAACAGTAATAGTATAACATTGCAGAGAGATCCATTATCTGAACCGAGTACATCTTCCCAACCTGAGGCAAGCTATATTTTCACCCACAAGGCTGTGTTTTCTGAACTATTGCACAAAGTTCCTTGTAAATATTGCACAAACTGTACCCTTGTTATAAAACAACACCATTCCATGGGGTATTCTACAAAGATGGAACTTTTATGCGAATCATGTCATGAAAGCTATGGAAGTGGTTTTTCAAGTTTCCAAGAGGCCAAAAATTCACATGATATAAATAGCAAGCTGGTGAGTGCCTTCCTATCCATAGGCAGAGGGCATGCTGCTTTGGAAACTTTTTCATCTGTGCTCAACATGCCAACAATGGACCGAAAAACATTTGCCAAATGCATGCACAACTTATCCATGAAAAACAAAGAGGTGAAGAAAAAAATGCTCGAAATGTCACGTCAAGCAGCTAGAGAAGCTCACGTAAAAGTTGATGCTTCACTAAAAAGTCAGGAAATAATTGATGTGTGTCATATGATGGTACTTGGCAAAAGTGAGGACATACATCTAACCTAGGATTGGGAATAATCATCGATGTCCTTAGTGGACTTGTCCTTGACTTTGAAGTGTTGTCGAAATACTGTCAGAATTGTGCAGTTACTGGTCGAGATATGGGAGTCAATAGTGCAGAGTTTCACATATGGCAAAAAGGACATGCGGATGAGTGTGACAAAAATTTTGATGGAACTTCTGGAGCCATGGAGATGCATGCTGCACTGATTATGTGGAGACGGTCAATTAGTGATTGCCAAATGAGATTCGTTTCCATGCTGAGTGATGGTGACTCAAAAACTTTTCAATTTTGTCGGACAATAAAATATATGGTTCTGATATAAAAATCGAAAAGGAAGAGTGCCTGAATCATATTGCGAAGAGGCTAGGCACATCGTTACGCAACAAAGTGAAAGAATGGAAGGTGAAAAAAGTGACTCTTGGTGGGCGTAAGCAGGGAAGCCTTACAGATAAAAACATCACTAAGTTGCAAAATTACTATAGAAAGGCAATAAAAGATAATGTTCCCGATACCAATAAATGAAAACTGCCATATATGCCAGCCTGATGCATTGCTCGTCAACTGACAAAAAGCCTATGCATGGCAAGTGTCCTGAAGGGGAATCATCGTGGTGTTTCTATAAAGAGCTATAGCCAAAGGTGAAACCCAGGGTCACACAGTACCATGAAAACTTACTTGTCGGCACAAGTAGTGGGAAAAAATTATGCCCGTTTATCAACGTTTAGCTTCAGACACCATTCTTGAAAGATGCGTAGCAGGCAAGACGCAAAATTCAATGAAAGTCTGCATAGCTGCATTTGGCGAAAATGTCCAAAAGAGGTATTCGTCTCTCAAAGGAGGCTGGAAATAGCAATAACACATATGCCATCGAAAAGCACAATTTGGGCTGTGTGAAATCTCTTGAATCGAAAAAGGACTCATGCCTAAATGACAGTTTTCTTTGACTATTGCTGAAAGACAAGATAAACGACGCATTTCTCAAAATATTTCCTCAAAACAAAAGAAAAGGAAAAGAAATGCCACCAATACAGATGCAGCCTATAGTGCCGGTGCTTTTTAAATTTTTTTATCAGACTTAGCAAGCAGTTTTCTTGTTATGTGCAGTTGAATTTGTTATTTTTTGAATTTTTGTAATTTAATCGTATTGAAATACTTTATTTTTACTCATTATGATTAATGAAATATATAATATATTATCTGGTTATAATGAAATAATAATGAAATTCATTCTGCTAATTTATATTAGAAAGTTCTTGCTTTCTTCAATTTGTATCACTGTATATATTACGTGTCAATGTGACTGTTACAATAAATATTGCAGAATCTTATATATATATATTCTGCATCTATCTTATATTTGTATGATATTAGTGTTTTTCAATTTTCAATTTATATTTTTGTCTTTAATTGTTTTTAAAAAAAACTAAGTTATTTTCCTTTAGAATAAAAATAGCTGTTTTCTAAAAATCAATTTTCCTCGAAAATGTTGAATTTTTGTAATTTAATCGTATTGAAATACTTTATTTTTACTCATTGTGATTAATGAAATGTATAATATACTATGTGGTTGAGATGAAACAATAATGAAATACATTCTGCTAATTTACTTCAGATATTATAAGAAAGTTCCAGCTTACATCAATTTTTATCACTGTGTATACCACGTGTCAATGCGACTGTTACAATAAATATTGCAGAACCTTATATATACATTCTGCATCTATCTTATATTTGTATGATATTATTGTTTTCAATTTCAAATTTATATTTATATCCTAATTTTTTAAAAAACTAAGTTATTTTCCTTAAAATAAAAAGCTGTTTCTCAGAATCAAAAATTTGCCTCGAAACCAAAGTTCAAAATGTTCCATGCGTTGCAATTTTCGTCGAATTATAACAAAACTTTCCAAAAGTGTTCATCTAATGTATAGTCATAAATTCTTGGATGCATTGTAGTAATAGTGATAGGGTGAAAGAAGAAATTAAAGTTTTTTATGTAGGAAACTATTAAAATTCTTGAAATTTTCATATAAAAATTTGCGTTTACCCATATTTTGTAAATTATCATATAAAACATTACATTGCATGCATACATTTGTAAAGAATTGCTTAAAGAAGTTAAATAAGTTGAAAATATGAAATTTTAAAAAAAATCAAACGCAAGGAACGTTTTGAAATTTTGAAGTTTTCGTTAAATTTTTTTTTAAATTTTAAATTTCTTAAAAACTACTCATTTTTTTCTCACCAAATTTTTTATATGGTTTTAGTTCTAAGTTACATACACACAGTAAAAATTTGGGGCATGTGTAAAAAGTTAAAAAAAAAATTTTTACTGTCCACTGTAGCCTTAAAAATTCAAATAATTTTGTTTCTCTCTGAATAGTGGCTGCGGTAACCTAGTGATTATGGCCACGAACTCGATGTCGGAATGTCGCAGGTTCGAGTCCTGGTTCCACAGAAGACCCACAGTGTAGAGAAGGCTGATGCACATTAAATCTGTAGAAGCTCAATGTCCTCCCTTGTTGTGGTGTGGTAGTTAGGAGAGAGAGTTGCTAGCTCATGTGTCGTCCTCGTCACTTGACCGAGGCTCAAAATTACGAAATATTTCGCCAACAACTGTCTTGTTACTTTATAGTGTGACTTTAATGTAATCCTCCTCTCCCCCTCCTCTCACTCTCTTGACTTTTTATACATTTTAATGAGTTTTTTTTAAAATCCTGTCTACAAATGAATAACTAAACTTAACTCAGTGGCGCAACATCCCATAAGGACCAAGGCTTACTGTGCCCATATCAGTATACGTGACCTTGGGCCCTGAGGTCTATGAGCAGATGTTCAGTCAGTGGTCAGTCTAACATGAGACCCCCAGTGTTAAGTTCCCAAGCAAGCTGGTACTCATTTATCAGCCCAGTGAAGGGATGAAAGGCTGAGTCTGACCTCACTTTAGCCAGGGTTTTGAACATGGACCTGTGGTGGAGAAGCCTTGATACAAGAACCCCTCAGTCTCTGGGCTTCTTACGAATGAATAGAGTATTGCTAAAATCACAAAGGAAAATTTTTTTGGAGGTATCCCATTTCAGGGGTCATACTTGAAAAATTTTATTAAAAAATTCAATCGCAATGATGAAACTCTTATAAAAAATATAGCTTTTGTGAAACAGAATTAAGTTTATAATTTTTTTATACTCATACTTGATCAGTCAAGCTAGATGCGCGTAGACAAAGAGTTCTTCCTATGTAAATATTTTTATATGACTGGCACATATAATGAAACATTTAGGAGTTAGTGACGCTGATTGCTCTGCCATTGGGCCTGGGGAGACGAATTTCACAGGGCATTGATATTTGTAAATGAGAGTGCCTTCGCGGCATGGGGGGTACTTTGTATGGCTGTCAAGGCACAAGTCTTTTTTCGTGCAAAGGTTGGTGGAAGGGGGAGAGAGTTAGGTGACCCCCGATCACCCCAGGATGTTCTCCTGAAGGTGGGGGTGGAATGAGGCCAAATGGGAGGCTGTCACTACTAACTGCAGATCCCTCTTATGTCAGGGAAGACTACTTGTGGATAATAATCATGGTTTCCTACCTCCCCACGTAATTAGTTCAAATATGAAAACTGCCCCAAGAGTTATTCTAAAGAATTTCTTTTTCTTTTTCTTTTAAGACTTGCTTCACTATAGTCCTCGTCTTGTCTTAAATTGAGGATCCCCTCCAGTTTAAATTTCATATATATATATTTTTAGCGAATTATTTCATTATATAAAAGATAAAAAGTTTTTATTTAAATATCTTTATCGAGTACGTAAATAAGAAACATTACGAAAGTAAGATTAATTATATAAAATGCTAGCCATTACCCGGCTTGAACTGATCAACTAAATTTGATTCACTTGTCATAAAAGTTCTTTGTATATCATAAATGGAAATCTAGATTTATTTCTATATTTGTACTATTGGGGAAACGAAATGCTATAATTGTCATATCAATTGGAAAAGGTTTATGAAGTTAGTATTCGGTGTTTTTTTTTTTTTTGTATATCATGGGTATTTAAGAAATATCACTCAAAGATTTTAAATATTTATTTATCAACAAAAATAAATAAATTAAATACACTATTCAAATCCTTAATATTCCTATTCTCAAGAGAAAATAAAAATAATTTTTTAGAGGTTAAGAAGTCAGCTCTTAAAACGTTAATCTAAAATAAAATTCAAATAATGATTAACACATCCAATTTTTTTTCAAAATTTAACCGATTAATAAACACATAAAAACTACTTATCTGTGATCACTTACATATTTTCAAAAAATTAATGCTATTTTATAATCAATCAAAGTATTAAAAATAGGAACATAAAATGTTTGCATTATTTTTATTTAGTTAACACATTTTAATATTAAAATATGCTCTGATTTTAAAAACATCTGAAATAACGTTACAGTTTTTTAGTAATCAAATTTAATAAGAGCGTTGCGTACAACAGATGAAAAATATGCCTGTTTGATTGATTAGCTATATTAAACGACTGTTGGAAGAAAATTGTCCCATATTCAATATATCGCTAAAAATTATTCAACATTTCTAAACCACAAAAAATGAAACTTTAAGTAATAGCAATCAAACAGTTTTATTTATTAACAAAACAACAAAAATTAAAATTACAGTCGTTTTACACATTAATTTCGCATTGAATTTTAATAACATGGCTTCTTTTGGCCACAAACTTTATAACTTATATGCAGTCAAATGAAAACAAATTAGCTGGAAAGAATCCTAATTTGTATTCCCATAACTACCACCTAACACCATTCCGAGAGAAATTTCAGAACCCATTTCGTATAAATCGTACTGCTAATTTCTACAAAAATAATTCTTAGTAACATCAAATTCGGGCCCATGACATACTTATCACTAAAATCACTACCTCTATTATTCTACACCCAGGGTCCCGGTAAACTTTTAGCTTTGGCGATTGTAAAACAGTCTACCAATATGATTCAGCGTGCTACACAATATAACATTTTTTGAAACAATTCGATTCCCATTGATAGTAGCATTGAAAAGAATCAGAGAATAGTGGCCAGTGTTTAGATTCAGTCTTATTATCAGGGGCCCGGTTTCTGTAGGCACATAGGCAAGTGCCTGGGAAACAAAAATTGGAGGGCCAAAAATTAAAATTAAAATTACAGCAGATGTACCACCGTCTAGCACGGCGATAGTCCAGCCTACGGCCACCAGGCCTTTTTCGTGGTCCGGCCTGAAAAATTTAACAGTTAAGAGTACTGTATTGAAATTTGGGTGTGAAAAATTGTGACAATAAATCAAATATATCAATTTTACTTTTGCTGTCGGTGTTGTACCGGTGCAATTTATATTCTTTTCTATTCCCGACAGTTACATATATCAAAATAAGTATATATTATTTATTATGTTATATAGAAAATAAATATTGTAGGGTAATAGGAATTAAGGGAGGTGGGGGAGATAAATGTGAAAAGAGTATTAGAAGTGCTGATTTTGTGAAGGAAGGAAAATTTATAAAAGAGTAGAGCAAATTACGTTACCGCTAGGCCTACATGCAGCTAGTATATACTTATGCATGTATAGGTATATATACACATATCAAATAGCTGTTTATATCAGGGCTTCGAAGATTGCCATGCTAAAAATTAGTATTTTTAGTGGACTTGATTGTTTTATTTTTAATAATATGTAGAAGGGGAGAAACATCAAACTACTAGACTTACTAGTTTGGTATGCATGTTTCTTTTGTTGGAGTGAATTCTGCTGAACTTGTCTTACGAAATTGACTCAACGGCTTATAAATAAATAAAAAAATTCTACTTTTAACTTTTAGATTTAGACTTCCAAAATTGGCAAGAGCATGTTTATTTTGTCTGTAAGATCTACTAAAAATAGATTTTACGGAAATCCACTTTGGAGGACGAGTTACAGGAGCATAAAGATAATAATTCTGATTCAATTTTTAGATATTCAAGTCTATCCTTTTTTAAATCAAGAAGAAGTGGAAGTTATAAGAATGTTTTTGAACGCATTCCGAACGCACTTAATGCTTGGGCTTAGATGCAATAATTTTTACATACATAAGCGGTACATATGTATACAACGTCGTATTAAATACCCATTGAAGCTGTAACATTAACGACTTGTTAATGCTTATAAGACAAGAAATATACCAGTTAATCAAGGCTTTAGATTACTATTATATTTATATAGTAGAAGAATTTTTCAAAAATTTTATTTTTGAATTATCGATTTCTGCATGCCACGACCTATTTATTAAAGACGCTATTACCGTTTAAGAACCGAAGCGACTGGTTCAAAATCCTGAACATAAATATGAATTTTAATTTGGATAGGCGATGGATCTCATAATTATGAACCGTAGTTCAGTAACAAAGATGATAACTAGCCAGAGCTCTTGTGCTTACTTTTCTAACCGCATAACGCAGAAATTCCATTATAAAAAAAAACAGCATACTTCAACATTTGATATGAAGAATGCTTCAAAGAAATCAAAGTCAAAACCGCGTATCGATCGAATGAGTAGAGGTTTATATTAACGCCGCACTGTAAAAACAATACGAGGGCTATTGGCAGCAGGCCTCCGCAATTTTGAACCTCGATGTCAAGTGACGAGGACGACACCTGAGCTAGCACCTACCTCTCTAACTACCACTAACGGGAGGACATTGAAATTAACGTGTGTACCGGTAATCAATGGCACTGGGACTCGAACTCATGACCAACGGCTACGACCAGGGCCCCATGAAATGGTCAGAAGGCCACTGTTTGCAGTCAGATCTCTAGACTTCCACGCCAACCCAAGCGTCGAATTTTTAATGTGTAAACAAATAAGTTAAAAATTAAGATAAAAAAGCACTGCAAAATTTCAAATTCTTTAGTGCATTAACAAATATGAAATAAATTGTTTGTAAAGATCATGCAATTAAGTACAATATATTTTGATATTTTCAAATCATATTTATTATTTAAAAATAATATCTACTCGTTTGTATAATGCTTCATTACACATTGTCTTAAAATTAAAGGCTTTTCATTTTTCAACTTTATATGTTAGAAAGCTGCACTTCATAATAGGTTTCTGTAATGTATATAAGCCTATGTATAAAAATCTGCATTTTGAAGAATAATTCTATATATAATTAGCATACATTAATTTTGTTATGCATTAAAATATATTTTAATAGGTTTTATTTTAAAGGAGAAACAGCACTGGCATGTGAGATCTGGAGTAGGCCCTGTATCCAAATTTTTAGATGTCCTTTATTATTTGGGCTTCTCAGCATTTGCAGTACTTTAATTACATATGATGGGGGCTCGTATCCAATGATGCAGCAATACCTACATACTCTGAGCTGCAGATTAGTAGGTGAGCGTGGTTCAATCTGATATTACCAAGGTGAAATTTTGCAAGTACCCAATCATTGCATAAAACAGGGTCTTTTCAAATTCTTGGGTGGTGTTGTGTTCCAGTACAGATACTATGTAAATAGTTTGCTTATACTGAGTGGAAGTAACTTTATCTGACTAATGTAACTTATTACTTTACAATATATTGCCAAACAAATACAATATTACGATATTCCAAGGTCATTTGAAAGGTCATTGAATTGTTACTGCTAATAAATTTATGTAGGATATGGAACAAGAGGCTATTATCCCATTTTAATTAATATTTTACTTAATAAACTTTTTGATTTATACGTTAAATTTTATTAAATTAAAAGAAATGTATGCTAATTTTTCGTGTTCATAGAATTGAAGGGAGGGGACCAGTGTCGTTCAAAATTCATTTCGGGCACTGGGTGCAAAGACCTACATGCCCCTTGGCACTGCAGGATCGAAATTTATGCCAAAATTAATCTGGTTAAGTCCGAAGCTTATCCGGGCCTGCTTGGACCTCCGGACTCCTGCACCAAGTGCCCAGTGGATAAACTGGCACTGGGAGGGACAGTATTATTATAATTAATTTTATTTTAACAAATTGGTACGGCATTTTAACATCAGAGCACTTTAAACATAAAATTTGATAAACTACATAAAAATTATGCAAACGTTTCATACTCCAAATTTTCTAACACTTTGAAAATGACATGTAGGAAATCACAAAAATAGTTTTGTGTATTTACTATTAAATTCATAAAGTAAAATTTGAATTGTTATGGTAGTCATTATTCCAAGTTTTATTTCAAATTAGTCTTTTCAGAGTTTGACTTTTTAGAAGTCTTAAAAATGATTGTATTTTTTATGAAGATAAATATTAAAATTTGAATAAGTGTATGTCGAGATTTTTTTTTCGATGAAGTAAAATTAAAATATTGTAGCTATTTCTGACTTAAGTAACAATAATAAGGAATTTAAACTCCAGAAACTTTTTTTGGCTATGTGGAAAATTCTATACTATTTACTATAACTGCAATAAATATAGATATACATACAAAATTTTAAAATGACAACAAAAAAAAGATCAGATGATGTTTTTAAGAATACACGAATTGAAGACACACAGTTTCACTGATTAAGTTTTCAAACTTTTGCCAGTTCTCATTTTTGGACCCTATGCGCAAAACTCAACGTTACTTCAGTTTTCTTGATATTGTATATAGCAGAATCAGTGTGATATGTCATCCGATATTGTGTTATTGCTTATTCTTGTTTTACGCCCTAAGGCCAACAATGCTATTAATCCAAGTTTTATTGGCTATGATCTACAGACAAATCTACCACTTTCCAAGAGGAAATTTTACCTCCTGTCAATGGGTTTTTGAATTAACTTGGTTTTAAGCTTCACTTAACCCAGTACTGCATTTTAGGAAGTAATTAACTATAAAAAATGTTAACCTAAGTAAAAAAGTTTAATAAAACTATCATAGAAAAGGAAAACACTTTGAGAAAAACGGTAAACTAATTTAAATACATAAGGTATGAAAATTATTTAAAGATAGTAAACTATTTGTACTATGTAGTTATGAGCTCTGTGTCAGTCACGGTTGGGCCCGATGAGTCACCAAGAGAGATGGACGGAGCTTCCCTTTTTAGGATTGCAAACATGGTAGTAGCAATAAAAGATAGGAGTTGTTGGAAGAAAATTCCAATTACATGGGAAGTTGTAAAATAGACTGGAACCAGTTACTATGAATGAATCGCTCCCAAGTACGAAGACATGGTAGCTGTAAAAATAAGGGAAATGATTTTGAATGGGAAGACAAACAAACTTATTTCCCTTTTATTGTATAGAGAGGACATCTACAATACTGAGGAATTTCTTTCCTTTTTTAAAATAATTACCCGAAAAGAAAGTGCCAAGAATATTTGGTTAAATTTGAAGCCTGATAGTGTAAATCAAATATACGAAAAGAATTACTTTGGAATCAAGAGCTAATAAAGGGGATTAAGAAAAATAGCTGGTGATTTAATTTTTCTTTCGTGTGAAAACTGTTGACTTCCTTTTAACCTTTTATCTACCGCATTATGATTTACTGCAGTTTTTTTCATGCAATATATTTTTTTTTTTGCATCACTACATTGAAAATTAAGGGAAATACATAAACAAAATACTCAGCTTTGGAAATTTAATTCGTTAGAGCTAATTAATTAATTAAGATATTCAACAGTAAGAGGTAATTATATACACTGTTCATAAAATAAATAGTCAAATCGTTTTCTAAGATCTTCATTAACACACACAAATAAGACACCTTTTGACGTAGCTATTTTTTGGAACAAAATGACAACCTTCACAATCCGCTGAAAGCACAAAATTTCTGCTATAAAACAATTCACATTCCCGCTAAAAATACTCATCCTTAGAACCCGTACTGCCATATATCTTGGCAGAGAGTGGATTTCAAAAATATTCCTGCCAAAGTATCGTCTAGCGAATATTCAGCAGTATAGTTATTCTATATTATTTTAAAGTGAGTGGTACTTATAAGTACGATCGGTAAATTAAAAGTTAACCCCATTTAGATGACTCCAAGAATTGCTATACATATACTATAAATCCATTTTAGAAAAAGGAATTCATTTAGTGTGTGTTTGATGTCTATAAAAAAATAACTAATGAATGGATTTTAGAGCAATTTAATAAAAAAATTTTCATCTGGTTAAATAAAAAAAATTTGTAAAAAAGAAAAATTTTTTTTTCCCGGGGCCCTTTTTTTAAAAAAAAAAAAAAAAAAAAATTTTTTTTTTTTTTTTTTAAAGGGCTTTTTTTTTTGCGAAAAATTCCTTAAAAATTGAATTTTCTAAATTTATACAATTAATTTCCAAAAATAAAAAAAAATTTTTTAAATAAAAAAAATTAAAAATAAAATTTTTAAAATAAAAGGGGTATTTTAAAAAGAAAAATTTAAAATATTAAATTTTTTAAAAGGCTTTAAAAAAAAACATTAAATGTTTTATTTTATAAATAAATTTTAAAAGGGAATAAAAAATTTAAATTTTAATTTAATTTGTATTTTTTTTTAAAATTTTTAGTTGGATTTAGAAAATTTTCCATTCGTAATTATTAAAGAAAACATGTTATTTATTGAAATAAAAATTTTGAAAAGAACCCCCAAAAAATTCATACATTTAAAAAAAAAATATCTTTATTTTAGAAAGTGAAAATTAATGATAAAAATATTCTTTCTTCAAAAAAAAGTTTTAAAATTCAAAAGAATGTTATAATCCATTTCATAATTTTTATCCCCGAAATTTTTAAATAAAGGTAGAGGACAACCCGGTTCCCCCCCCCTTTTTCTACACACCAACGGGGGGACGTTTGATTTCCCGACAGATTTCGTGCATCGCTTACCTCAGGGGGGTCTTTAGTGGTCGGTCGAACTCATGAAATCCTGCCTGATCCGACACCCCCGACCACTGGGGTCCCAATCCCCCTTTGTAATAGTCAAAAAACTGCTTATAAAAATAGTTAGAGCAAAATTTTATTCGATTCAAAATTTTGAAGAAATACCAACAAAAGTTAAAATTTTTTTTAATCTTTCATCTAAAAAACCCCCAAAATTAAAAAAAAAAAAAAAAAAAAAAAAAAAAGAAATTAAAAAAAGTTTATAAATTATTTTTATTAAAAAAAATCTTTTAGTCAAAAAATAAAGCTTTTCATTTTCAAAATTTTTTTTTGCATATCTGTATAACTCAAATTAAATTTTTACCTTTTTTATCATATAAAGTATACGTTAGAGTTACGTTATCACAAAGTAGTCAAAATAGTTTTTATAGTAACTATATTAAAAAAAATATATAAAAAATATATAGTTTTTATGAAAAAAATTTTTTAGTAAAATATTAAAATTAACAATGCATGAAAATACATAAAGTGTAGAAAATAGTCTTATAGAAAAAATACATAAAAACTATAAATATATATAAAAAAATTTTTTGTAAAAATAAACATAGAGAAAAAAAATAAGGACACTAAGGGGAAAAAAATTTTTTTTTAAAAATTTGGTTTATTTATGTAAAATACTTTAATAAATTTCTAAAAATTTTATATTGTTTAAAAACAAGATTTTCTAATTTAAAAAAAATTTTTTCTAAAGAAATTTTAAATTTTCTTCAAAAATAATCCTATATATATATGTGTGTGTGTTAAAGGATAATATATTCTAATATACAAACAAATTTCAATATTTCAATCTTTTCAACTTTCTCAAATTTTTTCTAACAGATCAAAGTTTTAATCAGAAATAAGCCAAAAAATGGCATTAAAAAAATTTATTTTTATTATTCTCTGTAAAAAGGGGTAATTGTATTTCGGACTTTTTTTTTTGCGGAAGAGCCAGAACAAATTTCTAACTCATTAACCTAGCTCTGTGACGTAGCCAAACGTAAAAGTCAAATAGACGGACAGCCCATTTGAATGATACTCGCCCCCGTTTGGTATTTTCGTATTTTTTGGTTAAAACCTCGAATACTGAAGAAGTTCCTTTTCAAAAAAATAGTGCGTGCCAGTCAGGTGTCGTCCACCCTTGACCTGTTTACTGGCCGTCCCAAAATCCCTCGTGTAGCTGATCAGTGCGACGTTAATATTCAATCAATCAATCAAGCAAAAGTAGTGCATGCAATGAAATTTGGAACTAATTTGATATCGGGGGTAATAGCACCAAGAGCGCTGCTTGGCGTGATAAATATCACGCTAAGCAGCGCTTTTTGTTGCTGGAATGAAATCCGATATGGCAGCCTAGCGGTAATTTAATGATACACAATTTTAAAGAATTGTTTTCAAATACATTGAAGTGTATTTCAAATAAAGGATATAGGAAGAGATTGAGAATAACCTAGATCAATCAATAAATAATGAATAATAATGTTATGTAATAAAAAGTAACATGTACAAATAATAGTATTATATAAGCAGCATATAATAATCTTATAATATTATTTTATCGTAATTATATATAATATTCATATAGTACGATTTTATAATAGTTATTAGAAATAATAATCATATAATATGATTAAATAGTAATTTTATAAAAAAGAATAATCGTCGAATTGTAAAAAAAATTAAAATAATGCATAAGAGAACTCGTATTACATAACTATAAATAAATAACATAAGAATAGCTATATATAAATAAACAACAGAAATATTTATAAATAAATAAGATAATAATTATAAATAAATAAGATAATAATTATAAATAAATAATAATAATTACAAATAAATAACAATATTAATTATAAATAAATAACGAAATATGTAATAATATTTATAAATAAATGCTAAAAGAAACAATTATAAATAATGAATATTATATGATTATATATTCAACTAGGGCTGGACGATGCATCGATACATCGGTAAACACCGGTGTAAACGCTACATCGAAAAACCGATGTTTTATTTCTATCCAAAATGATGCATCTCTAAACCAGTGCAGCCATAAATACCATTTCGATGTAGCCATACACCGAAGATTCGATGTAGAGCTGAGCTTCATTCCCGATGTAAGTTCGACAAAACCGAGGGAGGAAAAACCGGTATTGTATCAATCGCGTTTCTGATGAATGCTGGAGACAAACCTTTGCGCCCGGTCTAATGTAGATGTAGTGATGAGCTTCATTTCGATTTAGGGTTTTCTTAACTGCTCGACTTCAAACCGATGAAAAGTAAATCGATTTGGCGTTCATCGTGTATCACGGTGTTCGGTGTTGTGTTGCATTGCTTATATCAGCATGTGGTGAATAGT
>BMAV01025980.1:0-32660 GCA_019973955.1 Trichonephila inaurata madagascariensis
TCCCAACCAAAAAAGTCAAGCTCTTTACAGAATTTTTGCTTTTATGACGGTCTCCACCAAAGGACCGATTTCATGTCAGGGAACAAATGACGTCTGAACAGTCACGTAGTTTCACGTGGGAAAGTTTCCAAGACAGGACAATCCGACGCTTATGTTCTAAGGCAAGTCAACCTTTAACCTCTCTTTATCCAACTGACAGCGCATTGACTGGAGCAGATCCCACGCCAACATCCGGCTACAAAGTCCACCGCACGAGGGGTGACAAGGACCAATGGCCGAATAGTAATCCAGGCTTCGTCTAAACAGAAGTTATTCTGCGTCACGTGGTGCTTGGAAAGAGTGACGTATTAACCTCCAAAGAGGCACCAAAGGGGGGAACCAAAACACTTCGACGCTCCAGCACAGAGTTTTCAAGAGACTTCCAGACTTTTTCTCTGTCTGGTTTCCATATTGGTTTGTACGCTTCACACCTACAATAACCTATCAAGGCTCTAGATAACGAGCATCATAATGTCGACCAAACGCAGCCTCACCAGCACCTCATGAGTGATGCGCCTTAACACTTTAAAAAGTACATATTGGTCAACAATAATAACGGACAAAGGTGAACAAAATGGAACTAGATTTAAAAGTACATGAATAGTATAAGAAAAAAATTTTTTTTGAAGAATCTTAATACTTGAACAAGTTTACCAAATTAATAAATTTGAAATTTTTCCTAAATTTTACAAGTTGAATAAGTTCAAGAGTCTACTGTCAGTTTTAAATTCAATGGAGAAAGCGCAATTGCAGGTATTGTGAGACTATATCATAAATTTAGCCCTTTGAAATAAGCAGAAACTATGATTATTGCATATGGCAGAACCCATACTCTGATTTTTCACAAAAGTATTTTTAAAAAGGATCGGTATAATCTTACAGAATACTTACAAGTTGTTAGACTTCCTGATACAAAGTCTGTAACATAAACACTACGATTGGTCCTGTTTACTTTGATTATTCAAAATTTAATTTAAATTTACTGGTTTACCTCTAGTTTTATTTCATGCAGCCTTTAATATCTAGATTAATATCAAAACAGCTTGCTGAAAAACTCCATTGTGATAGCTAAAAAAAATAAAAGATGTTTTTCTTTTTTATGAAAGTATTAAGCATGGGATAGATTTTTTGTGAATGCGAATAAAAAAGACGAGCATTAAAGAATAATCTTATATGGGGTATTATTTTGATGTCAATCGCAAATGAGGGTTTATGATAGCGCGTGCAATCTATCTTTCAAGTCAATTTTCTCGATAAAATAGTATTTTAAAGCATGCTTTCAACAGTCGTATTTTATTTTCTACTATCTCTTCTCTTACTATATGTATCTTTCATCGTTTACGGCAAGACATCGTGCCCGCTGTAGCCTAGTGGTCAAGGTAACGGACTCGTGGCTGGCATGTCGGGTTTCGAGCCTATCCGCGAAGACCCTCCGTGCAGAGGGGCCGATGCAGTTTAAGTTTATAGATGCTCAAACGTCCTCCCGTAGGTGAGGGGGGGTTAGACAGGATTGCCGCTCAGGTGTCGTCCCCGTCATTGACCATGGTTTAAAATTCGGTCCATCGTAAAAAGCCCCTTAGCTGAATAGTGCGACGCGTTAATATTCCTCGTGCCCTTTTCTCGGTGAAAAAACGGGGTGCGGAGCCAGTGGTTAAGGTATCGAACCCGGCAGGCATGTCATGATTTTCGAGCCCCGTACCACTAAGACCGGTGTAGGGCAGCGATGCACGTTAAATCTGTCGAGAGCTGAAACGCATCCCGTTGGTGTGTGTGTGGTAGTTAGAGAGGGGTGCCAGCTCGGTGTGTCCGTCACTTGACTGGTTCAAAATTCGTGGTCCGCCCAAAAAGCCCCTTGTTAGCTGAACAGTGCGACGTTAATATTCCTACCCCCTCGGTGAAGAAGACAGATTTAGGTAAAGAATACTTCCTTTTTAAACGTTGGCATTAGAGGTATGGGTGGTCGAGGATTAATAGTTGACGGTTGAAAGGGAGATTAAATTGGGAACAGGATTACGACAGGAGGTCGCGTACAATTAAACAAGATATACAGTAGAACCTGTTTTTGTGCAGTTTTTTTTATGGATTTTTCGCGATTGTTGTTTGTGCAATCCTTTTTTTATGCTGTGTATGAATTTCAATGGATTTGGCGCCTCTGTAATGTCTTATATCTATTTACCATTGGCGTAACGGAGAATGTTAGGACCCTTCCCCCCTGAAAGTCAGGTTTCGCCTTTAATATTTTATAAATTGGGTAAATAATTATTTAGCGTTAGTAAAGCCTGGCCCCAAAGGTCCTGCCTCCCCGTGGCGGGAAACTCAAGGGTTTTGGTGCCACTGTACTGTTTTCTATCTATTTATCAGTGGTGCAACGGAGAAGGTTAGGACCCCCCCCTCCCCCTGAAAGTGAGGTATTGCCTTTAATATTTTATAAATTGGGTAAATATGTATTTAGCGTTAGTTACGCCTTGGGCCCCTAGAGTTCTGCCCCCCCGTGATGCGGGGGTGTACGTTACGCCACTGAAATGTAGACACTTCAAGACGCTCTGTTCATTTGTTATAAACAATCTCCCGACTATGCTCATTCAGTTGCTTTCTCTCAACGCTCCAGCAGCCCGCGTTTGATCGAAGACGAAACTTTCAATGACAGTGACATTATCAATAATTTGATAAATTATGAAGACAAAGGAGAAGCCAGATTCTTTGAGAGCGGATAAAAATATGCAGGGATCCTGCTTTCTAACAAATTGGGAAAGCATCTTCTTAAAATAGATACCATTTAAGAAAGTAGTATAAAATTCCAAAAAGGGCTTCAATCATGTATATCTGGTTATCGTGACATTTACAAGCAACTGACCAAAAACTCATTTCTTACTTTATGTTGCCAAAAAATAAATCAATTGAAATTGTAACTTCAAGTGTGACGAAAGTGATTTTGAACTTATTCATCACAGGGCTTTGGATTACGATAAGTAGCAATGAATAAGGTATGTGCATTTTGAAAACTTATCCGTGTATACAATGAGAAACTATATGTTTTTAAAATATTTCCATGTGTAATATTTAATCATTTATTTTGTTATGGAAGTATTCTTACATAAATTTCGTAAATAACTGTCATATTTTATAAATGCGACTATTTTATGCGGTCCCTATCCACAGCATAAAAAAAGGTTTTTGTAGTATTTCCACGAATTAGTTTGTTGTATGTAAGAATTTATGAAATTTTTGAATATTTTTCTGTGCGTTTATTTTTATGCGGTTCCTATCTACCGCATAAAAACAGGCTCAACTGTATAAAGATAATTCAAGGTAGGAGTCAATAACGCTCCAGTATTAGATAAATACTTTCATTTATATGTTAGTTGAATTAAGCCTATGCGATTTCTCTTTCGGGTTTATTATTGAGTGTATTCTCTCTCTCCCTACCTTTAATTGTGTTGGTTGATTAAGTGAAGATAGTAAAAAAAAACTGTGTTTAAAGTGCTAATGCTGTGTAATCTTTGCTCGAACTCCTGAACACCAACAACCCCTGGGTTGTTACAAACTCACGCACTTTACACATCTACAACAAAAAGGGTTCGACGAGGGGGATGAAAAAAATAGGTGACAATGATTCGTCATATGTTTGTATCAGTATGCCAAATGGATGTAGACAAAAAACTGTTTAAAAAAGCTTATAAAATTACATTAGCTTGTTTTGATATTTCTGTCATATAAATTATGATACGAACTTATATTTTGCACCAACATCAAATTGGAAAGAAAAAAGGAATGCATCAACAGTTTTCAAGATGATTTTCATTTTCAGTTCAATTTTACATTAAGTAGTGGGTTAGAGATGCAGAACAAAATTTTATTGTCACTGGGCATATGGCTCAGGAGTAGCATTTCCTTGGTTGGGGGACAACCTTTTGGTGTGGAGGGAAACAACCTGATTGGCTGTTGGTACGTGGAAGGCTGGCTGACTGGTGCCTGGAGTTAGATGCAGAATGGGGGAGAAGTTGAAAGTTAACACACCTTGAGTGGCTCAATATTTCATTAATGCTCTTTACGCAGAAAAATATGACATAACATCAATGACATTTGCAAGAATAAAACGTGTTTTTGAAAACAGCAATAAATTTTAAAATAACCAAAAAAATTTTATATTCTTTTATTTCATTAATCTATCTTATCTTTGCTTATTTTTCCGAAACCCAGAAAATTAAAATCTGAATCAAGAAGAGAAAAATTCTCTTTTTTTTTTTGAAAGCACACATTGAACGGGATATCATTTGTTGTTCAATACAGATAGAAATAGGAGATCCAGTGATATCATTCGCATGTTCCTTTTATCGTTGCGATTTTTCAGAACTTGTTTCGATTGTGCATTTTATTTTTTAGATATATTATATAAGAAATGTAAGCAATTCATATAATGTGTTCTAATAATGTTTGAGAAAAGGTGTCAATAATTTTATTTTCATAAAATATAACTCGTACGTTTATTTCATCCAGCCTTAAATATCTAAATGAATATCAAAACAGCTTGCTGAAAAACTCCATTGTGATAGTTAAAAAAATAAAAGATGTTTTATTATTATTATTATTATTATTATGAAAGTATTAAGCATGGGATGGATTTTTTGTGAATGCGAATGAAAAAGGCAAGCATTAAAGAATAATCTTATATGGGGTATTATTTTGATGTCAATCACAAATGATGGTTTATGATAGGGCGTGCAATCTATCTTTCAAGTCAATTTTCTTGATAAAATAGTATTTGAAAGCATGCTTTCAACAGTCGTATTTTATTTTATCCTATCTCTACGCTTACTATATGTATCTTTCATCGTTTATGGTAACACATCGTGTCCACTGTAGCCTAGTGGTCAAGGTAACGGACTCGTGGCTGGCATGTCATGAGTTCGAGCTTAATACCGCTGAAGACCCTCCGTGCAGAGGGGGCCGATGCACTTTAAGTTTGTAGTTGCTCAAACGTCCTCACGTTGGTGAGGTGTGGAAGTTAGGACAGGGTGTGCCAGCTCAGGTGTCATCCTCGTCACTTGACCATGGTTTAAAATTACGAGGACCATTGTCAAAAGCCCTCGTGTAGCTGAATAGTGTGACGCGTTAATATTCCCCCGTAACGACCTTTCTCGGTGAAGAAGACAAGATTTAAGAAAATGAGTACATTTATAAACGCGCGCGCGCGTTGACATTAGAGTACGCGAGATTGGTGGAGAATTGATAGTTAACTGTTAAAAGGGAGATTAAATTGGGAACAAGATTACGACAGGAGGTCGTACAGTTGAACATGATATACAGTAGAACCTGTTTTATGTGCGATCTTTTTTTATGCGGTGTATGAATTTCAATGTCTTTGGCGCCACTGTAATGTTTTCTATCTATTTACCAGTGGCGTAACAAAGAATGTTAGGACCCCCCTCCCCCCTGAAAGTCAGGTTTTGCCTTTAATATTTTATAAATTGGATAATCACGTATTTAGCGTTAGTTAGGCCCCTAGAGTCCAGCCTCCCTCCCCCGTGATGCGGGGGAGTACGTTACGCCACTGAAATGTAGACACTTCAAGACGCTCTGTTCATTTGTTATAAACAATCTCCCGGTAATGCGCATTCAGTTGCTTTCTCTCAACGCTTCAGCAGCCCGCGCTTGATTGAAGACGAAACTTTCACTGACAGTGACTTTATCAATAATTTGATGGATTATGAAGACGGACAAGAAGAACTGGATTTTTTGAGAGCGGATAAAAATATGCAGAGATCCAGCTTTCCAACAAATTGAAAAAGCATTTTCTTAAAATAGATACCAATTAAGAAAGTAGTATCAAATTCCAAAAAGGGCTTCAATCATGTATATCTGGTTATCGTGACATTTACACAAGAAACTGACCACCCGACCTTCAACCAAAAACTCATCTCTTACTTTATGTTGCCAAAAAATAAATCAATTGAAATTGTAACTTCAGGTGACGAAAGCGATTTTGAACTTATTCATTACAGGGCTTTGGATTACGATAAGTAGCAATGAACTAGGTATGTGCATTTTGAAATCTTATCCGTGTATGCAATGAGAAACTATATGTTTTTAAAATATTTCCATGCGTAATATTTAATCATTTATTTTGTTATGGAAGTATTCTTACATAAATTTCGTAAATAATTGACATATTTTACAAATGCGACTTTTTTATGCGGTCCCTATCCACCGCATAAAAAACGTTTTTTGTAGTATTTCCATGAATTAGTTATATGTAAGTATTCATGAAAGTTTTGAATATTTTTTTGTGCGTTTATTTTTATGCGGTCCCTATCTACCGCACAAAAACAGGCTCATCTGTATAAAGATAATTCAAGGTAGGAGTCAAGAACGCTCCAGTATCAGATAAGTACTTTCATTTACATGTTAGTTGAATTAAGCCTATGCGATTTCTCTTCCGGGTTTATTATTGAGTATATTCCCTACCTTTAATTGTGTTGGTTGATTAAGTGAAGATAGTAAAAAAACTGTGTTTAAAGTGCTAAGGCTGTGTGATCTTTCCTCAAACCTCTGAACACCAACAACCCCTGGGTTGTTACAAACTCACGCACTTTACACATCTACAACAAAGGATTCGACGAGGAGGATGAAAAGATAGGTGACAATGATTCGTCATATGTTTGTATCAGATATGCCAAATGGATGTAGACAAAAGCTGTTTAAAAAAAGCTTATAAAATTACATTAGCTTGTTTGATATTTCTGTCATATAAATTATGATACGAAATTATATTTTGCACCAACAAATTGGAAAGAAAAAAGGAATGCATCAACAGTTTCAGATGATTGCTTCATTTTCAGTTCCAATTTTACATTAAATTAGTGGATTAAGAGATGACAGAACAAAATTTCATTGTCACTGGGCATATGGCCCTTCACTGAATTGCCCTTTAAATCCTTCCCAATTATCCAATAAACAATGGTGCCTAAGGGAGTAGCAGTCCTTGGTGAGAGGAAACAACCTGATTGGCTGTTGGTACGTGGAGAGAAGGCGTGGCTGACTGGTGCCTGGAGTTAGATGCAGAATGGAGGTGAGAAGTTGAAAAGTTAACACATCCTTGAGTGGCTCAATATTTCATTAATGCTCTTTACGCAGAAAATGACATAACATCAATGACATTTGCAAGAATAAAACGCGTTTTTGAAAACAGCAATAAATTTTAAAATAACCAAAAAAAATTGATATTCTTTAATTTCATTAATCTATCTTATCTTTGCTTATTTTCCCGAAACCCAGAAAATTAAAATCTGAACCAAGAAGAGAAAATTTCTCTTTTTTTTTTCGAAAGCGCACATAGAACGGGATATCATTTGTTCTTCAATACAGGTAGAAATAGATCCAGTTATCATTCGCATGTTCTTTTTATCGTTGCGATTCTTCAGAACTTGTTTCGATTGTGCGTTTTATTTTCTAGCTATATTGTATAAGAAATGTAAACAAATTTAATATAATGTGTTCTAATGTTTGAGAAAAGGTATCAATAATTACTATTTTCATAAAATATAACTCCTGCTGTTTTCCTTCCCTTTCCCTTTCCCTTCCTAAGTGGCTCGACTGCCCAGAGTGATCCTTGGCCTTCTCAAGAAACCTTTTCCAGACCAGTCTTCTTCCTACCAGTGTTCTCCAATACCTAGTTCTCAAAACTATGAGATCTTTTTCTAGGCCATCAATCCATCTAAGATTTGGCCTGCTCTTCTTCGTGTGCCATTTGGTTGGGCATTGAAGACTTTTTTAGAGGTGCGGATTTCGTTCATTCTGACAACGTGACCTGCCCATTTAATTCGTTGTATTTTGATGAAGTTAACAATGTCAGTTTTTTTTAATGATCGATAGAGTTTGAAATTTACTTCTTCCCCATTCCTTTTTTCCTGAATTCCCCCCAAAAATAATTTTAAAATTTTCCCTTTTCTAGATACTTTATGTTCTCATCTGCTCGGAGACAGGGGCCAAGTTTCACATGCAAGTTAAAAACTGATTTTAAAAAGACTTATACAATGAATTTTTGGTTTTTTTTGTTTAAATTCGTTTGCAATATTTTCGTTTTTAAAAACATCTGCCATAAAAACCCCCTTTTTTGACCCAGTAGTAAATCTTCTATTTTAAATTTTCCCGAACCTCTAAATATATAAATGAAACGTCAAAACTTAAAATTTCCCTTCAATTTTAAAGGGGAAAATTTAAAACATGATTTAGTGAAAAACCATGTAGGGTCTTATTCTGTTGATTTTCAATCCATCCTGAGGCCTCTTTTTTAAAGATAAAAAGATTTTTTATTTGGGTGGGTTTCACAATGATATCAATTCATAGAAAAAACCAACTGTATTTTTATTATAAAAGTTTTTCCCTCTGGTATTGATTTTTTGGAATCTTTCTACTTTTCTAATGCTAGATTAAAGAAAGACGCTAGGCTTTCCCCCTATCGAACCCTTTTTTCAATGGCCCGAAAGATCATTTTCCCCTTGACAGATTTTGTTTGACTTAATGTCAGGCTATCAGCCTTAATAACTTTCAGGGATTTTAATTTTTCATGGTGCAATAGAGCCTTTCTGTTATTTTTATTTTTTGGGAGCAAATCGTAAAAAAACAGAAACATCCCCTGAAGCCCAAAGTTTATCGAAGATATTTCGCCATGCCTACAAAAACTATCAAATTTTCAGTGATTTTTGCGGGAAATTTTTTAAAAAAAACCGAAAGGGGGGTTTTTTGAATTTGGAATATATTTTAAAAAAAAAAGGGAAAAAAAGTTTTAGGAAATTAAGTAATATTTTTTGTTTTTTAATTTTCGTTTAAAATTTTTTGATCATACCTTTCTAGATTTACCTTTAACGAGAAAGCTTTTCCCACTAACTCTTGGCCCCTTTTTTCTTCCAACTCGTTTGGGTAAACATGGAACAATTTATTAAGTTTGCACGAAGTATGTTTATGCCTTTTTTTCCCTTTGTTCGGGGCCGTCTGTGATGAAACGAATTAATTCGAGAAGGTGGAAAAGCTATATTTTCTCTCTCTCTCTTTCTATTGTCTTGGATTATATAAAGATTATGTTCCAAAAAATATAAAATAAAAGGCAAAACTCATTAAATTAAAAAAAGAACAAGTTGTAAAAATATCACTTCAGTTACAATCAAAATTTTTTAATTCTCATTATGAATTTCTGCGCTTTTTATGAAATGTAAAATTCTGAATATATTGTTACGTAGATCGAGGTTCGAGAATTTTATGTTATCGGTCTCAAAGAGCAAAACAGTTCTTCAGGAGAGATGAAAATTTATTGTTGAAAAACAATTTTTGAAATATAGGATACAAATTTTTGCTTAATAAAAATTTAAAAACCTCATTTAAAAAAAAAACACCCAAAACTACTTTTGGAACAAAATTTCCAATCTGATCAAATGTCACTGAAAACGCAACTTCCTTAAAATATTCGCCCCCACTAAAATTCATCATAGAACCCGGGTGCCGTACATTTGGAAAAAATGGATTTAAAAGAAAATTCCCCTTTTAAATATCAGAGATTCGTAAAATGGTTTTCCGGAATTTTTAAAATAGGTAATTATAATAGTCGGTAGAAAAGAGTTAATTATTCTTACATATATATATTTCCAGGAAGTAATAATAAAGATGCACATAATTTCTCTCTCTCTCGTTAACTATAACTTAAACTTTCTCTCGCTTCCTCGTTCTTTTTTTTATTTACTGAGTTCAAGTTAACAAAGACGTGGGGGAAAAAAAAAAAAGAGTCGTCAGTTTCCCAATATCCTCGTTAAAAGCGCAAAACACTTAAGGCGAAAATAACACAAGACTTTCAAGAATTTGATTTTTCTCGGGGTCTATTATTAAAATAGTTTTCTAAAAGAAACAATAGTTTGGACTTTTTTTTTTTCTCAAAAATAAATAAATTTGAAGAAATATATAAAAAAATTTCCGTATATTTATCTTTATATATATATTTTATCGCTGAATCATAGAGAAATATATGAGGAACTTAAATATATCAACTAACATAAAATTATTCATTAATTTGTTTATAAAAAATAATGAATGGGTGAATAAGTATGCTCTATTTCGTTTCTAGATGTTTAATTTTAATTGAATCAGCTACCAGAAGCAAAGATTTTTGATAGAATTCGCTAAAATAAAAATCTTATTATCCAAAACACACACAAAAAAAACTATATAACTGAAATTATTCGGATTTTTTTTTTAAATAAGTATTAAGAAACAAATCCTCTTGCTTTTTCCTATCTCATAAAATCGCAAAATAATTAACACTTTTATTTCTTCAATCAAGATCGTAAATTACAAAAGAATCCCCTTCATGAAATTCAATTTATTCTCTTAAAACGTTATTCAAACCGAAACGTTACCTTTCCAAAGATATATTTCTCTTAAATGTTTTCCCATTCATCTATAAAATAATTGGATACTATCAATAGGATTCCCGCAAAAAATATTTTGACCATGTATCATTAAAATTCTGCTGAATAATTATTAAGAAGTTCTTTAAACAAAGTTTTCAATTAATTGCAACATTTTTTATCGTTTTAAATAAAACTTTTAGAAGGAATAAAAAGAATCAGTTAAAGATTAAGTTTCATATTCGTAACGTCATTAATTTAACAAAAGATAAAAATATTCAATGATTATGTAAGAAAATTTTAACTTTAAAAATATTTATAATTACGACGCTAATAATGAAAGATTCTAATTTTAGTGATTATTATTTACGAAAGGAAAAATTATTTTCTCAGTTCTATTGACTAATAATTTTCTTTTGCTTACACATTAAATTAAAGTTTCATGTAGACTATAGATGGATGTATTTGCAAGCGACATATACTATTTTCTGCATCATGTTGCTAATAGGAAATATTTTTGGACGTGAAATTGCGAATATTTAAATACAATTGTTTTAATGTTAATAGACTCTTTTATATTCATTCATGAAACAAATTAGCAATGTTAAAAGTAACTTGAGATTCTAATGAAAGATTTCATTCAATATAATAAATACTATTATGTTGAAAGGATACTCCTTTCAGAAAGTATCAAGTAGTTTTTGGATGGTGACATCAGCAAAATGTTATTCAATTTCTTTTTGAAAAGCTCAAACTTGCAAAATATCCATTTTAATTTGATTAGACTTATCACAAAGCAAAGTTAACTAGCAACACATCATGTGTGAGTATTATATGTGCAGTTATCAACCTTTGTTATTTGAATATAATAATGATAGTATAATGGGGATAGAGTAAATACACAAAGAACATAAAAACATTAAAGGAAATAAAAAATCCTATATTGGATTTTAACCCACAAGAGCACCAACACTTCATACATATATTTCTTATACTTGATAGTGTAGCAAGTGTAAGTTGGGTGGCTTTGTATTGTCTATGCGCGCGTTTTGGCCTTTTTAAAGAGGAGGATTTTTTCCTTTTGAGAGGAGCAACATGGAAGGGGTACCAGATGTACCGCCATCTCATTAGACGAACACTTTACGAAAATGCTTGTCAAGTTTGATTAATGGGGGGATGAGAAGAATGCCCATACGGAACATTGTAATCTTCCAAAAGAGACCGTGTATAGGAGGCAAAACACACCTCTTCCTTCTCCGACACCCAGATGACTTTCAACCACAACGATTTATGGAAGAAACGGTCCTGTTGAACACTTTCTATTGTTTTATTGTTTCGCACATGTGGACCGCAAATTATTTGAACAAAAAGGAATATCGCCTTGTTGTGATAAAGATATACCTTGTAGAGTATGTTCAGGGTCAAAGTGACAAGTCGATTGATAGCCCCTCCGTATGGTGTGCGAGGTAAGGCGATGGAGTTGATCTCAGTAGCGCCGACCTATTGTCTCAAAGAACCAATAGATTTGGGACGAAGACGAGAAGCGCAGTGTGCTGATCCAGCCAATCAGAGATTATTGTTGAGTGAAAGAGGCCAGCCCCGGGGATTTAAAGAGTTGGCTCGAAAAGTGACGAGGATCTTCGGCTTCACCTTTGGTAACCGCACCCCAAGGAACTAGAGAAAGAAACTGCGAGGACCTCTTAAAGATGAAGTGACGGAGTCTGTGGAGAAGCCATTTCGAGAGATTTGATCCGAAGCGAGACCAGAGAAAAAGTTTGTGGGAACAGCCTCACCCGGAAGACGATCCTCCGAAGATCTACGAACATTGTCCCGGTTTTGAACTTTTTTCTAGCGAAAGGCTGTGGAGATTAGAACAATTAATAATGAATTTAATTTGTTTTAATTAATTTATAAATAAAGTGCCTTTTGGCCAATAGCTATGTGATCTCTTTCGCTACCAAGTAATGAAGTAAATTAATTGTCATATTTTTTATTTGTTTGCATGTTTTATGTAAGTTTCGCGTAATTGTCATTTATGTTCATGTTTTAAAGTAATGTTTTAATCATTAAAAGATAATTTTAATCAACAAAGATTATTAAGCGTTCGTCTGAAATTGTGATTTAGTTTATAACATGGACAAAAATTGTTGTAGCTGAGTTGGATGTCGGAGCTTTCTTTGTGACTACGAAAAGGTTTCATGCTGTCTCCTACGGCGTGCAATGTTGTAGTAGTTCATTGTTATTATTTATTTATTGAGAATGTAATAAAATAATAAGTTAGATATAAGACTATATATACTTATTATATTGTGTAAACATATAAATACAAGGTGATTCGCTACCAGACCGCAAACTAGTAGGGTGTATAGGAGGTACAGGGACGACTCGGAATCACATAGGAATACAGAGTCGCAAATGCCTTGATTGCGAACTATGGCGCAAAGAAACGGAGAAAAAGAACGGGAACAGCAACACATTAATGAGACAGAAAACATTTTATTTGAAGGTTGTGCTATTATAACAGGTATTCGAAATTACGACCAAAAGTCGTCTGGGAGGCCTAACCGTGGCGCTTCTCGGAATTCCTAATGTTCTGGAAGATTCCTGGCATTTCACGTATCCTCCCGGTAGCTACAGATATTAGAGCGTTGATTTCTTCAACAGAAGGAACGAGCGTCTCTTACATCAAGCTCTTCCAGTGACACTAGAAGAAGTCAAAGCATGATAGGTCCGGTAATCTGACAGGCCAATGAACCTGGCCTCCAAGACCTATCCAGCGCTGTTGAGTTGAAGTGTCGGTGGATGTGAATTTCGTAATGTCGAAGAGTCCTGTCATGCTGGTACCACATGGAGTGGCGCAACGCCAGGGGGAACATGTGCTGCGTCATAAAGTTCGAGCAGGACTTGTTGCAAGAAGATTAGATATGCCCTACCCTCCAAAGGACTGGGCTAAATGTGGGGTCCAATGAAGTAGTCTCCAAGAATGTCGGACCAAACATTGACCAAAAAACACTGTTGAGCTACAAGTGGTTGCGTACGATGAGGGTTCTCCAAAGCCCACATATGGGAGTTATGATTATAGAAGGCTGCCTCACGTGTGAAGTATGCATCCGTGACCAATACGGATGCAGAAAATGCTCTGTCTGTTTGTCTGTCTCACTCTGTTTTAGGAACCATGCAGCAAACGTCCTCTGTATTGGATAATTCTCAGGTTGTAATAAAGGATGCGTTAAAGATGGTTTGCTGCGAGTATCCTCCAGACAATGGATTGAGATCAGTGGCGTAACGTAAGCCCCGCAGCCCCCACGTCATGCAGGCCAGGATTATAGGGGACCCAAAGCCTGACTGACATAAAGTACATATGGTTTTCAATCCTTAGTAAGATACAGCTTGGAGCTCATAATCTGATTTTGCAGGAGGCCCTATCTCCGTTATGCCACTGATTGAGATCAACCTAATTGTTGGATTATTGCTCGAATATTCGTACTTGAACTGTCTTTTACCAGACGTAAGAACACCTTTCATTTCCAAGTGTCCTTGCCGTTCGCTGTTGATTCATTGTAGCTCTAGTTAAAGACCTTCTCACGTAACCTTCTGTTCACACTTGCGAAGTCTTGTGAACAGAAACAGGCCTGTTCGTCCAACGTTCCTGGTACAACCACCGAATGTTGAGCCCATTGCAAAATCCACAGCTCCATACACTATCAGCATGTCGACCAGTTCCTTGTTTGTGAATACGAGTTCAACCTACTACTTCAGGAACCGGATCACAAACGACGACTTCCAGCAGGATCGAAGTTCGCGAAACCTTCCGTTCAGTGCTATCAAGATTACTGGAAGGAATCTTCCTGAACGTAAGGAATTCCATGAAGTGCCAATGTCAGGCTTGCTAGACCAGTGTTCCCCAACCTTTTTATCGCGGGGGATCGGTCAACGTTGGATAATTTTACAACGGCCCGCTGATGGAGAGGAAGTTGATTGCTTATATTTTAGACTGTTTTTATTTAATAAATTTAATTTAATTGTATTTAATCGTGACTTCAAAATAAAATACAGCTACACCAAAAAGTGAATATAAAGTGATTTTCATAAAAAGTAGCCCAAACCCAAGAAAAATATACCGTAGTAAATAAAATGGAAATAATTTAATGTGCGGACCACAGTAGTATTTGATCCATGGACCGGGGGTTGGAGACCACTGTGCTAGACGACCTCTGGTCGTAATTTCGACACCTGTTGTAAAACAACTTCTCAATAAAATGTTTTTTGTTCATTAATGTGTTTCTGTTTCTCTTCTTTTTCTCGTCTTTTTTGTACCATAACTCGAAACTGCAGCATTTGCGACCCTGCATTCCTATGTGATTCCGAGTCGCCTCTGTATTCACTTTCAGTTTGTTGGTCTAGTAGCTAATTGTCCTGTATAATAAGTAGCAATATTATCTGAAGTGTATTCCTAGCTAATTCTGACAAATTGGCATTTATTTTCGTGCCCGGTTTGTATTTATTATTATTTTTTTTTTAATTTCATGGCAATTCCAATCAAAAGTAAATATATATTTTCTCAAATCTATATCTTTCCAAAAGAAAGATATATTTTGCAAGGGAGAAAATTTATAACAAAGGAGTATTTAGGAGTTAAATATACCGTTGGAGATGAATATTAAGTTGGCAGCTAGAAATTTTGGTACTTAAGTGTTATACCATCGACTAATTTCGTCAAATCAAAAATGCCGCGATGTACACCCAATAGGGAAAACTGTTCCCCGCACATTTGAACGCAATATAAAAACGATGAAGCGTTTGGCGACTTTTTTTTATTGTGAAATGTCTTTTCACTTGATGAAATTGGTCGACGGTATAAAACCTACCAAAATGCTGCTTTATGTTTCATGCAAACAAAGTACTTTAAGAGAATAGTCATTGGTTTCAGCAATTACTTTATCCGAGACATTTTCAGTAAATAAATGGTGATAGCAATCAATTGGATTGTCACCTGAAACAAGTTGCAGCAGATACTCTGATTTTGAGATAGGAAATTGCTCCATTGTTGTGAAGTCGTTTTCCTGAATTATCTTTCCATTTCCTTACTATAACGGAATCATGCTGATGTCATATCATTTCTTACATATTTTGAGACTCTTCCTCTTCAAAATCAAAATATTATGGACATCTTGAGGCGAAATGAATTATTCATCCATTCTCACGTAAACGTGGGACTTGGCTTGTGAGACATCTCTCCACTTCACGCGTTGGCGCGTGACTGGCTCTTTAGTGCTAACGTTATTTAACGCGCTAGCGCTATATCAGCAACAAAGTTGCTAAGAAAATAAATGAAATAATTAAAATGCGTGTGTTTTAAAAAAATTCAGTGTTTTTTATTTATTTATTTAATATGAACTCAATGTGAGTTATTTTAAATAATAATTAATTTACCTCTACTACAAAAATAGATTCTTTAAAAACTAATATGTCCTACGAAATAAATATTGTCTTTATTATACTCAAAAACAAATCATTCAAGTTTTTAAGTTCAATAAACAGCAAAATAATATCATTTTTTTGAACAGCACACGGGAAATAAAGGAAATTAATATTTTCGCTATCAAACTTCAGAAATTTAATCCGTATTTCTTCGCTGTGAAAAAAATTATCAAATGTATAATAAGTTTTAATATAAGAAAAGCATGGTTGCATTTTTAGTGAAGTAATATTAATATTTCATCTTATTCATATCCTTATTTAGATATCACAAATTCACGGACCAAAAATTCATTTATTTTACGGTAATAATTCGATATATAACTTTAAGACAGCTAAACTTTGTAATTACACCACAAAATCAATGACTGCAAACCCTACATTTAATCAACGGTAGCGTTTAACTTCATTTCTGCGAACAGGGTCAAGAAAAACATTTGCGATGTCCTTATAAAACATTCATTCCATTTATTCGGAACTTTTTCGCGTATCTCTTTCTATTTTCTCAAGTTTAGCGAAAAATGTTATTATTCGATTACGTCTCATTTCTTTTTCTACCCCATGAAGTTTCAGTTACAAACATAAATCTCGAAGGCTTCGAATTGTGTTATTTTTTCTATCGCAAAACCGTCTGCAACATTCTATTTCATATTCTTCGGAAATAAATTTTCATAACAAGATGCTATGTCTCTTTGCATAGAAAGAGAATTTAGAATTATCTAAAATCTATCGAATTCTTTTTCCCCTCATTTCTTGTCATATGATAATCCATTATGAATAAGATAATTACAAATCTAATATATCTTTCATTTCTTAGCGAAAGTAACTTAAGTCGTAGAAGAATATTAACGATGAACTAAGATACCAACATAAGATATATTAAGGTATCCGACTACGTACGGAACTGTTACTTTGCAAAAGTGTATAAATGGATAATTTTTATGATATTCAGTGTCAATTAGATTAAAATACATGTGTAAAATGGTTTTAAGAATATTATTACAGTAAAAAATTATTTAAATGCAATATTTTGGCAAAAAAAATGAACATAGAATTTCCTATTTTCAAAACATTCTCTTTTTATGGGAAATGCTTCCATAATTAAAATATGTTGTCTGTATATAGCTCAGACTTCTGTATAGAGCCTGAATTAGGATTTTTGAAATATATTAGAAGTGGATTTAACCGTATTTTAATACAACAGAATGGAAAAAATTTTAAGAAAAAAACACCCTTAATTATTTTTATTGGTAGTAACTGAAAATAATGTGAATTTTTCAAAAATTCTAGTTCAGGCCCTCTGGGGAAACCTTAGCTTTATATAAACAAAATATTATTATTATCGAAGCATTTTATGCAAAAATGTTTTGAAAATAAATCCTTTTTTTTTTGTCAAAACGTAGCATTTAAATAATTTTTTATTCTAATAATATTCTTATGACAACTTTATACAAGTATTATAATCCAGGGGACACTAAATATCATAAAAATTTATCCATTTATACCTTTTTTTAAAAATCATGGTTCCGAATTAGTCAGATACCTTAAACTTTGTAAATACAGACAATTTACCGTATTTGTTATGCAAATTATTTTTAAAGAATGTATTATAGAAGAATGTAAAAAAATTTTATTAAAGACTATTAAATATTTACAAGCAAAAATTATATCATTTTGTTTACACCATCGACATATACTTTTTACATCCGTGTCAAATTTTCAGGGGCCGCTGCTCTGTTTCCATTTTTTTCCGCTCATAAAATTGCTCCCTTTTCATGCATGCGTAATAGTGAACTCGTCTTGATGTTGTTACCCATATTTTTGATGTTTAGGTGATTAAAAGAAAGCGTTTTAAAAAAAAATCCTAAATACGAGCAGACAACGATATTTAGGATAGACTGAATATTGAAGATAAACTGCGAAACGGGGATAAGTCATCGATGCAAGTGTCTAGAATGGACAGAAGGTTATATTTTTCCTTTCGTGTCAGACAGACCACATGACTGGAACATCTGCTCATGCACCTTAGTGCTCAAGGTCTCGAAAACTGAGATGGGCACAGCAATCCTTTGTCCCTCTATGAGTTGTTGTGTCACTGAGTTTTGGTTATAGTTAAGGTAAAAAATATAATTATATAAAGATTTGGTTCTTTTTTACTTCTTCTATAGTAATTACAAACTAATAATTATACGTTGAATATAGTAAAATTTTAAAATAATAACTTATTCTCAATTTTATATTAGTAAACGGATGATTGCTAAATACACAGCTGTTTTAAATTATAGCATACTGTTCATTAAAAACCACTACTTTTTTAATTTCTTTGAATAGCGTTCACTTTCTTCTTTCACACACACACAAAGTTCTAATCACACACTCTTTCTCTCTCTCTCTCTTCTTTCTCTTTACCTCTCTTTCCTCTCATTTTCTCTCTCTATCTCTTTCTCCTTTCTTTTTCTTCATTTCTTTCTCCTTTCTCTCTCTCTATCTCTCTTTTCTCCATCTCTCTTTCTCTTTATCGCTCTTTGTCTCTATTTCTCTTCCTCTTATATCAGTGATTTTCAAACTGCGCGTGTTCCCTTTGAGGGACTTGATAATCGACTCGGGGACATATCGAAAAGTCGAAAATAAAGCATTATTTTTTAAAAATAAAATTATAAATCCCAGATGTGATGGATATAAGATAGAAAGCAACATAAATTAAACTATTTTTCTGATGACATTTGTACTTCTAGAAATTAATGATTGAGGGAATAAATATTTAATTTAATTAAAAATTATTTTGCAATCTGTTCCAATTTCATAATTAGGAAGAAAAAGTAAAATAATACTTATCAAATTATTTAAAAGTAACTTATTTAAAATGTTCATTACTTAAAAGTGACATATACAAAATTACGTAAAACAATTCGTACGGTTTCTAATTAACCCCTTAAGTGGTTTTCCCATACACCGTACGGGCTACTGAAAGCTGGCCACAAACGATATGCCCATACTTTGTACAGGCACTGATATTTTCTTCTTTCTTTCTCTTTGATTTGAACATATCTTTAATTCTTATAGTGAGATTATTAGTGTTAGTATTTTTAAGAGATGTAGTTTGTCCATAATACTGAAACACTTCTCATCCGGGATTTTCTTCGGGGTGAAGGCGGGAATTTTTCACTAAAGGCAAAAATTTAGATTCTTGAAAATATTCGATAAAGAACAGGGATTGAGAGAAGGCAATGTGCAATTTCTTACATAAAAAATGAAAATAGAAAGATAATGCGCGCGCGAACAAGCCCATATTATCTCTGTCTCACTGCAATATAAAACTTAGTATTGCACCATGCTTCAAATTGTGTGTGCGCATGCATATGCATACACGCACACAAAATCCTTAACCATCTGAAAAAGAGGTACGAACACGGAAATCTTTTTGTAAGTGTGAGAGGAATTATTTTTAAGATACATGAAATATTCTTCATTTTTAATTTGTTTTTGTTCCATTCCAGAAAACTAAACTAAATTTGAACATTATCTCCCTGTTGTAACACACCGTTTAATTCTAAGACCGAAATGTAGGTGGCGGTACTTGTAATGGAAGTGTGACTGAACGAAACACTGTATTACCGTTAGAGAGAGTTTGGAACTGATTGAGTGAGCATTACTCGTCTCGCTGTCCAATCCTGGACTATATAATTTACCTAATTTTCACTTATTTCCTCTAAAAGTTTACCCTGTATTGTGTCTGTCCATTGTAACTGTGTCATTTTTTGTCATTAAAATATTTTAATTACCCCGAGATCTTGTCCATTATACTCTTGGTTTACCCCAGTAATGACGTAAGAGACCGTTACGCTGTGTATTATTTTAATATAAGAGAAATGTTTCTTGGAAACCTTTTGCAATGAATTAAATACAACAATTTTGAAATTATTGATATTTAATATCTTTTTAATTAATAACAAAAGTTGAAATAATAGATTTATTTTGAAAGCTCTTTATACATATAAGTAGGTGAACATAAACTCCCTTTAACGATGTACTATTTCTTCAAACTTTACACTTGAGCCTTTTCCTCGAAACAGCCTCATTGTGAAAAATCATATCATTTATCTTTGCAAAATTAAAGTAAGTCTTCTTAAGCATAAAATATGGAACTTTCATGTAAAACATATTAATTCTAAATTCCTTCATACAAAAGAGCTATTTTATGTAACTGCAGAGTCGTTTATTCATAGTTCCCTAAAAATCCAATATTAATATTCAATGAATATATTCTTTGCCAATAAAATTCCAGTGATTCTAAAATAGAAATCATTTTGAAATGTTTTAAATCATATGGATCATTTGTATACTACTAAAAGATATTCTAATGGCCTTATCTTACAGATGGAATAATTCTACATTTGAAGTTTTGGAAATTATTATTAGCAATGAAAAATCGTCTGAAAATTGATAATGTAGACGAAGTATAACTTTTTGTACTTTATCTTTGATTTTATTCGATTATTTTTGGTTGTATATTTTGCATTGGATATTGGTCTTTTTAAATCATTTGAAAATATTCAATCCATGATTCCAAAATTTTATACCACTGAATTTTCTCAAATTGCATATTTTCTGACTTTATTATTAGTAATATTATACAATTAAAATTTGTATTAATCTTAGAATTAAGAATAAATTTGCCTAAACCTATCTCTCATCTAAAAAAACATATTTTTTTTTTAAATTTCTTTAAGTTTCATGGAAAACCTTTCCAGATATCTGTAAATTAAAAAGAACTGATGTTTAAAATACTACAGAGTCAAACGTTTTTCTATATTTCATGAATATGCAACATTCAAAGGAACTTTAGTTATTTTAGAAATATTAGTAAATTTTATACAACTTTCTGAACAACATAATTCTATTCTAAATATAGGATAAATAATCTGAGGTAATTAAGAAACTCGCGTTTGAGTTGAGAATGTATTTTTTATCTGAAATTAAGCAATTTCTAAATCAATTCATTTCACTCGACTTTTAATAGAGTTTAATAAGTTATAGGTACTTTGTATAAATATTTTCGCTGCTACTAAATACATTTATTAAACATGATTTATGTTTTCAAACATAATATATTATCTTTGGGCTTCATATATATTGCAAAAAAAAATTAAAGATTAAGAAGTCTCGTCTGTTTCAGATACTAATAAAGAATTTCTAAAACTGTTCTTTAGATATGTTTATAGAAAAAAAATTTTCATTCCTTGGTTTCTACTTAAGGTATCCAACTACGTTCGGAACCATGATTTTAAAAAGCGCATAAATGGATAATTTTCATGATATTTAGTGTCACTTAGATTAGAATACATGTATAAAATTGTTTAAGGACATTATGACAAAAATGATTTAAATATAATATTTCGGAAAAAAATTAACTTAGAATAACCTTTTTCAAAATGTTCTCCTTTGTGAAAGTGCTTCTATTATAATAATATTTTGCCTGTATATACTCGCGACCTCTCTACAGAGGCTCAACTAAATTTTTGAATTATATAACTTAGAAGTGGGTTTATCCATATTTTACAACAGGGGAACAATTTTAAGAAAAAACGCCAATAATTATTTCAATTGGTGGGAATTCTGAAACTAATTTAATTTTTAAAATTCTAGTTGAGCCTCTGTATGAGGTCTGAGCTTATACAGGCAAAATATTATTTATTAGAAGCATTTTTTACAAAGGGAGAACATTTTGAAAAGATATTCTAAGCGAATTGCCAAAATATTGTATTTAAATAATTTTTTGTCAAAATGTTCTTAAAACAATTTTATACATGTATTCTAATCAAGTGACACTTTTATATCATGAAAATTATCCATTACGCAAAATCATGGTTCAACTTAATAAGAACATATAAATAATAATTCAGGGCATTGTTGCACAACACTTTCCTCCAAAGCGTATATTTTCGACTTCAGTAATCAATTTATTACAATATTTTCTAAATATTTGACATTCTATGAAAAATATAAACTATACAAAAAGTAGGGGGTTTGTTAATATTTATTTCAAATCAACATATTACTCTCTACACAGACTGTCCCGATTTTTTAAATTATAAGTATTTCTATGAATATTTAGAATGTTGAATGAAAGTTATATTTACGTACATAAAACAACATGATGGCTATCGGTGACGAGCCTCATAATTTTAAACCTCGGTCAAGTGACGAAAATAACACCCGAGTGACCAGCATTCCACTCATTTAATACATATTAAGGCTGATTTATAGAGTAAGTGAAAGGTGATAGTAAGGCATAACCACCAAGAAAACAAAATAAAAAAGTTTGGTAAATTTTTTAAATATTTTAAGAATATAATTTGATATATTCAAGATCAAAAATGAGTAATGTTAAAGTAATTTTAATGGTTTTTTTTTCTCGGTTTTAAACAAAAACGTAAACTTCAAAGTTTCTCCAGGACATCTAAAATCCATCATATTAAAACCACTCGAAGCCTATAATTTTGATGTACATCCATCTGCTAATTCAGTGTTTCTCAATCTGTGGGGTGCGACCCTTAGGAGGCCCGGGCAACTCTAAAGGGGGACATATGAAAAGTCGAGAACAAAAGATTTTTTAAAAAATTATTAATTTACTAAAGTGAACAAACAAAATACATTCTGACATAATAAAAAATAAAATAAAACATTTTTCATGATATATTACATTTTAAATATATCAGTGCTACCTTTATTTTTTAATTAATTTAAAAATACTAAATTAAAAACAAATTCTTAAACCAGTGACCTCATGGCCTTGTCATATAATTAAATTTAAAAAAAAATTTAAAACTTATCTTGATAATTTTGTTTGGTTTTAACAAACCGTTGCCGTCAAAAGTTTAAAATTTCCCTTCAATCGAATTTCCCAAGGGATATTTGAAAGTATTGGGGGGGAAAAAATAAAAAACCAAAAAAATCTGGAAAAATAAATCCTTCGCAAAAGTCGGTCCTTTTTTTCATTCAAAAACTTCGGAATAATTTTTCGGATCGTGCACAGAAAGATCACTTCCGAAGAAAAATATATACGTTTTGGAGAAATAAACCTTTGGCTTAGCGAGACTTTTTTTCACGGGGGCAAGAGGTTAAAGGGATCGTAGTTTTTTCGTCAAAATGTAGTATTATTGAATCCACAGTACATTGTTACTGTATGGGAGAGGGGGGGGCGCGATGAAAATTATAGTATTGAATATTGGGTCGCGAATATTGCAACTTTGAGAAGCACTGTGCTAATTACATATACAGTAGAACGTCGTTTATTCGAATCAATTGGGACCGGACACTGTTCGGATAACTGAAAACTGAATGCGATCCATGCAGTATATGAAACCGGATACTATACAAGTATTGAAAATCATCACATGCGGAAAACCTGCTTGAAGAAAAAGCAAAATAGGTGCAAAATGTCACAGTTTTACCTTTATTGTGGAAAATAATCAATTATTTTGTGCTGTACCATTGTACACTTTCGTTTTTTCTCTGCAAGGTCTCTGAAAAAACTGGTTCGGATATCTCGGATTCGCTCTGGATAGTAAACGTTCGGATAAACGACGTTCTACTGTAGAAGCAAAAACAACTCCCAGCAAATTTTGAGAATAGTGCGTTTCTAATTCCTCGTCAATATTACAACGTGGCTTATTTCTGCAGATAAAATTACCTTTTCAGCTGCGCCTCCTTCTGAAAATCGCAAAGAACAAAAGATAGGAATAAAAGCCCTTAACGACTGACCCGAATGGGGATTCCTTTCGTCTCAGTCATCTAAGGCCGTGCTCTACAACCTTTTAATTGCCGCGGACCGGTCAACGTTTGTTAATTTTGCCGCGGCCTGCTGAGGGGGAGGATGTTGATTGTTTATATTTTTTAGACTGTTTTCATTTAATAATTTTAATTTAATTGTATTTAATCGTGACTTCTGAATAAAATATAGCTACACCAAAAAATGAATATAAAGTTATTTAACAAGGAATATTAAGTGATTTTCATAAAAAGTAGCCCAAACCTAAGAGAAAAACATACCACAGTAAAAAAAAAAGAAATAATTTAATATTTCTTGTGCGGACCGGTTGTATTTGATCCACGGACCGGGGGTTGCGGAACACTGATTTAAGGCATGCACGGCGTAACTGCGAACCGGTAGGTCGGTGGATCAAATAAACACCCCTACCAAGGTTAACAGCTAGTCAATGAACCTTCTTCGAGACCAAATGATCTCGAGAAGAATTGCAGAAACACTTCACTTGGCATTGCAAAAATCATAAATAGCTAAGTACTTTCACAAAAACCATTTCATCCGGCAGTCCCATGACCACATCACCATTTTGGCAGCCCAATAATAAGGTGACCAATTTTTTTTACAATGAAAAAGAGGACAAAAAATTTAAGAAAAAATTACAACGTAAATATATAAAGCATTTTATTAATTCAAACAAAAATACACTAATTACGCTTACATGCTTTTAATTATTTACTTAAACAAATATTTTTCCCATTGAAGGATTTTTTTTGCCAATATATAATTTTTTAATACATCAGAAATTTCGGAGCAAGAAATATCTTTCATATTGAACTTTACGGTAAGTGCTACAGCTCAAACATCAACATTTAATCTTGATTTCTCACTTGTCCAAAAATCATTACCAATTTTAAAAAAAAACCTTATTTAACTGTTGCATTATTAGCACTTATCTTGATTTTTTTTGCACGGTTTATAATTAATCCCTTAACTGCCGATTAAAAGTTAGGTGATTCGCTCCCCAATGCCACCGTTTTCCACGTAGGTGCGTGATGGGTTTTTTTTTGTTGTTGAAGGGAGGGGGGAAGAAAAGGAATAAAAAAATAAACATATCCTTTGAAATAAGTAAATCCTTGCAAATAGTGTCAAGATCCTTTTTTTTTTTTTTGCCTTCTGAAGCCTTCGGAATAGTTTTATAGACAGCGGTGCACAGAAAAGATCGTATTTTGTAAAGACGTATATATACGTCTGGGTCATTTAACGCTTTGGCTGACCGATACGTTTATATACGCTGGTGAGTTGGTGAGTAAGATGTTAAAGTCATATTGTAGCTTTAGCGTCAAATCATAGTATTATTGAGTTCAATGTATTGTTTTTGTATGGAAGGGGGGCGTGATGAAAATTATGTTTCCATATTGGGTAGCAGTAGTGAAAGTTTGAGAAGCACTGGTTTATGTACACAATACACTAATATTTCCGATAATTCATACTGTACCGTTACATGACACGTAGCAATTCGGCCTGGCATCTCTGGATACACAGATTAACAGATTAGTTTTAAAATATTGAAATGGAAGACACTTTTCGATGAAGGGCAGAACCTATAAAAGAAGGATTGTCCTCCCTAAAGAAGGAAAAATGGTCACCTTACCAATAACAATAAAAGCCCCAAACTTCTTCAATGGGCATGGAAGCCGTTTAGCGAATGGAATTTTTTAAGACGATAATGCCACCACAGTAGTTAGAGTTGTTACAGAGGCTTGAATCAAAAAACATAAATAAAAAAAAGCAGATGTGGGCTTCTTGTCTCCTCCTGTTTAAATCTTTGTAGTTTTATTTATATAAATTTTATATATATAATTACTGTAAATATTTAAATAAATATCTCAAACACTTTAATTCCCAGCCTCGCTCTAATCAACTTTTCCCTCAGTACGTTACAGTATGGAAAACAACTATGAATTTTTTATTGCGCTTTGCAATCGTCACGCCAGGGCAAGTGACAAAAGACTTGATTTGCTGCTATGGAACTTTGTAACATACCGTTTTGTGAATGCTGTATTTTTTTAAAGTCATTAAAGTAATTGTAACATATGTCATTTGTTGTTTTAAAAGTTCTTTGGAACGTTTTCCTGTTGACACCATCGGCATTCTATTTAACCCGCGGTCACTCGCACTTGTTTTTGCTACCGTCGTTACTCGCAAGGTGTAGAGAACACCCCAAACTTTTAACACGTGTATTTAATTATGAAAATAAAATTAAGTCATTATGATACATATTTATGAAGTACATGATGTGTTTTGAATTATACAAATAAAATTATTAAATTTATTGCATACAAATGAGACTAATATTAATTTAAACTGAACATACAAAATTTTCATTTTAAAACACTTAATTTTATATTTTTTCATAAACCAGTATAAAACGTATATACCAGTAATAAGTATACTTTATAATTAATGAGATAATGATAGTAGAAAATAGAAAAAATAATACTTTAATCATTTTCCAAACATTCAGAGCAGACTGTATACAAATGCTCAACTTCTCGCGAGAGTTCTCAGCCCCCCAGATAAACTTTTGAAGGTCATTACATTCCAATCGTTCGAGAGAGAGGGATTGCATCAGGCATGAAGCTTCAATGACCTAAAATGTGCAGCTATAGAAAAAATCGTGGTTCTGTGCATTCTTTTTAGAATCCTGGGAGGATTTTCTTGTTGCTGGGGTGTACAGGATACCCTCCGACTACAATGCATTTGTTATAGCGATTCATTAAGGAATCAAATGACTGTTGTAAATCACTTTGTGGAATGGCCTGCAAGGCATGCGTCGAAGCTACTTGTAAGGTTGAAATATCCTCAAAATAACATCTTTTTAATTTCATTTTAAGTTTTGAGAACAAGGAGTTGTTACAGGGTGCTAAATTAGGTAAATACGGTGAATGGTTCAACACACAGACATTATTTTTCGCCAAAAATCGACGAACAACAAGGGAGGTGTGACTGGGTGCATTGTCGCGTAACAAACACCGTTTTCAGTCCGATATTCTGGACAAATGCGACGAATTCTGGCCATCAAACACTTTAAAACAGCTATATAATACTAACTTGTAATTACTTATTCAGTTTGAACAAATTCTTTGTGGATAATACCCCTAGCATCGAAGAATGTAATAAGCATTGTTTTGGTTTTGGGTGGAATTTTCCTTGTTTTTTTTTTGGCTTACGGTGAATTTTCTGACTTCCATTCCTCACTTTTTCACTTTGTTTCAGGGTCATATTGAAAACACTAGGTTTCAACACCTGTATCAATGGACTTCAAGAAGCTTGGATCGTTTTCCGTGGCTGAAATGATGTTTTTGCATGTGCAATTCTCATTGCTTTTTGTTCTGGAGATAAAGTGTGAGGAACAAATTTAGCACACAATTTTGTTTTGCCCAAATTTTCATGCAAGGTGGTTCGAATTGTTTCTTTGTTGATGTTTAAAGAGTCTACCATCATTCTTAATGATAAACAGCAATCGTTTGCAACAAAATTTTGCACTTTCTCAATAATTTCAGGTGTTCTAGATGAAATTGGTTTTCCACTACACTAGTCATCTTCTACCGTATGAATTCCTTCCAAAACACGTTTTTGCCACACAAAAACATTTGATCTACTTAAACAACAGTCGCCGTAAACTTGTTTCATGAGTTGGTATGTTTCTGAACCACTTTTACCAAGTTTTGCATAAAATTTGATTACAGCTCTTTTATCCATCTTAAAAAATCAACATGAAAAAAATTCACTTTTGCAAAAGAACGCTCGTCATCTCTCAGCTACTTAACCAAATGTCATCATCTTGTTCACAGTGTGTCAGCAGACCATGGACATTATGAAGCATGAGCATTAGCAATCGTGGCACCATTACAGCCTGCGCTCTGGGACGAGTCTTAAAACTTATTTGCCGCACTGTGTATGTGCTGTAGCTATTTTTATATCACTAAATGTGATTTTTGAGTACTTTAGATCAGTGCTGGTTTAAGCTCATTTTGGGCCCTGAGCGCAGAAAATCTACAGACCCCCTTGGCGCTGGAGGATCGAAATTTATAACCAGAAAATCTGATTAAGTCCAGCCTATCTGGGACCCTTCAAGCTCCTCTGGGCTCCTGGGTGCCCACCCCAAGCGCCCAGTGGATAAAAAGGCATTGCTTTAGATTCAATCAACATACCTCCAAACAGGATTGTTTTGGAGGCATATACTTCCAGTAGTGCTAGTCTGTGCTATCATAATTGTTTAACATAAAAATCATTAAAAAAAGGATATGTATTAATTTATTTAATAAAGTTGAAATCGAATCAGAGTATTAAGGACAATAATTTGAAAGCAAAAAAACTCACTGTTTAATAACTTATTTATCATGACAAAAATTGTGAAAATATAATTAAACTTTGATGCATGAATGGGAGCGCTTTGTAATTATCTTTACCTTGCTCAACAAAAAAGTAATACGAGATTATCAAATTACTTAATATCTCATGATTACCAATCGAGGAGAATTTGTACATAGATAACGATATATTACCATAATAATGAAACGGGAATTACTTTTTATTAAAGTTATACAATTTAAATTTTTAAATTTAATCTAAGTAATTTACAGAATTTCAAAGAAAAATTTACATTTAATATATATAATAGAGAGAGAGAGGAATAAAAATTATTATTGCTTTGAAAAATTCCCAAATAATTTAGAATTCAAGTCTTGTGTTCAATAATTACATGAAAAAAAATAAAGAACCGTCCTAATTGGAAACTGTCTACAGAGTTAAGGAAATGAAAATGAAATGCAGACAGAAGGGGTCTAGGGGGAGCGTGTTAATTAAAAGAAATTGAATTATTTATTTTAAATCATGCTCTCGAAATATTTAAATCAATTTTGTCTAATTTAATTTTAGTTCATTTATTACTATCTCTAAATTGTATATTGAATTTCGCACTTCTGTTTTATCAAAGCATTTTTCTTATAATAATGTACATTTAAATTATATTATTTTAATAATATATTTTATTTAATATTTTACATTTAGTATTATACTTTACTTTCGAAATCCATAATATTTTGTTAGCAAATTTAAAATGCTAAATAAAAATACAATAGTAATTTAAGAGTCACTAAAAATTTTGCACATGATACACAGACACTGAATACTGCACATTCACCTTTTAATGTACCTACAAAGCAATTTATTTTTTCATACAAATGATTTGATTTTGGTTATTAACTTTTTTTATTAACTTTGTAACGGGTCTATCCCCGAACCTTCAACTAATCCTCTTGGGTAAAATTATTCTTTTTAACTGTAAGTTCTGTTAAAAACGTTCCCTCGCCTTCCTAGTTAAATGAGCTCTTCTATTTAAGCGTTGGCATTTATGTACGCAAGGATGGTCGATGGATGAGGTCGATAGTTGATAGTTGGAGATTAAAAGTGATTAAACTGTGGACACGATTAACGACTGGAGATTGCTTAGTTAAGCAAGATATTTACAGAGAATCGAAGCGTAGGAATCAAGAGTGCTCCAGGAGTAATATAAGTAAATCTTAATTATATGTCAATAGCCTTAAGCCCATGCGGTTACTTTTCTAATTATTTACTAAGTGCATTTCCTACCTTTAGTTGTGTTGATTAAGTAAAAGGGATAAATAAAATTGCGTTTAAAACTTGCTATGTCTGATCTTTGCTCGAACCACCAAACACCAACACCCTTTAGTAGGCTGTTACAACTTCACATTTAAAGCTTCTCTGTAGCAGTTGGCGACAGACCTGGGAATTTCGATCCTCTGTCAAATAATGAGTATGACGCCTGAGCAGGCATCTCACTCTCCAAACTTCCATACCACGACAACGTGAAAACATTGAGCCACGACAATTTAAAGTATCGGCTCCTTTACATGGCGATTCTTGGGTGATATCAGAGCTGAAAAGTGTATATAAGCCACCTGTTCACGACACACAGATAGACATGGATTGATCTAGACAGATAATCCTTCTCACGGCTAGCTGGAAAAATTCTCACCAATCCAACGTAAGCGTTAAGCTTTCTTTCTCATATTACACTCTTACCCCAGAGTTGAGGTAACGAACATTCCTTCGTCCAAGAAGTTCGCGGTGAACGATCGTAAATTACCACAGTAGGGTCAGCTAACGAGGTTGTCCGAAGTTGAAATCTACAGTCAAGTCAAAAATAGCGATCTCATAAATAGTTGAAGCCCCGTGTGATTCCCAGGAAATCCCGGGAACGAAGCATGATTCCCGGGAATAGAAAAGTACAGAAAACGTATGATTACCCGGGATCCCGGGGAAGAAACCATTGTTCTTATATTTTCAAGTGAACAATACTTATTGACGCTAACTTTATCATTTCAACTTTTTTAGCCTCTACTGGCTGAAATATTTTCGCCAATACCTTAACGCTAGACTCTCAATTTTCAAAAATAAAATCAACAGAAATTCCATAAGATTAATAATACATCCACGAATTCAAAATGCTTTCAAGATGTTTGTTGGTTCTAAAATGTTTAAAAGTACCCCTCCCCCAAAGAAATCTAAATAAAAGCAATGTTAAATTTAATAGGGGAAAACTGCTTCTTTTTATTTAATTTCAACATGAAAAAATATATAATTATATCTAATGCATCACCTTTCAAAATAAATGTTTAATAAATAAACAGTTTCACGTAAATAAGTTAGAATTTTATGAAAAGCTCTAGACTTCCAGTAAAAATACAAGATTTGTTTTAAATGTACTTTTTTAACAAACTATGGAACAAAAATTATTTTGGAAAATAGTTTAATATAAAAGTTTTGAACAATTTACTTACTTCCTCATAAGATTTAACCTTGCAATTAAAAGTATATTGTCGTCTGCCATAAAAATCAGTAGTCAAACACATTACAGAAGTTTTATTCCTAAATGATTCGAATTGATGAAAAAAAAAAGTGTGCATACAGTACTGACAATAGAAGTTTTGTTATGGCAGAAATACTCATAATATATACAAAGCTCTTTTGTCTTTAAAATTTTAAATATAAATTTAATTCATTTGAGAATTGTTAACGAAATTATTCTTGTGGGATTTTGAATTAACCTCTTTTTATTTAATTAAGTTATGAGTACAATTTCGTTTTGTAAAAACCGTCGTTAAAAGCCTTGGAAAATTTATTAAAAAATTAAGCTTGTCATTAGCTCAAATAATGATACCATGTAATACAATGAAATATATAATGTGTTTAATAATATTAGACGATAATAAAAAATAAAGAACATAGGGTTTCAGACTAAAATTTTTTGTAGGAAAATGTTAGTATATCGAGACAGAAGTAATTAGTTTTACATTAGGCCTAATACGTTTTAAGCAACATGGATCTAATTTGCAGAGGAATCAAAAAGTAGAAAATAAATCATTCTATCCTACTTATTATTATAAGGCATCAAAAATTCTAAAAGAATGTTCATAATTCCAAAAACTACTAATGAAATTCTACTTATTATTAAATAATTTTTAAAGTAGCTAACTTACGTAACTATTACTAAGCTTAATTGCTGTGTTGCAATTCTGCGGAAACCACAAAATAACCATTTTGCAATTAATAGTTTCATTTATTAAAAAATACATTATCTTAGCAATAAAAGTATCATTTATATATAAGTATATTCATATAAAAAAATCACAACTACTATTGTTGGAAGTCTTTTACCTACAACCAAAATGAACAGACTTTTTAATAATAGTTGTTTTTCTATAAAAATTCGCCAAGTCTTTTTTATACATCATTTAAGGTATTCGACTACTTTCGGAACCGTGATTTTGTAAAAGCGTATAAATGGATAATATTTATGATGTTTAGTGTCACTTACTTAGAAAATGAATATAAATTGTTTTAAGAAAAAGTATTACAGTAAAAACTATTTAAGTACAATATTTTTGACAAAATGAACATAGAATGACCATTTTCAAAATATTCTCTTTTGTAAAAAATGCTTCTATTATAATATTTTGCCGTAATGGCTCAGACCTCTGTACAGAGGCTCAACTAGAATTTTGAAATATATAACTTAGAATTGTGTTTATCCATCTTTTTACGACAACAGAGGGAGAAATTTAAGAAAAAACACCGATAATTATTTCAATGGTTTTTTAACTCTGAAAATAGTGTGAAATTTTTCAAAATTTATAGTTGAGCCTCTGTACAGAGGTCTCAGCTTAACAGGGAAAATTATTAATAAAGCATTTTTAAAAAGGGGACATTTAAAAGGTTATTCAAGTTAATTTTTTCCGAATATTGTATTTAAATAATTTTTGTTAAAAATTTCCCAAAACAGTTTTATACATGTATTCTAATCTAAGTGACACTAAATATCGCGAAAATTATCTATTTAATTACTTTTATAAAATCACGGTTCCGAACGTTGTCGGATACCTTAAAGAGTGTTTGTTATACATAAAAACATATTTTTGATGTTTTTCTTAAAATTTCATTTTCTCTTATTTTTATTAGTTAACCCTTTATAAACTCTCTCATGGTAAACATACTTACTACCAACTTCATTAATTTTTAAATGTCCATGGGAAACTATTTTCCCACCTGTGATTTGTGCTGCTAACACTTCGGTTAGCACGAGAACTGATTTCTGAATTTTCAAGTCGATATACAAGTTACTGAACAGCAAGAAAAATATTCCAGATGAGGTACGATTTACTAAATCTGGTAACCGTTTGCCAACTTGTCAAAAAACATATAGACGTTGCTGTTTGTTCTCTAATAGAGCACTTGAAAACAAGATATGTTTGTACAGCTTGCAATGTCTCACTATGTATTGATCCCTGTTTTCTGAAATTTCATGGAAAGTAATACGTATGCATTCTTAAATTTTTTTAATGCAAAATATTTGGACGGGGGTTTACGCGTCTTTTTTATTAACATGTCCTTTTTTT
>BMAV01025981.1:0-41053 GCA_019973955.1 Trichonephila inaurata madagascariensis
TACATTTTCATTTTTTTTATTTTCTAAGGGGTATTTAAAAAGACAATTTAAATTTTTTTTATATTTTTAGCACTTATCCACTTGTAATATTATCCTTATCTTGAATGAATTTTTATTTTCTCACTGTTTTCTCTTCCTTGCTATTAAAAGTTCTAACCCTCTAAACGGAACATCCTATTTTTGATTGCCTTTCTGAGCAGTATGCCTCTAATATAAGGTATGCGATTTTATTGCGATTGTTTTAAATGTTCTTATCGCACATGAAACTGAGTATGGCCTAATTACGGCGTGTGTTGTTAAATCAAGAACAACTTTTTTTCTCAAGATATATACATTAGACTATTTAATTAAAAACATGAATTATATAAACGAAAATTTAATTTTCAATTATTAAGTAATTATGAGGCACACTATATAAATATATTTTTATCACCGTAATTATGACTAGTTCTTTGATAAAAACTGATTAGAAATTTTTTTATGTAAGAATAACTAAAATAATAATACACGAACTAAAAATTTTTTTGAAAGATCCGTCTTATAGACGGTGATAGATTAGAAAATAACACACATCGTGAGTTTAAGCAAATCGCCAAGTACCGCTACGGGATCCTCTCAATTGGTAGAGTCCAACTGAAGATGTCAAGGCAGCCAACCCCCAAAATCACACCACAACATTATCTACTGTCATCAGAGCAAATAATCCCCGTCTGAGAGACAAATGCTCCGGTCAGAGGTTTAAGCGAATAAAAGGAAGGGTTGTTGCTAAAAAATTAATCAATAATTTTCTTTTGCTTAATCAATAAAAAGTGTACACTTCATACAATAAAGAATAAGGAAAAATATCATTTGTCCGGTATCCTTATGTGTAGAATTTCGATCCGGGATGAAGCGATGATTGTAAACAAAGTCGTTTCAATTTTTTCTAATGTAATCTGCTTCCAATTTGTATTTTGAAGTTATAACTTTAATATTGACGTAATACTGTAGTTAACGATTAAAGCAGAACATTAATTATATATAATACAAGTCAGACTACAAACTAAGACTATAAACTACTACATGATATTGCGTTACATCTCTTTTCTACTAGTACTACAAAAACAGAGGTACGAAGTTCAGTTCTCATGCGTTTGCTTGGATTCAGTTAAGTGACTGGTGGCGAGTGAGTGTTGCCAGACAACAAAGTTTGTGACTGGTCTTAATATTATGTTTAACTTTATAATCTTAGTTTCTTTGATTAAGAATTTGTTATTGTTATTGTAAGGCCTTTTTTTTAAATTTTGACCTACCTTTGTTACGTTTCTATTTATTGCTTTCCGTTTTTAGAATTATCGCAATTTACCACACACAAACACACACACATATATATATATATATGTACGGTCGAACTTCCGACGTCGCTAAATCCTTTAGAAAAGTTCTTAGTGCAGAAAGTGTATTTCTAATAAAAATTCATCTTTTCATATACTTTAGAAATGACATACATCCATAAACATTACATATTATTTAAACAAAGTAATTCTTATTTATAAAATAGTAAGTAAAATTAAATTGAAAGCAATAAAATGTAAAAGTATATTAATCTGTTTATGAAAATTTATATCCGTTCATTTTATAAAAGTTTCCCATAAAAAGGAAATCTGCAAGAAGTAAGACATGTAAAATTTTATTCATGAATACACTGTATTTTCAACTTTAAAGTTAATTTTATATCAGAGTAAAGGAGAACATTTTTTTTATAATGTGACGTTTTCTCATTTTATAAGCCTAGAAATAAGCCTCGTTATTTTACCGCCAGTAATTTTAATCATACACTTCTACGTGCGTTCTTAAATTTAATTACTGATAAAACCAGTTAATTTTATTTGGTTTTCTTGTTCGAAAAGTAAAGTCAATTTTATTTCTGTTATTTAATTAGGCATACTGTAAGATGCCGGAAAAATTTAAAAATAGGGACTAAAAATATAATCGTTCCACAAGATAAAAAGTTCGTTAAATAGAATTCCGCTGTTTGGATGTTATTTTGCAAAAAAAATAGTAAAATATTCTTGGTTCCAGGAAAAGTTCGTAAAATAAAGCCACAAAGTATGGAAGTTAGATGGCTTATATGTTAGTCTCGGAGCCTGGTTGGAGAAGTATAGCAATCATCGTCTTAAAAAAGTTTAAGTTATATCATTGTAATAACTATTTCAAAAGGCCTTCCACTTAGCACCTAGCTTATTCGTGCAAAGAGCATTGAAACATTTAAATAGTTCTACTCACTGTAAAATCCTAACACTTTTGTGAAGGGTTCTCTCTATTTCCATTTACTACTTCCTTAACATTTTAGTTAAGCTTTCCAGACTTCATATGGTCTTGCGCTGTTTCTCTAATAGACTCTTAATATTCACGCTCACCTCTAATTAATATACGATCAAAAATTTCTAATGTTAAGAAGACTAGCATATGTAAAAATACACACAATAGACTTTCACTGTCATTGATATACCATTTGATCCATCTGAAGTGTCATATATCGCAAAGTCAGAAAATAGTTTAAGATATAAATCTTTAATACGTATTTATATAATTGATTTTTTTGTCAAAATTAATTTACGCGATCTAAGATAAGCGTGGATTTAAATTATTTTTAATGTGTCTCTCCTAAGGCTTGCCGTTCTTTTGTCTCCAAAGGGTTTATGGTGTAAGCGTCAATATTTTTACTGGATTTTTCCGGAAATGTTCCATTTTCCGTGCACAAATTATAATGGCAATTTCATTTTTCAAAAAATATATTTAATAAAAGTTAGATTAAGTAAATATTAGAACAAATACTTAATATTTTGCAGTTTTAAATGTTATCCATTCTTCCTAATAAGCTTTATATATTTTGTTGGTAATAATCTGAACACCATTTCATTATTATCGAAAACCTTAACGACTTCTCATCGTGCGAAATTCCAGTGAAAATGAAATGTTTATTTTTGAAGGGTCAGCGGCGTGTTTCACTTTACCGTACTATCGAAGGTGAAGGAGATTTAACCCTCTAACTGGTCTGCACTTAAAGTCTTGCCATTCTGTAGATGCTTCAAAATGCACCACACAATTATTTTTGATTTCGGGTGCGGTACTCAAAGCGGTTGAGCCGTATTTTTAAGAATGCGGCTCGGCGCTTTGGGAATCTTCTTGAAGGCAGAAAAATCATGTGTTGGAATAGCGGAATTTTACGTGCAGACCGCTTGGAAGGCTACTAAACCCGGAGTTTTGAACCGCTTACCAGGAATATTTTCAAGTTAGAAGCTAGTTGGCAATTTTCCGAAGTTCAGGTCACAAATGAGTCGAGCTCCAGCAACCCGACATTCTGCAAGCAAAGAAAACTGTATTTGTAATTTCAAAAAGAAGTCCGAACAGTTGATTTCTTTATCAATTTTTCACGTGCGTGGGTTCCGCCCCGAAAGTGCTCTCAATCGGACACTTTGGGGAATTCCGAATGCTAGATGGAATTCAGGTCACTCTTTTAATCTTTTAAACGCTTGTTAAGATGTTGCAATGCTGCTTCCTTTCTCTCATCTCGTGGATTATTCAATTAATGTCGCATACTGTTCAAAGGTATTCTGTAAGTGTGAGTCAATTTGTGTTGGCGCTGAGATGCCGAACCAACAACGAGTAAAAAGTTTGAAATGAAAACATTATTTGATCCGTATGCAGGAGTGACATGTCAATATCTTAAGAAGTATTTTGGTTATCCTGTAAAACACACATGGTTAATCATACTCACTTAATTTTTCTAGTTTCAACGGATCTAAAGCTTGAGTCTCTTTGTTATGTTTTAAGAATATAATTTTTTCAAATCTTCATAAAACGTTCAGGTTCTCGAATTTAAGGAAATAGGTAGTATTTAAACCATGTGTGGTAGGAACTGCCAGTGTTGCCCCAAAGAGTTAATTAGTTACAAGGCAACGTGTCAACTATAACTGCACGCCGTCAAAAAAAAAGACTTCATTTGTTCAGCTAAATAGTGTTTTTAAATTCCAAAGCATTGGCACCTGCTATTGAACTCCTCCTAGAAATGTTAGACCGTTCCAAAGAAGAAATGTTCAAAAACTAAGTATATTTAATTTGAATTCACGTGTATGTTTGAATCTGTTTCATATTTCTTCAAACTTAATTCTAACGACGGTACCAACCCACTCATACAATCCCTTTAACGATGCGTAAGTTCTAGCTACCTGCCAAAGTGTAGTCCTTCAGGCCCCTAACTGTTTAGGAAAATGGTTCCTGATGGAACCCTGATCAGAATTTCTTAAAATGACTTTATACAAAAAGTAACTCGAAACTTGTCTGTAAAGTGCATGGTTGTTTCGTTCTTTTATACACCTCCTGACTGATGAGATTCACAAGCAAATACCTAAAAATAATTTTCTTTCATTTTTAAAATCTAAATTAAAAAAAAAATATCTATGCTTAAGGAATCTCAGGGAGTTAAAAAAAAAAAATGTAAGTTTCCCTCTTGAGAGCCAATGTAAAATATAAACAACTTTCGACTAGAAATAATTCTTTTTGAGGTTAAAATGAAACAATTTGATTCTTCTACACATTTTTATAAAGGAATAAAGTCAAAAAGTATATAATGTCTAAAAATATAATCATAATTTTCAAAAATAATAAGCACATAAAAATAAGAAAAATTTTTGTAAGAAACAAAATTGTAAGTTTTTGCATGACGCGCATATGAGATATTTTCTGCAATAATTATTATTCTAATTACTAGCAATAAGTTGATTTATAAAGTCAAATATATCTTTTTACATTGTGGCTTATTTTATATAAATAGAATAAAAATTAAATTTTTAAAAAATAAAAGTATTACTTAAATTTTTATAAAAATTCAATTTTTGAAATTGTTCACAAAAATTAAAAATTTATAATACTATAAATAGCTGGATTTCTTGTAAAGATTATGATAGAGCTATGTACTGCAAAATTTTATTCATCAAAGTATGATAGTTTTGAAACGCACATGTAAGTGAAAAAAACACAAAACTGAGAAAAGGCTTTAAAATCGTTTTAATTAAATTTAAGAAAAATAAATTTTTAAAACTTACATGCTAAAAAATACTCCAGATCATAAGATATGCTTTACTGTTGCTTAAAACAGCCACCTCTTTTAGTCTTTTAATTTTTGGCTCATGAGCTTCAAAAGATGATGCTGCTAAGCCCTCTTCTTGACGTAAAAGATCTGACGATTGTCACGTCTACAAAGCCAGGGACACACAAACATTTTGTTAATTTTAAATCAAATTTCTAAAATAGAATAAATAAGTATTTAATTTCCATCATTAAAAATGCTGGTTGCTAGATTTGCAGCAATCTCTCGCAATCTGGAAGACTAGGAAACCGGAATCGTCTTAGGACAAAACTTCCAGATTAATGAATTTAAATCCATTAGATTCTGTGTCTTACCTCCTAAACATTTCTTCAGGAGTGCCGGATGAGATAAGTCTGCAAATGCAGGCTTAATTACATCTCGAACAGTTTTAGCAACTGAGGGTTTGTGTTTATACTTTTCTAAATTATCATTAATTGCAGCATTATACTTACATTCATGTATTTGGATTTGTAGGACAAACCAGTGCATCGGTTCATCATCAGTTTCAAGAATGACCCCAAAACAGTTTCAAAATGGCTTCCGCATTTCCTTTTACACTAGTAGAATTGCATCGAATAGCATTACATAGTAGTGCGCAAGCTTATCAATTAAACTATCAGTTAACCTACCTTTACCGCCTATAGTTATGTTCATCAGATAATTTCTTTTTACCCATATATCAATCTCTTAAGCTTCCAAGTCTTGTACCCATTCTCTTTGCACATGGCTCACACATTCTATTTTCTGAATAAGATGGTCATCGCCATATAGCTTGTTTTCAGAAAGGGCATTGAATGGTTTTGTGTCGCCATCTCCTATGTAGTTCAAATATTTCAGGTTGTGAAGCTTTTCTGATCGATTAAAAATCCTCAACATCCCGTCAACCACCATCTTACCCGCAGAGCCAGAATAATTTTTTCTACATGAAATCTTATGCGCTCTTTGCCATTTATTGTACTTGATACCAAACTTTACCTCTTTATAACTGTCACATCCTTTGCAAAATGAGGACAACACTTCCCTATCCAAAACCTTACCTGTTTCGGCCCCTATTACAGTACAAATTCCAATCAACGATGAATGTCCTCTCGTTTTCCAGGTCCCATCACCACTTACCGTTAAAAGGTTATCAGATAACGAAGAATTTTCTTCGACAGCTGCCCTTTTCATGCTTTCTTCGGCGACTTCCTTCATAACAAGTGAAAGTTTATTATTAATAACATCATATGATTTTTGTTCAACAGGATTAGGAAGACACATTACAGCACACAAAAGTTTTAATGACCTAAGCCTTGGCCTATGCATCTCATTGCTAAAATAGATCTTCTGTTAATTTCTGGAGCATTATTCCCAGTGTTTTCACAGCTTGAAAGTACACAAACATTCCCACAGTTTTTACAATGTATTTCAAAAATTCGAACATAAACCACGAGTGGACCTTTTCTTTAATTGCTAATTGTTTATGACATTTTAAACAGCATGATACTGACAAAAATAGAGCTGAAGGTTGAAATAAAATAAAAAATACGATATCCTTTGAAATTTTCACTTACCTTAACAAGATTTGCACTTTAATGAAGTCTGAATTCTGAGATTATTACTGAAGCACACTTACTTGTACTTCTGCAACATGTGTATGAGGACATACCTTCATGAATTGGTTCCCTCTAAATCTTTTTTCTTAGGACGTTTACCTGAAGGTCTGCGATGTATATTTTCCATTCTCAAATTTAGAGATAAATAATGCTTTTAAATTTTGAAAACGATTTCAAACAACGTGCTTACATTACTGTGCAAACAGAATGAAAACACATTAGAAAGAATGTGTTGAGTTGCAAGCTTCCTTCTCATCTCACCCAAGTGTTTAAATATTTCATGAGGTTTTAAAAACAGAAAAAAATGAAACGTATGTGGAAAATTAAGAATAAGTGGGCGTGACATGAGGTCCATTTAAATACTGTTATTAAATTGTTGCTTGGAATTTTGAATAACTCTCGAAGTTTTGTAGTACTATCAATGGTTGGTAATTTCAAAAATGTTCAAAAGAAAATGAGGAACAACATATATTTTTTTCGAAAATTCGAAAAAATCCGAGATTAACACCCCTGAGACCCCTTAAACCATAATACCACGCCTTGGGGAAAGAAGTGCTCATGACGGTGCTGTAAATTCCATCGACATTACTGATAGGTCTTGAATCTATTTGCCTCTTCATGGACTTTTTTCAGCACCAATGCCAAATTTTCATTTGATTATTCTGTTTCGCAGACTTGCGTAGATATTAAAGACAATATTTTTATTGATGCTAGGAAATTTTATGAAACTTAATTTTAAAAAAAATAAATTTATTGAAAAATATGTGTGAGTTTGTTGACATCCTAAAGATGTTTTAGGTCTTCGGGTTTTTTTACTCTTATATGGAGTGCTGGGAGCGCTGGTAGGTTATCGCTTCTCGGCTAATGGCTAAGGTCAAAAGTGTAAACCTGTTCTTATCAGTTTAACATCTGGTACGGCAATTCACTGGATGCCTACGGTGTTTTACAATTTTTGAATGAATGCTTCAGATTAAGGATTTATCCTGTCTCAGGCACGAGTTGCCCCGTTATTGCACTCTCTATGGGGTTCAGCCTCATATAATTAACAAAAGAAGACCCTGGCACGTACCCAGCAAGGTACGTAGTACAATTTATTCATATATTATTTCTTTAAGAATACATTAAAAACGATTCTTTATAATTAACTTCTGACGATTTCTTACCGCTAGGCCACCATTGCACATAAATTGAAATAAACTGTTGCTTGTATTAACTACGCCGACGATATATGTATGCATTTACTTAGTTTTTAATGTTATATGTCAAAAAGGAATTTATTTACAGATAAAAACTTGTCATTTTAACTATACGCTTCTCTTGCGAATGAGATATTTTCATCTAAAACCATTTAACTAGCTCTGCTACGACTACTTAGTTTTATTCAAAAGAAATTATTAAAAAAATACAAATCAATTTTTAATAAAAATGTCCACATTTGATTAAATAACTTTTTTTTTTAAATAAACAAATATTATTTGATTGGTAATGTATCGCGAGTTTTTATGTGTTCTTTGTAGTACTGTTAGATTTCCCTTCAGGAGCAGACTTTGCACCCTATGCTTTTATATTGCTCTTAAAAATCCTACTTTATTTAGATATTTATATCTTTATTAGATATGCAGCTTTACTTTTTCCTTACTATTTTTCTAAGTGATATTTGGCAAAGACAACTTAATTTTTATATTTTTAGCACTTATCCACTTGTAATATTATCCTTATCTTGAATGAATTTTTATTTTCACACTGTTTTCTCTTCCTTGCTATTAAAAGGTTTATAACCCTCTAAACGGAGCATCCTGTTTTGTATTGCCTTTCTGAGCAGTATGCGTCTAACATAAGGTATGCGATTGTTTTAAATGTTCTTATCGCACATGAAACTGAGTATGGCCTAATTACGGCGTGTGTTGTTAAATCAAGAACAACTTTTTTTTCTCAAGATATATACATTAGACAATTGAATTAAAAACATGAATTATATAAACGAAAATACAATTTTTAATTACCGTAAAATCCGGTGTATAGCTCGCACCAGCGTATAACGCGCACCCATACTTTCAAGCTGCATTTTTTAATTTTTAGGTATATTCCTTGTATAACACGCACCCCCCTTTTTTCGAAAGAACTAGAAATGTGCATGTACCATTCTGATATGTTTTTAAGCCATTTTTTCAAGGTATTATCCCAGAATTTTGAAAAATAGTATATTTTTAGAATCTGAATCCTTTAATTTCATTAGGTATGTCATTTCTTTCAAATTGACAATAGTCCTATCTATGTAGAAGTCTATATTTTCTTATGCATATTTATTTTTTTGTTTTGAAACTATCATTTTTATACCCGGCTTACGACGCGCACCCCTAAATTTCGACCTCATTTTTTGTGTTAAAAGTGCGCGTTATACGCCAAATTTTACGGTATTAAGTTATGATGAGGCACACTATATAAATATATTTTTATCACCGTAATTATGACTAGTTCTTTGATAAAACTGATTAGAAATTTTTTATGTAAGAATAACTAAAATAATACCCAAACCAAAAATTTTTTGAAAGATCCGTCTGATAGACAGTGATAGATAAGAAAATAACACACATCGTGAGTTTAAGAAAATCACCAAGTACCTCTACGGGATCCTCTCAATTGGTAGAGTCCAACTGAAGATGTCAAGGCAGCCAACCCCCAAAATCACAGCACAGCATTATCTACTGTCATCAGAGTAAATAATCCCCGTCTGAGAAACAGATGCTCTGGTCAGAGGTTTAAGCGAATAAAAGGAAGGGCTGTTGCTAAAAAATTAATCAATAATTTTCTTTTGCTTAATCAATAAAAAGTCTACACTTCATACAATAAAGAATAAGGAAAAATATCATTTGTCCGGTATCCTTATGTGTAGAATTTCGATCCGGGATGGAGCGATGATTGTAAATAAAGTCGTTTCAATAAATTTTAATGCAATTTGCTACCAATTTATATATTTTGAAGTTATAACTTTAATATTGACGTAATACTGTAGTTAACGATTAAAGCAGAACATTAATTATATATAATACAAGTCAGACTACAAACTAAGACTATAAACTACTACATGATATTGCGTTACATCTCTTTTCTACTAGTACTACAAAAACAGAGGTACGAAGTTCAGTTCTCATGCGTTTGCTTGGATTCAGTTAAGTGACTGGTGGCGAGTGAGTGTTGCCAGACAACAAAGTTTATGACTGGTCTTAATATTATGTTTAACTTTATAATCTTAGTTTCTTTGGTTAAGAATTTGTTATTGTTATTGTAAGGACTTTTTTTTAAATTTTGACCTACCTTTGTTACGTTTCTATTTATTTCTTTCCATTTTTAGAATTATCGCAATTTACCACACACACATATATATATATATATACGGTCGAACTTCCGACGTCGCTAAATCCTTTAGAAAAGTTCTTAGTGCAGAAAGTGTATTTCTAATAAAAATTCATCTTTTCATATACTTTAGAAATGACATGCATCAAGTTATAAATTCATAAACATTACATATTATTTATACAAAGTAATTCTTATTTATAAAATAGTAAGTAAAATTAAATTGAAAGCAATAAAATGTTAAAGTATATTAATCTGTTAATGAAAATTTATATCCGTTCATTTTATATATCTTTCCCATAAAACGAAAATCTGCAAGAAGTACGAAATGTAAAATTTTGTTCATGAATACACTGTATTTTCAACTTTAAAAATTAATTTTATATCAGAGTAAACGAGAACACTATTTTTTTATAATGGCGTTTTCTCATTTTATAAGTCTACAAATAAGCCTCGTTATTTTACCACCAGTAATTTTAATCATACACTACTACGTGCGTTCTTAAATTTATTTACTGATAAAACCAGTTAATTTTATTTGGTTTTTCTTGTACGAAAAGTTATGTCAATTTTATTTCTGTTAGTGAATTAGGCATACTGTAATATCAGTGCGAGGTAATTAACCTCCGTGAATTGGATTAAAAGAAGAAATAATTTGAGATGCCGGAAAAATTGAAAAATAGGGACTAAAAATATTATCGTACCACAAGATAAAAATTTCGTTAAATAGAAAATCAACTCCGCTGTTTTGGATGATATTTTGCAAAGAAAATAGTAAAATGTTCTTGGTTCCAGGAAAAAATTCGTAAAATAAAGCTTCAAAGTAAGGAAGTTAGATGGCATATATGTTAGTCTTCAAGCGTGGTTGGAGAAGTATAGCAATCATCGACTTAAAAAAGTTTAAGCTATTTTGTATCATGGTAAAAACTATTTCAAAAGGCCTTCCACTTAGCACCTAGCTTATTCATGCAAAGAGCATTGACACATTTAAATAGTTCTACTCACTATCAAATCCCAACCCTTTTGTGAAGAGTTTTCTCTATTTTCATTTACTACTTTATTAACATTTTAGTTAACCCGCGATCACTCGCGCGGGGTGTTCTCTACACCCCAGGAACAAGAAAATCCCCAAAGGATTCTAAAAAGAATGCGCAGAACCACGATTATTTTTGTAGCTGCACATTTTAGCACATTGAACCTTCAGGCCTGCTGCAGTCCCTCTTTCTCGAACGATTGGAAAGTAATGACCTTCAAAAGTTTATCTGGGGGACTGAGAACTCCCGCGAGAAGGGGAGCATATGTATACAGTCTTCTCTGAATGTTTGGAAAATGATTAAAATATTGTTTTTCTACTTTCTACAATCATTATCTCATTAATTATGAAGTATATTTATAACTGGCATATACGTTTTATATACTGGTTTATGGAAAAATATAAAATTATGTGTTTTAAAATGAAAATTTTTTACGTTTAGTTTAAATTAATGTTAGTCTCATTTGTATGCAATAAATTTAATAAATTTATTGGTATAATACAAAAAAAAAATCTTGTACTTTTAAATATGTATCATAATAACTTAATTTTATTTTCATAATTAAATACACGTGTTGAAAGTTTGGGGTGTTCTCTACACCCCGCAAGTAACGAGTAGCAAAAACAGGCGCAGTGACCGCGGGTTAAACTTTCCAAAATCGATATGGTCTTGCGCTGTTTCTCTAATAGACTCTTAATATTCACGCTCACCTCTAAATAATATAGGATCAAAAATTTTAATGTTAAGAGGTCTCACAGGGGTGTTAATCTTGGATTGTTTCGAATTTTCGAAAAAAATATATGTTGTTCCTCATTTTCTTTTGAACATTTTGATACCAACCACGTGATAGTACTACAAAAACTTCGAGAGTTATTCAAAAAATTCCAAACAGCAATTTAATAACAGTATTTAAATGGACACATGTCACGCCCACTTATTCTTAATTTCCACATACGTTTCATTTTTCTGTTTTTAAAAAGCCTCATGAAATATTTTAAACACTTGGGTGAATGAGAAGGAAGCTTGCAACTCAACACATTCTTTCTAATGTGTTTTCATTCTGTTTTGGTAATGCTAGCACGTTGTTTGAAATCTTATTTCAAAATTTAAAGCATTATTTATCTCTAAATTTGAAATGGAAAATATACATCGCATACCTTCAGGTAAACGTCCTAAGAAAAAAAGATTTAGAGGGAACCAATTCATGAAGGTATGTCCTCATACACATGTTGCAGAAAGGAGAATACAAGTAAGTGTAGCTTCCAATAATAAAATTTCAGAATTCAGACTTCATTAAAGTCAAATCTTGTTAAGGTAAGTGAAAATTTCAAAGGATATCGTATTTTGATTTATTTCAACCTTAGCTCTATTTTGTCAGTATCATGCTGTTTAAAATGTCATAAACAATTAACAATTAATGAAAAGTCCACTCGTGGTTTATGTTCGAAATTTGAAATACATTGTAAAACTTTGGGAATGTTTTGTACTTTTCAAGCTGTGAAAACACTGGGAATAAAAATAATGCTCAGAAATTAACAGAAGATCTATTTTAGCAATGAGATGCATAGCGCAAGGCTTGGTAATTAAAACTTTTGTTGCTTATGGTCTTCCTAATCCTGTTGAACAAAAATCATATGATGTTATTAATAATAAACTTCCACTTGTTATGAAGGAAGTCGCCGAAGAAAGCATGAAAAGGGCAGCTGTCGAAGAAAATTCTTCGTTATCTGATAACCTTTTAACGGTAAGCGGTGATGGGACCTGGAAAACGAGAGGACATTCATCGTTGATTGGAGAATGTACTGTAATAGGGGCCGAAATAGGTAAGGTTTTGGATAGGGAAGTGTTGTCCTCATTTTGCAAAGGATGTGACAGTTATAAAGGGGTAAAGTTTGGTATCAAGTACAATAAATGGCAAAGAGCGCATAAGATTTCATGTAGAAAAATTATTCTGGCTCTGCGGGTAAGATGGAGGTTGACGGGATGTTGAGGATTTTTAATCGATCAGAAAAGCTTCACAATCTGAAATATTTGAACTACATAGGAGATGGCGACACAAAAACATTCAATGCCCTTTCTGAAAAAAGCCATATGGCGATGACCATCTTATTCAGAAAATAGAATGTGTAGGCCAGTGCAAAGAGAATGGGTACAAGACTTAGGAAGCTTAAATTGTATATGGTAAAGAAATTATCTGATGGTAAAACTATAGGCGGTAAAGGTAGGTTAACTGATAGTTTAATTGATAAGCTTGCGCACTACTATGGTAATGCTATTCGATGCAATTCTACTAGTGTAAAGGAAATGCGGAAAGCCATTTGGGCTGTTTGGGGTCATTCTTGCAGCACTGATGATGAACCGATGCACTGGTTTTGTCCTACAAATCCAAATACATGGTGTAAGTATAATGCTGCAATTAATGATAATTTAGAAAAGTATAAACACACAAACCCTCAGTTGCTAAAGCTGTTCGAGATGTAATTAATCCTGTATTTGCAGACTTATCTCATCCGGCACTCCTGAAGAAATGTTTAGGAGGTAAGACACAGAATCCTAATGAAATTTTAAATTTATTAATCTGGAAGTTTTGTCCTAAGACGATTGGTTCTAGTCTTCAGATTGCAGAGATTGCTGCAAATCTAGCAACCAGCATTTTTAATGATGGAAATCAAATACTTATTTCTATTTTAGAAATTTGATTTAAAAATTAACCAAAATGTTTGTGTGTCCCTGGCTGAACGTGACAATCGTCGAATCTTTACGTCAAGAAGAGGCTTAGCCTCATCTTTTGAAGCTCGCAGAGCCAAAAAAATTATAAAGGCTAAAGAAATTGAGCTGTTTAAGCAACAGGAAAGCATATCTTATGATCCTGGAGCATTTTAGCATTAAGTTTTAAAATTTATTTTCTTAAATTTAATTTAAAACTTTAAAGCCTTTTTTCTCAGTTTGTGTTTTTTTCACTTACGCGCATTGCGTTTCAAAAACTATCATACTTTGATGTATAAAACTTTACAGAATTATAAACTCTATCATAATCTTTAAATCCCAGCAATTTATAGTATTATAAATTTTTAATTTTTTGTGAACAATTTCAAAAAAATTGAATTTTTAAAAATTTTAAAAATGTACTTTTATTTTTAAAAATTTAATTTTTATTCTATTTATATAAAAATAAGCCACAATGTAATAAAGATATATTTGACTTTATAAATTAACTTATTGCTAGTAATTAGAATAATTATTGCAGAAAATATCATGCGCGTCGTAAAACTTACAGTTTGTTTCTTACAAAAATTTTTCTTATTTTTATGTGCTTATTATTTTTAAAATTATGATTATATTTTACGAATTTTATACTTTTTTGAAACTTTATTCCTTTATAAAAAATGTGTAAGAGAATCAAATTATTTCATTTTATCCTCAAAGAATTATTTCTAGTCGAAAGTTGTTTATATTTTGTGCTCTCGAAACATTTTTAACTCCCCTGAGACCTCTTAAGAATACTAGCATATTTAAAAATACACTGCTGGCCACCGTAAATGCAACACCCTGAAGGAAGCATGCAAATAACATGAAATTTACAACATGCGTTAGCGGAAGTGAAATATGCAAATGATTAGAATTTAAGCGCAGACACACATCACGCGCGCCTATGGCGCCACCTCAAAGCGTTATTTAAGGCTTGGAGATTTCAACGATTTCAAGTTTGTCAATTGTATTTTTCTTGTGGTTTTTCTAAAATACGATCAGTTATGTCTCGTAGAAAACAGAGATCAGCTTTTGATCAAGTATCCCAGTTCGACAGAGGAAGGATAGTGGCCTACCGAGATTGTGGATTATCTTTCAGAGAAATCGGTAGTCGTGTTGGACGAAACCAAACAACTGTAATGCGGATATGTGACCGTTGGATGCAGGAGGGTACGACGGACCGCTGGGGTCGATCACATTCACCTCAGTGGACCACTTCACGTGAGGACAGGCAAATTGTGCGCATGGCTGTGACGGATCGCTCAGTCACATCACGAACATAGCACAGCACATTGAGTCTGTAACGCATCATTCAGTGACTGCGCGTACCATTCGACGCCGTTTACAGCAGAGTGGTCTGTCCGCATGACGTCCATTGCTTGGTCTACCCTTCACACAGAACCACAGACGTCTCCCCCGCCAATGGTGCGATGAAAGAAGGATGTGGGTGGAATGGAATGAAGTGTCTTTAATGACGAGTCACGCATCTGTCCCGCAACACCACGATGGTCGGATTCGAGTCTGGAGACACCGTGGAGAGGATGCTGAACGGGGCGTTATGCCCGCCACACTGGTCCTGCCCCAGGGTATATGGTATGGGGCGGTATTGGATATCACTCTCACACTCCTCTAGTACGCTTTGCTGGTACTTTAAACAGCCAGCACTACATCTGCGAGGTCTTGGAGACATTTGTCCTCCCTTAACTTCTGGGCTTGACCACAGCCCAATTTCAACAGGATAATGCACGACCACACGTGGTACGCATTGTCCAAAGGTTCTTCGTCAATCACAAGATTGAATTGCTTCCCTGACCGGCTCACTCTCCAGATCTTTCACCGATAGAATACATGTGGTCCATAGTTGCTCAACGATTGACCCAGATTACATCCCCAGCTGCCACACCAGATCAACTTTGGCAACGTGTGGAAGCTGCTTGCTCTGCTGTACCCCAAGAACACATCCAAAGTCTCTTTGAATAAATGTAGGATACCTCATTTGTGAAAGGTTATATCATATCCCTTTACAGAGGTCGGCAATTCTAATCAAAACAGTATTCCTCATCAGCGCCATCTAATGTCCCTTTTAAAACGCCGACATCAACCTTTTTTTGGCAGAGGCCCACTAACACTCGTCAGAGAACGTCGAATTCGCGTCACCCCGTTCATCCGCCCAGGCGGTAAGTCTTAATAGCCCCATAATGAGTTCTATTTAATCTCAATTGCCTCCCTTAAATTTATGTGATCTATTTTTCCTATTCTTTCGAAATATGCTTATCCAATTTTCTATCCTTTTGAAATATTCCCCATGTAAATATCCTCTATAATTCTTAATAAATTATTTAGTTTTCAACCAGTTTCTTTCTTACGTTTCTTCACGTCATAGGGATATGGATCTGCAATAGATCCTCCATCCCCTATCTGATAAGTATTTTGGCGCTGACAAGTGGAAAACCTGAGAGATTCTTTCTTAAATTATGTTGTCTATTTTATTTCAAAATTAACTAATACACCCTAAAAACCCCTAGACACCACGCCAAAAACCCCGCTATCTGAAGTATCCCATCTTTTGGATTCCCACAGAAATAATTGGGGGGTAGGCCGGGATTGATTTAAAATCTTCTTTTCCTGAACTTCTTTTTTGAAAAAAAAATTGGCTTAACGCCCAAATTGAAAACGCTGACTGAATTGTCAACAAACGGCTTGCCTCTCATAACATACTAACATTTTACTTAGTGATCCTTTTTTATGGAGTTATTTTTTTCCTGCAAGTATCAGTTCCCGAAAATTGATCCAGTCCATTTCAAGCTTCATCTGCAGAACTCAGCCAAGAACGTTCAATTACGTTTTAAACAACTGTATCAGGTACTGTGTTTTTGTTGTTCTTCATTAAAAGAAAGGAAATCTCTAAAAGAAGAATTTCAGAGCCATCGTCATGCTGTTAATATCAAAATTGTGTTTGAATTTTTAAAGTATATATTCATATTTTTAAATCATAATGTTTATCTTTTAAATACTATTTTTCTATTTGTGCATATTTAATCGCCCGTATTAAATTCTTTGCAAGTATATCTTTTAAAATATTAAGGTAATCGATGAATATTCAAGTTATGAATATTTGTGTAACGAATCTTTTTTATGTGTTTTAACGAAATGCTCTGGTTGTGTTGACCTTGACCGGAGCTTCTTAGCTCATCTAGGAAATCTCGATTGCAAAAAGTTTTTTCCCCGCAGCTGTCGTGTACTAAATTAATCATTTCCTGTATTTTGAGAAGAAATTTCACTGAATCATTTTTGCTTTTCATTTAAACATCGTTCATTTTTATAATTTATTGATGAAACATCCTAAATAATCCAATTTTAATGGTGTACTTTATCATTCAATATATGAATATTTTGAGTTCATTTTTGACAGAATTATTATGCTTTTAATTGAAACGTGTGCTTATTATTAGAATTTGATGATGAGATAGATCCTGAATGATTTTATTTTTATTGGTGTAAAAAACAAATATATGAGCTTTTCCTTAAGTGACTAACTTCTAATTGTTTCATTTTGAATGATTAAATTCTTTTTCATCTTATAATAAATTTAATCTCAGTTTTTTTTAAACAAGATTTACTTTGTTTAATTTATTTTTACTTTCAAATTCTTTTTGCATTTCTATAACAAAAGGAGACAACTGATATATTAAATGTTTTTATAGAAGGTTTTTTTGGTTGAAATTAATAATTGAAGTATTTCAATTTAAGTACTACGCGTTTTAGCTCGCACTGTTGTTTTTAAAAATTATTGGTCTAAAATATTTTTAAGTGTAAGTTTTGAGTATTTCATTGAATATTTAATGTATTTTGGTGCATTATAATTTTATCTTAAGAATTTTGTTAATTGAAAGCGAGATTTGCTATACTATAGTGATACCATTGTTATTGTGGGAACGTGCTACAGTTTAGTTAATTCTTTTAGTTACTAAATAAAATTAAATTTAAATTTTAAAATGGCCTATCTCGGCAAAGGTCCACGAGAAGATTTATTCGTCTTAGCCACAGAAATAAATTTAAAATTCGATAAATCTATGACCATCGCTACTCTCAAAGACCTAATTACTAGTAGTAAAGAATATGACGAAGATCTAACTAAAAACCTACACACAACGATAATAGAAGATCGTAAATCCAAGGAAGTACAATTACGCATAGAAGCCAGTGCAGAAAGAACACGCATACAGGAACGAGAAGAAAGAATACACATCGAAAAATTGAAGTTTGATAAACAAAAACGTAAAGAATAATTTGAATTGGAAAAGTTAAGGATCCAAGCGCAATCTAAATTAGGTGCTGATACATCCGAATGCAGTAATACTAAATTTCACGTCAAAGAAGTGTCAAAATTTATACATCGTTTTCATTTGAAAGAAAACATCATTCTTTATCTTAAATTATTCAAAGGTCAAGCAAAGATACTGGATATAAATCAAGAACTTTGGGTCTCTCATCTGTTAGGCTTATGTGGCAGCGGTGATCTCCAACAATGGCGGCTCCTCTGGCTACTGATTCTCGCAGGAACCACACTCCACAGAAGTCTTTAAATTTAATCATTTGATACTTGGTCAACATGTTATCTACGAAATAAATTTTGTTGTGCTATATCTTTTCTTTCTTGGTGTTGACTTTACGGTGGCCAGTAGTGTACGTTGAATACACAATGTACTTTCACTGTCATTGATATACCATTTGATCCATCTGGTGTCATAAATCGCAAAATCAGAAAGTTGTTTAAGAAATAAATCTTTAATACGCATTCACATATTTGATTTTTTTTGTCAAAATTAATTTACGTTCTAAGATATACGTGGATGTAAAATAAATTTAAATGTATCTCTCCTAAAACTTGCCGTTCGTTTGACTCCAAAGGGTTTATGGTGTAAGCGTCAATATTTTTACTAGATTGTTCCGGAAATGTTCCATTTTTCGTGCACAAATTATAATGGCAATTTCATTTTGCAAAATCATATTTAATAAAAGTTAGATTAAGTAAATATTAGAACAAATACTTAATATTTTGCAGTTTTAAATGATATTCGTTCTTCCTCATGTGCTTTATATATTTTGTTGGTAATAATCTGAACACCCTTTAAACATTATCGAAAACCTTAAAGACTTCTCATCGTGCGAAATTCCGAGCGAAAATGAGATGTTTTTGAAGGGTCAGCGACGTGTTTTCAATTTACCGTACTAACGAAGGGGAAGGAGATTTAATAAACCCAGATTTTTGAACCACATACCAGGAATATCTTCAAATTAGAAGCTAGTTGGCAATTTTCCGAGTTCAGGTCACAATGAATCGAGCTCCACCAACTCCGACATTCTGCAAAAAGAAAAACCATATTTGTATCAAAAGAAGCTCCGCACAGTTGATTACTTATTATTTTTTTCACGTGTGTGCGTTCTGAATACCAAAAACGCTCTCAATCGGGACACTTCGGGGAATTTCGAATGCTGAGATGGAATTCAGTAACACTTTTAATCTTTTAAACGCTTGTTAAGATGTTTGCAATGCTGCTTCCGTTCTCTCATCTCGTGGATTATTCAATTGCTGTCAGATACTGTTCAAAGGTATTCCCGTAATGTGAGTCAATCTGTGGTTTATGCTGAGATGCTGAACACAACTCGAATAAAATGTTTGAAATGAAAAAACCCACATTATTTGATCCGTAGAGCAGGAGGACATGTCAATATTTTAAGAAGTATTTTGCTTTCTTGGTAAACTCATACTCGGTTAATCATACTCAATTTAATTTTTCTAGTTTCAACGGATCTGCTAAGTCTTTGTTATGTTTTAAGAATATAGTTTTTTCAAATCTTCATAAACGTTCGGGTCTCTCGAATTTAAAGAAAATGATAGCATTTAAAACCCTGTGTGGTATGATCTGCTAGTAAGCGTTCCCAAAAAGTGAATTAGTTACAAGGCAACGTGTCGACTATAACTGTACAAGTCATCAAAAAATTCATTTGTCCAGCTAAAAAGTGTTTTTAAATCTAAAGAATTGGCACCGTTAGTTGGAACTCCATTCTAGAAATGTTAGAACGCTCCAAAAAAGAAATGTTCAAAACTAAGTATTTAATTTGAATTCAGACGTGTATGTTTGAATCGTTTTCATATTTCTTCAAACTTAATTCTACGACGGTGACGCAATCGAAACTCATACAATCTCTTTAACGATGCGTAAGTTCTTAGCTACGCTTTCGTAGTCCTTCAGGCCCCTAACTAAATTTAGGGAAATGGTTCCTGATGGAACCTCTGATCAGAAATTAAATGACTTTTATGCAAAAATAACTCGAAACTTGTCTGGAAAGTGCATGGTTGCTCGTTCTTTTATAAATCTCCTTGACTGATGTGATTCACAAGCAAATACCTAAAAATAATTTTCGTTTTTAAAATCTAAATTTAAAAAAATATCTATGTTTAAACTAAAATACCACGCCTTGGCGACAGAAGTCCTCATGACGGTGCTGAAATTTCCATGGACATTACTGATAGGTCTTGAATCTATTTGCCTCTTCATGGACTTTTTACAGCACTAATACATATTTTCATTTGATTATTCTGTTTCGCAGACTTGCGTAGATATTAAAGACAATATTTTTATTGATGTCGAAATTTCAATGAAACTTAATTTTTAAAAAAAATTTATTGAAAAATATCTGTGAGTTTGTTGACATCTAAAGATGTTTTAGGTCTTCGGGTTTTTACTCATATATGGAGTGCTGGGAGCGGTGAGAGGTTATCGCTTCTCGGCCTGATGGCTAAGATCAAAATTGTAGTACCTGTTCTTATCAGTTTAACATCTGGTACGGCAATCCAATGGATACTTACGGTGTTTCTCAAATTTTGAAGATGGCTTGAGATTAAGTATTTATCCTGTCTCAGGCACGAGCTGTCCCGTCATTGCAGTCTCGACGCGGTTCAGCTCTTATAATGAACAAAAAGAAGACTCATCCCACTTATGCCTTTGAGGCAACACACCAAGAACCTGCTACAATTTATTCATGTATTATTTCTTTGAAAATACATTTCAAAACAATTCTTTACAATTATTTTTGACGATTTCTTACCGCTAGGCCACCATTGCACGTGAATCAAAATAAACCGCTGCTTGCATAAACACCTCAATCGGCCTAAACAGCGCTTGGCACGCCTGTATTAAATTAGTTCACCGTAATTATGACTAGTTCTTTGATAAAAACTGATTAGAAATTTTTATGTAAGAGTAACTAAAAATAATAATACCTAAACCAAAAATATTTTGGAATATCCGTCTGATAGACGGTGATAGATAAGAAAATAACACACATCGTGAGTTTAAGCAAATCGCCAAGTACCGCTACGTGATCCTCTCACTGGGTAGATCCAACTTAAGATGTCAAGTCAGCCAACCCCCAAAATCACACCACAGCATTATCTACTATCATCAGAGCAAATCATCCCGTCTGAGAGACAGATGCTCTGGTCAGGGTTTAAGCGAATAAAAGGAAGGGTTTTTGCAAAAAAAAAGCGATAATTGTCTTTTGCTTAATCAATAAAAAGTCTACACTTCATACAATAAAGAATAAGGACAAATATCATTTGTCCGTTATCCTTATATGTAGAATTTCGATACAGGGTCGTGCGATGTTTGTAAACAAAGTCGTTTCAATAAATTATAATCCAATCTGCTTCCAAATTTATTTTGAAGTTATAACTTTAATATTTACGTAACACCGTAGTGACACGATTAAAGCAGTACAGTTAATTATATATAATACAAGTTATACTACACACTAAGACTAAAAACTACTACATGACATTGCGTTACATCTCTTTTCTACTAATAGTACAAAACATAGATACGAAGTTCAGTTCTAATGCGTTTGCTTTAATTCAATTAAGTGATTGTTGGCGAGTGAGTGTTGCCAGACAACAAAGGTTGTGTCTGGTCTTAAAATTATGTTTAACCTTATAATCTTAGTTCCTTTGGTTAAGAATTTGTTATTGTTATATTAAGGCCTTTTTTTAATTTTGACCTACCTTTGTTACGTTTCTATTTATTACTCTGCATTTTTAGAATTATCGCAATTTACTACACACACACACACACACACACACACACACATATATATATATATATATATATATATATATACGGTCGAACTTCCTTTTAACGACGTCGCTAAATCCTTTAAAAAAGTTCTTATTGCAGAAAGTGTATTTCAGATAAAAATTCATGTTTTCATATACTTTAGAAACGACATGCATCATGTTATAAATTCGTAAACATTACATATTATTTAAACAAAGTAATCCTTATTTATAAAATAGTAAGTAAAATTACATTTAAAGCAATAAAATGTAAAAGTATATTAATCTGTGAATGTAAATTAATATCAATTCATTTTATTTACCTTTCCCATAAAAAAGAAATCTGCAAGAAGTAAGAAATGTAAAATTTTGTTCATGAATACACTGTATTTTCAACTTTAAAATTAATTTTATATTAGAGTTAATTAACTTTTAAATGAAATTTTCTCATTTTAAGCCTACCAGTAAGCCTGGTTATTTTACGACCAGTAAATTTATTGATACACAACTACATGCGTTCTTAAATTTAATTCCTGATAAAACCATTTAATTTTATTTGGTTTTTCTTGTTCGAAAAGTTCCTGCAATTTTATTTCTGTTAGTTAATGAGATATATAGTAAAAACAGTGTAAGGTAATTAACCTCCATAAATTGAATTAAAATAAAAAATAATTGGAAATGTGAGATAAAAATTTAAAAATAGGGACTAAAAATATATAATCGTACCACAAGATAAAAAGTCGTTAAATAGAAATGAACTCCGCTGTTTGGAGCTTATTTTGCAAAGAAAATAGTAAAATGTTCTTGGATCTAGGAAAAATTTCACAAAATAAAGCTTCGATATGTAGAGTTAGAGCAGTGTTTCTTAAATTGGTTGGCACGCCCCGGGGGAGCACGATAACCTTACGAGGGGGGCCCGAGCAGATCAAAAATAACAGATTTAAATAATAATTAATTTACTCTGGAATGAATTAAAACAAAATACTTTCAGACATAATAAATATGCACTTTTACTCTGATATAATTTATCAGCGATATTGAGTCACTCAAAAATAAAAACTTCTTCAATACCTAATTAGTTATCTTTGATCCTTAACCAAATAAAAAACTTTTTATTTGCTGTAATCCCATCATTAGAGATGTTTTATTACGTTTTTTTAAACCTAACATACGACTCATTCAGAGAAAAAAAATCACAGACCCAGAATCGAAAAAATTTAGGAACATAAAAAATTCATCCCTGTGATTATTTTTGAAATTCTGCACATTATAGCTGTAATCTGTTTTTGCTGATAATCTATTTCACCTTCTAAGTTATTGTTACAGTTAGTTATGACCCCTCTCTTATGTGTTTAGTTTCTCATTTAGGGAAGTTGTATGTAATGTATTTCTCTGATGTGCACTTCTTTGTATGCAAAAGAGTTTTATGATATTTGGAAAACCACGGAGAGCACTTTGAAGGATTACTTGCCAAGACTTATTTTTATGAGTATTTTCAAACATATAAAACTATAACGAAAAACGTTTTACACAATTTTTTAGAAGTAACATACATATTATCATAATGAATACACTTTTTTTCCCGGAAGTGGTCGCGTGGGTCACACAGATCACGAAATCGTTAATTCTGGCAAAACTGTTTATTTGTTACCAAAGAAAAATTGAAAAGTCCTTGAAAGTAGGTAAGTTTACTTTCTCTTTTTTAAATTATTCACTGGAACCACGATTTGTATCGTGTACAATAAAATAATTTTTTAAAAAAAGGATTTGGGTGACTCAATAACCCCGCTCGACCGTATCGAGTGCGCGCTTGCTCCCAGGTTTAAACATGTTGAAATCTTTTCGCTTTAAATATTAAAAATAATACAATTATTCTTCATCGGAATTTCATATTATTGTTCATTATTAAACATCAATTATAAATGCTAATTCTGTGATGCTTAAAATTGCAATTCGCTTAAAATTATTTATAATTTGAGCAATCATTTTAAAAAATCACTTTACATTTTTGTAAACATTGTTCCACATTTGGGTTTACTCTCCTGACAATTCAGCTATCATATCAAGTATTTTAGTTTTTTTAAAAAATGAACTCGTGTGACTTTAATGTGTCAGTGCTGCACAGAGTATTTTATAACTAATTAATTAATACTAAATTAAGAACAAGTTTAATAAGTATTAACGACTTCTATGGGTTTGTTTTGGGAAAGAAAAAGTTTTATAAGGAATGCTTATGATTAGAAATTGACCCTCTGAGTTCTTTTTCTATATTTAGCTAATATTTGTATTTTTTTCTAAGAAGCCCCCACATTTTGCAATATGTTCAATTTAAAAATTAGAGAAGGTAAAAATAACATAATAATAATCCTATTACTTATTTTTTTTTTGATTAAAAGTAACGTATACAACATTTAATACTTATGTTATTAATTTGTATAGTTTATAAATAAGATCGCGTATTGTAGCCTTAGCGTCAAAGTGCATTATTATTGCATTCAGTAATTTATTAATGTATAAAGGGGCGCGATAAAAAATGTGATTGAAAAGGGGGGGCCTCTATATTGAAAGTTTGAGAAGCACTGAGTTAGAGGCATATTTGTTAGTCGCCAAGCCTGGATGGAAAGTATAGCAATCATCGTCTTAACATAGTTTAAGCTTTATTGTAGCATCGTAAAAACTATTTCAAAAGGCCTGCCACTTAGGACCTAGCTTATTCGTACAAAGAGCATTGACACATTTAAATAGTTCTACTCACTGTAATATCCCAACACTTTTGAAAAGAATTCTCTCTATTTTCATTTAGCATTTCCTTAACATTTAAGTTAAACTTGAAAGAATTCATAGTCTTGCGCTATTTCTCTAATAGACTCTTAATATTCACCCTTACTTCTAAATATTAGACGACCAAAAATTGTTAATGTTAAAAAGACTAGCATGAGTAAAAATAATTTGCGTTGAAACACAATGTAATTTTACTATAATTGATATACCATTTGATGCATCTGAATTGTCCAAAATCGCAAAATCAAAAAATAGTTTAAGAAATAAATTTTTAACCTTTTGGAGACGGCGGTTTTCAGTCGAAAATTTTCCACAAGAAGGCACTTTTAGCCACGCTAAATTCCCCCTTTTTTCTCACTGATTGATGCTTCCGTAAACAGGCGGACAATAGAAGCCAGATAGCTGTAAATCTCCTGCTGTGAAGTAGGGATGTCCGCGTCTTAGAAAGTCTCTAAATACAAAGATTTCCTTTCTTACGGTGGTATTCTCAATGCGGTTAACCTCGGGGTTATCCTAGAATGGGGGTAAAAAGCAGATTGGCGAAAAAGTTATTTAACGGATCGCGCCAAACCAGGATTATTCATCCAAAGTTTAACCCGCCGATTTTGGGGGGTAACTCCGGGTTTCGATCGGCGGATAAACTTATTTATTTTAATTTTTTAATAAATAAAAGGGTTCATTTAAACCCCTTTCCAAAAAAAATTATTTTGCAGATCCCCTTCCTTCAATGATTGATGATATCTATAAATGTAATTGAATATGGGGGTTTCCAACTTTTTATAATGAACTTCTATTTTTTCCCAAAGTATCGGCAATAATTTGATCTGAAAGATTCCACACTAAGCTATCTCTAAACTTGGCCCCATAAAAGCTTTATCCTTTTAAAGTATATCTCATCTACATATTATATTTGCTTATCTTCGGTATTGGGTTGGAAAAGGTTTTTGCCATTAATCGGGGCAAAGAACATGGGAGTTTTTTAGAAGAAAGGAGGAGAGACGTCACAGTTCTACCACTGTAATCCCAACATTTTTAAAAAAAATTCTCTTTTTTCAAAGCATTCCCTTAACATTTGAAACTTGAAAGAATTATAGTCTTGGTTTTTCCCAATAGACTCTAATATTCACCCCTACTTCAAAAAATATTAGCACCAAAAATTGTTAATGTTAAAAAGACTAGCATGAGTAAAATAATTTGCAAAACACAATGAAATTTTATTTAAAATTGTATACCATTTGATGCACGAATTGTCCTAAATCGCAAAATCAAAAATAGTTTAAGAAAAAAATTTTTTAAACCCTTTTTGGAACGGCTTTTTTAGTAAAAAACCCAAGAGGCATTTTTTAGCCACCCCACCCCCCTTTTTTCCCACTGATTGATGCTTCCGTAAACCCGGGGACAAAAAAGGAGATAGCTGTGAAGTAATGTCCGGTCTTAGAAAGAATTTTTTTAGGAAACATTTTTTCAAAATAGGGTATAACAGTTACAATGATTTCAGCAAGAAATCTAGAAAAATTTATTTATTTTTTTTTTTTTAAACAAATGACATTTCCTATAATTGAAGCTGCATTCCACCCAGATTTCATCTTTAATATTTTTAAAAGCATTGAGGGAAATAGCATACAAAATTTTTTATAAAAAACAGTGTTGAAAATAAAAGATTCAAAAAAAGGGGCTTTTTTTTTTAATTAAAGGTACAAATAAACTAAACAAAATTTTAAATTTTTTTATCCAAGTAAAGTTTATTTATTTTTTGATTTTCTAAATGCATTAAAATATTAAATTATTAATAAATTCTTTTTTTTTAAAATGCAGGAATTCGTTACACAAACTTAATTTACGCAGGTATAAAAAAATAATGTAATTTTTAATTAATTATAATAATGTATAATCAATAATATAAAAGAAAAGAAAAGAAAAAGTAAAATGCTTGCTTTATGTCATAATGTAAGACTTAGATTTTCTTAGATCGTTAAAGAATTATTCTAAAATAGTTTAACACTTTGAAGCTCTATCTTTTTTTAAATGAAAATATCTAGACGCATACGGCTTCAATCAAGAAGAAAATTACGTGAAATATGTGTTTTGTTTAAAAGTTGTTGTACGTATTTGCAACATATGTATTCCAATAGACATCGTCAAAATCAACTTTTGATTTTGGAAACTGCACTGTTATTGATTTTTAATTGTTTTTCTCTTTTAGAATATATTTGCAGAATACATGGTACTCTTAATCCATTCTGTTTTGATGTATTAAAATTCATAATACATAAAGAATCCTTAGAATATGTTTAAATTTTATTTACAAGTATTTTTCAAAACTTAAAATTATATTTTCCTTTGATCTAATTCTTCCTATGTATGCTGAAAATTATGGTAAAACATTTACTGTGGCAAATAAATAAATGAGGCATTATGCTATAAAATGTGAATATTCTAAGGTTATAAATGTTGGCACATGTTAAATAGTGCCACATTGTAGTCCCTTCATGTTTTTTATTGAAAAATAATCACGATTAGGGGTTCCATCATGTAACAGAGCTGATACCCATTAAGTCAAAATCCTTACGTTGTCGTGGTGTGAAAATTTGAAGAGTGGGGACTCTAGCTCGACTATCGTTCTCGTTACTTGATCGTCATTTAAATTACGAGGTCCGTCTTATTAATTTGTTCCTAATGGAACTCGTAAAGGAAATATCAATAATTTACCAATTTACCTACGTGTTCCTAAAAATAAATTCTTCAAATACACATAAGAAATTTAAGATAATATTTTTTTCAACACAGTAATAAATTGTTTTCATTTGTAAAAAAGAGGAAATGCTTTTGAATTTTTAGAATACTTGGTTGTAAAATACAAACAATAAGCTGGTATCAAAGACAAAATATTATGGCTACAAACCAGTAGCTCACATAGGAATTTTTCAATGGGGGTCCGGGGTTGAAAGTTCACCATTCTTGTATCATGCTATTTTTGAATTTGTCAATTTTCAGGAACAAAACTCAGTAAAAACTAATTATTGAATAAATAATTAGCATTAATTATACAATTAATCATTAATAACAAATATTTAATTACATTTTACGTATTATGTACTTAGAATTATAACCAAACGGAAAAAAAATCAAGGGCTTTGGGGGAGAGTCCGGACCCCCAGGTGTGCGCAACTGCTACAAATCTGCCCTTGTGTGCGCCACTGCTACAAACACTTTTAATTTGCCGAGGAGCTTCATGTATCTCGGTAAACTTGTTTACATAAAAGGATTATATTCTTCTTCTTTGTACTGAATTTTTTCTTCTGCGAGTAATGACAACATACTGGGGCTTCTTAATTTTTTTCAATTTTTGTACAAAAAAGTTATATTCTTAGCCTTTGGATATTTCTGACTTTTTATTTAAAATTTCAAAGATTTTTGTGTGATGATGAGCTGATTTGTGCGTAAGGTAGAGCCAATACATTCCTACGAAGCCAACTCCTTCGATTAACATTCATAACAATTACAAAAACATTTCCTTCTCAACGCATTGACTCCTCAATCGAGTTACAGATAACTGTGACAATTTTTCTTTTCTTTCTTCAAAACGAAGACAGATTTTAGCTTCAAATATCGCCCCCCCCACTACGTTTGAACAGTCCCTTTAAAATGACCGGGTAAGTAGAAGAGGGCCTTTTTGGAGGTCTTTGTCGACATAGTTTCTTTTTATCCTATGTCTGACAATTTAACAGAAAAGGAATTGCCCTTTCCAAAGATTTATTAAGGCAATAAGAGGAAGAACAGTTTTCCGGCTATTTCAAATCAACCTTGGAAGATTTACAAGAAAGCAGATGTGCATTTCTAGGTTTTCTTACACAAAAAGGCATATGATAATCAACAATGACCAAAAACTGAAGAATCAACGATAATCAAGGCCAGAAGTATTCTTTATCGATATAAAAGATTTTACGACTTGCTTTCCATTTTCATTTACAAGAACCATCTGATTCTGTATTCAGAGTTTTAAACTTTCAATAGCCTTAGAGAGCCCCCGAACACTCCTTTCTTTAAACTATTGTACATAGAATGCGTGACTCAAGAATAAATAGGCGAGAAAAAAAAAAGAGAACGAACATATTATTTTAATTTAAACTTAACTATCTCTTAGACTACGTTCTGATTATATTTATTTTTTCAGATAGATTTTAAAATTTTTGCAAAATTTTTCGAAAATTATTATTATAATAGAAACTTATACTATAATTCCTTATAAAAAATTATCCAATACTGTAGAACTTTCTAAGTTTGAAAGTCCCCAAATAACGAATATTTTTCTTTTCTTAGGGAAACATGTGTTTTGAAATCGCGTGTGATAATTACTACTGATTTCAGTTCAAAAAATTTCTTTCCCTTTTAATGAAGACATTTCCTACGAATTTAAACCACATTCCACCAAGATTTTTTTTTCAATATTATTAAAGGCATTGAATGAAATAGTATAAAACATTGATTATTATATAAAACATTATTCATAATGTAAACTATTGCACAAAAAAGGAAACCCTTATTTCGTTTCAGTCAAAGGTATAATAACCTAAAACAAGTTTGAATGAATTTATCCAAGGTAAAAAATTTATTTATATTTTGATTTTCAGTAAATATTTAAAAATGTTGAAAATGCTATAGATTTATTTTTATTCTGTTAAACGCAGTAATTTCGTACATACAAACTCAAATTATCGTGTTAACTCTTAAATTAATTAATTTTGAAAAACATATAATAATATAATCATTTTGAGCATTTATATACATAAAATGAATTAAAAGAATGTGAAGAAAAAGCAAAATTTTAGCCTGTCTCTTTTTGTCATAATGTAAAATCTCAAATCGATAATGGGCTATTTTATAATCATATAGTACTCTGAAGCTCTCTATCTGTTTATAACGGAAAATATTTGCTTTGACATGTCTATTGAACATCTGTGTATCAACTAAGCTATATTTTGGTTAATCAATTTATAATTGTTTCTCTGAGAATTAATTATTTATATAACACTTTTTTAAGAATTTTTATATACTTTCTTTCTTAAGTAAATAAAAAAAAATTGATAAATGTTATTTTTTTATTTCATCGATAATTCATTCTGTTTTGATGCATTAGATTTTATAATAATTATTGAATCTTAAGATTAAATTTAGTTTTTTACACCAAGCATTTTCAAGGATTAAAATTATAGATAATGTTATCTTGATCTAATTGTTCCTATGTATGCTGAAAAATTATGATAATCGATTAACAATTACAGGTAAATGAAAAATTTTTGCTTTATGGAATATTTGTGGATATTTCCAGAAGATTTCGTTTTGTTCTTGCGACATAAGTTCATCTTCTGCAACTACGTTAACATTTATAGATTAATCTAAATCTTCGTCATTTTCTAATTCACAATCAGAATCTGAATCGTCAAAAGTTTCGTCTTCTAAGTCAATCAGAAGTTTCTGGATCCCTTCAGTGATCAGACATCTTTTCCGTTTTGGCATTTTCTCTTCTGTTTTTTTTTTAAAGAAATCAAGTTAATTTAAAATGAGAAAAAATATAGAGATGAATAAGTAAAGGCGAGGAAAAACCACTTACAAAAACAACTGTGTAAAAATTAAATCTCCTAGTAAGGAAAATGAGAGAGGAAAAAGGGGAAATTTTACATTTTGGGAAAGAGGAACACCCCTCCTCCTCTAATACAAAAGAGACCGGTCTAGGATTGACTCCTGATTCTAAAGGAACCGCAGTGATCCGAAAGGTGTTAAAGGGGAAAGAAGAGCTTGGGGCCTCTTCGACCAGCCGCCCTTTAAGGGGCTATTCTTTTTGGTGGCACTATCGACCAGCCGTCCTCTAAAGGTTAATAAGTATTTACATATTTGATGTTATTGATTTTTTTGTCAAAATTAATTTAGGATCTAAGATAAACGTGGATGTAAAATATGGTTAAATGTATCTATCCTAAGACTTGCACTACGTTAGACTCTAAAGGGTTTATGGTATAAGAGGCAATATTTTTACTGTTTTGTACCATAACTGTACCATCGTCATTTTCTTCCTTAAAAACCTATTTAAAAAAGTTAGGGTAAAAATTAGAACAACTAGTTAAGATTTTCTAGTTTTAAGAGTTATTCATTCTTCCTCAATACCTATATATATTTTGCTGGTAATAATCTAAACACAATTTCAGCAAATTCGAAAACATTAACGGCTTCACATTGTTCGAAATTCCGAGTGGATATGAGATGTTTATTTTGGAAGGGTCAGCCACGTGTTTACACGTTACCGTACTAACAAAGGGGAAGGAGATTTAATAAACCCGGAGATTTGATCCACTTACCAAGAATAACTTAAGTTAGAGTCTAGTTGGCATTTTTTCGAGTTCAGGAAACAATGGGTCAAACCCACAACCGCACGCCTATGAAAACTACGTATTTGTAATTAAATGCTGTTCAGAACATTTAATTTCTTGGCATTTTCACGTGTGTGCATTTTAACCAAATACGCTCTCAATTCGGACACTTCGGGGAAATCTGAATGTGCTACAAGATGGAATTCAATCACTGTTTCCATCTTTTAAAGGCTTGTTAAGATGTTTGGAATGCTTCAGAAATACACTTTCTGCATTAAGAACTTTTAAAAAAGGGTTTAGACTGTTAAAGGAAGTTCAACCATTATATATATATATATATATATATATATATATATATATATATGTGTGTGTGTGTGTGTGTGTGTGTTGTAAATTGCGATAATTCTAAAATTGCAGAGCAATAAATAGAAACATAACAAAGGTAGGTCCAAAGTTAAAAACCTCCAAAAATAAAAATTCTAACCCAAAGAAACTATAAGATTATAAGTTAAACATAATTTTAAGACCAGTCAAAACTTTGTTGTTTTGCAACACTCACTGTCACCAGTCACTTAATTGAATCCAAGAAACACATGAGAACTGAACTCAACTCTGTTTTGTAGTATAGAGAAAGAGATGTAACCCAAAGTCATGAAATAGTTTTTAGTCTTAGTGTGTAGTCTGACTTGTATTATATATAATTAATGTTCTGCTTTAATTGTGTAACTACAGTGTTACGTCAATATTAAATTTTAACTTCAAAATACAAATTGGAAGCAGATTGGATTATAACTTATTGAAACGACTTTGTTTACAACCATCGCACCACCCCGTATCGAAATTCTACATATAAGTATAACAGACAAATGATACTTGTCCTTATTCTTTATTGTATGAAGTGTAGACTTTTGATTGATTAAGAAAAATACAATGAGATTGTTTTTTTAGCAACAAGCCTTCCTTTTATTCGCTTAAACCCCTGACCGGAGCATCTGTCTCTCAGACGGGGATGATTTACTCTGATGACTGTAGATAATGCTGTGGTGTGATTTTGGAGTTGGGGACATCTTCAGTTGGACTCTACCCACAGAGAGGATCACGTAGCGGTACTTGCCGATGTGTGTTATTTCCTTATCTATCACCGTCTATCAAACGGATATTTCAAAAATTTTTTGGTTTGGGTATGATTATTTTTAGTTATTCTTACATAAATATAAAAAATTTCTAATCAGTTTTTATCAAAGAACTAGTCATAATTACGGTGATAAAAATATATTTATATATTGTGCCTCATAATGACTTAATAATTAAAAATTGTATTTTCGTTTATATATTCATGTTTTTAATTAAATTGTCTAATGTATATATCTTGAAAAGAAAATGTTGTGCTTTATTTAACAACACACGTCGTAATTGGGCCATACTCAATTTCATGTGCGATAAGAACATTTAAAACAGTCGCAATAAAATCGCATACCTTATGTTATACGGATACTGCTCAGAAAGGCAATAAAAAATATGATGTTCCGGTCAGAGGGCTAAACCTTTTCATAGCAAGGAAGAGAAAACATTGTGAAAATTAAATTTTATTCAAGATAAGGATAATATTACAAGTGGGTAAGTGCTAAAAATATAAAAATTAAGTTTTCTTTGCCTAATACCACGTAGCAATATAATAAGGAAAAAGTAAAGCTGCACATATCTAATAAAGATATAAATATCTAAATGAATTAGTATTTTTAAGAGCAATATAAAAGCATAGGGTGCAAAGTTTGCTCCTGAAGGAAAATCTAAGAGTACTACAAAGAACACATAAAAACTCGCCATATATTACCAATCAAATAATATTTGTTTATTTAAAAAAAAGTTATTTGATCAAAAAGACATTTTTATAAAAACTTAATTGGTATTTTTTTAATATTTTCTTTTAAATAAAACTATGTAGTCGTAGCCGGGCTAGTTAAATGGTTTTAGATGAAAATATCTCATGCACTAGAGAAGCGTATAGTTTAGATGACTACTTTTTATCTGTAACTAAATTCCTTTTTGACATATAACATTACAAACTAAGTAAATGCATATATATATCGTCGGCGTAGTTATCAGAATGCGTAAATCCACAAAGGAACTAATTTAATAAAGGCATACTAAGCGCTGTTAAGTCCGAATGAGGTATTTTCGCAAGCATCAGTTTTTGTTTCGATTGACGTGCAATCGTGGCCTAGCGGTAAGAAATCGTCAGAAGTTCATTGTAAAGAATTGTTTTGAAATGTATTTTTAAAGAAAGAATATATGTATAAATTGTAGTACATACTTGGTGGGTTGCCTCAAAGACAGAAGTGGGATGAGTCTTCTTTTTGTTTATTATAAGAGCTGAACGCCATCGAGAGTGCAATGACGGGGCAAATGGTGCCTGAGACAGGATAAATCCTTAATATCAAGCGATTATTCAAAAATTACGAAACACCGTAGGCATCCAGTGGATGCCGTCCCAGATGTTAAACTGATAAGAACAGGCTTAAAATTCTTTATTTAGATCATAATGAAAAATTTACATCAAAATTATATAAGGCATGACATGATCGTTCAGTCGAATTTTATACAAATTTGTTCTACACCCCATAGGGATTTAGAACTTAGAAATTTATAAGACTCATCGATTAGATCGTAAGATCTAAAAAGAGGCACATAGAAAATAGAAAATGGGGACATAGACCTAAAATAGTCTACCAATAAGAGGAAGAAAAAAAACACAAAAGGAGAAAGAGACACACGTCTATGCTGGTGGTCAAAAACGACCGCCAACGACTGGTGACTATGGATAAAAAAAAACATAGAAGGAAAAAGGGAATGTAAAAGACGAGAAAACATCTCTAAGTCTAATAGGATGGGCAGAAACAAGCCAGACAAAAGCATTTTTTTAAATGGAGGGAGGTAGATGGGCAGAAGAATTGCCAGTAAAAATCGGAAAAAGCACACATAGAATAAAAATGGTGCAAATTTAAAAGGAAGCTTAAAATGAATCAAAAGAGAAGACTCACAGGAGTGAGAGTAGATAGTTCGATCAAGGTCCATCGGCTAAAATAAAGCAAGAGAACATCAAAAGATAGACCCACCAGCAACAAGGGATGAGTGGCATCTGATCAAAAAATACAGAAATAACAGCAGAATGTCGACAATAAATGCAGAACCGACAATAATTGCACTAGGTCACAGTAAGTCCTCGCAGCAAGGAATAACATCTGTCCCCCTAAGCCGAAGCAGCTAGTCTTGAGCAGATGAAAAGTTCAAGTGCACGGAAGTCGAGATAATCCAAATATGCAGAAAAACTTCGGAGAGTGAATACTTGATTTATAAAAGAGTTGACGCCGTGTAAGCTTGCCAATGTGAGGCTGGCCGCAAGGAGTAAAAATATATCCAGAGCCAACACGAAGATTCCAGAGGAGATCATGGCAGGAGATGAGGATAGTTGTGACCACAGGGGAGGTCGCAGGGGTTGTCTGAAAAAGAAAGACAAAAAGACATCCGGCAGTAAAAAGGACTAAAAAGAAGAAAATTAAAAACTGCATAGGAGTCGTCGCAAAAAGGCAACTAAAAACACGAATATAAAAAGAATTTAAGTGTAATAAAATGAGTAATGAAAGCTGGAAGAACTCATTTAAAATTGGCCTGGGGCGGAGTTAAAATTGACGCTTGCCCGTCAAGCGCTCGATGTAAATATCTCTCGACCACCTGATGGTGTCGGAACAGAGATGAGCTTACGCATTAAAGTTGCGTACTTCCTGGAGATCCTCAAACGAAGGAGAACTGTATCGTTGGCGGTATCCCAGGAGCACAGCGAGCCCACGACGATCGCGTCCAGATATGCTGGCTTGCCGGCTACTCAAAGTGACTCAAGAATAGGCTAATTCTTTAAAATGTTTGCGTTACGGGCAGCCACAAGGGACTCATACCGATCCTCGAAGGCTACGGTAAAATCGACGACGACGGTTTCTCCGTCGCGCCTCCGCAAGACCAGATCTCGGGGATCAGGACGGGTGAGACACCTGGGAATTTCTTGTTGATAGTGACAGTACCCAGGTGAGAAGGGATGGCTTTCTTGACGCGATTCTGGTTGCATCGTGCCTTCCCTTCAAGGCAGTGCTGTGGATCTTACAGTGGTTCAGCACATGAGGAATGGTCTCTATGGCGTTACCACATTTACGGCAACGAGGGTTACCCCTGCCGAACCTTTTCGTAGCGTTTAGTTGGAGAACTTCAAGACGGGCGCAATGGATGAAGTTCCAATCGCAAATTCTTGTATAATGGCCCGCCTGGATGAAGTGGTTCGAAAAAGGGTGCAGAGAGACCGCTCCGATAGTTTTGCCCTGGTCGGCAAGGGACGCGAGACTGGAGATGTAGGATGTCTCGAGCTCATCCCTTAAAACCCTGACCACGAGCTCAGCCGCAGAGGGGGCGATGGAATAGCGTTTGCTCGTCGATGAACGTAAAGAACTAGTGAGTCGGTAGCCTCCGAGGCAGCCCATTCAAGGCTGATTTTCTTGCCGAGTCTTTGGGCGGCATGGCAAGCACGCGAGCAGATGGTTAAAAAGTCGCTGGTGGAGGATCCGTTGAGGTAGTAGACTAGGACAAAAAGATCGGGATCTGCGTAGATCCTCTTTCGGATTACACTGACGATGCCGGCGCGGGCTACTTCCGCTACCGTCGCATCAGGCGACGAGAGAGAGCGAAAGGTGTGTGGACATCCAAAAGTCCCGGAAGAAAGGCAGAGCTGCACCACCTTTCTGGCAGGCCAAGTGTACAAGATGGTGTTGGCCCTTGATGGCAAATTCATTATCGATTGGCCACGGAAACAATAAGCTTATCAAGCCTTTCCACCTGGGACTTGAGAACATTTGCGTTCCGACAGACAAAGTCAAGACAGGGCAGAATGATTGACCTGATGGCATGTAATTTCTGCCAGGGTGCGAGCAAAGAGTTTTTTAATTTAGAGATGTCATCGAGGCAGAATCAAACAGCCGAGAATTATCTTTATGAAAGTTCAGGCCAACCTTCAGCCTTAAGTACTTGTAAGACTACAGGCCAGATAGGGAGGGAATTTTAAGATTGGTCGTGTCAACCGAACGGCGACCCCTCGTATGGTAGAAGGCAAGGGACGCACATTTCGGGGGTTAATCTCAGACCTATGCTGGACGAAATCGAGCAGAGCGAGTCCAGTAACTCCTGAAGGAAGGTCTTCGATTTATCAATTATTACGAGATCGTCCGCATAGGCGAGACATCGGAGAGACTTGCCAGGAAGGGAGTACCCCTTCTAGTCCACCTCAAGTGCCAGTCTTAGGATTTGCTCCAAGGAGAGATTGAAAAGGATGGCACTGATGGGGCAACCCTGGCGAACACCGTCCCCCATAGGGATGGGGGGACCAATCTGGGCCACAACGAATCTCGCTTTTAGCGTTAGAGTATAATGAAGCGATAATGTTAACGACCGGATGCGGGACCCCAACCGCCTTTAAAGAACCAATGATTAAGGCGTGCGGAATGGAACCAAAAGCATTTTCCAAGTCGAGCCAAGCCAAAGCAAGGTCTGACCTCTAACGCTTGGCCTCGACAATTACTTGGTCAATGAGAAAGTTGTGCTCCACACATCCCTCGTTTTCTCTAAATCCTTTCTGAAACGGGGATAGACGATCATTAATTGTGGCCCACGAACTCAGTCGTGAGGCAAGGACGGAAGAGAAACCTTTGCCCATGGTGTTCAAAATTGAGATCGGGTGCCAACTGGATATGTCGAGGGGGTCACCTTCGTTAAAGATCAACACGATCCTGGAGTTCTTCCAGGACTGAGGCACCGATATGGACTGCTGAACGCAGTTAAAAACTGCCGTCAGGAGGTGAGAGCCCAGGTCGCGGTTATTCAAAACGGAATAACGAATTCCGTCAGGACCAGGGGAGGAATCTGAGAGATGGGACAACTTGTCCCATACCTCTGAGGCCACGAAAGGGGCCGATAGAAAGTCGTTAGCGACTGGCTCGGGGTAAGTAGGGAATGGAAAGTCGTCGGGGATAGTCCTTCCGGAGAAAACTTTTGAGAAGTGACGAATAATGTCGTCACGGGGGATTTCACAGAAATGGCTAGAGCCCCCTAGAATCTGCCCTACTGTTTTCTTGGGATTAAGCCTATAAGAACGGTGAATACGTGAGGCCTCCACCGGGTCATATCGCAAACGGTCAGTGGCAACATTAGGTACAGGGCGAGAGGTGTCAGCCGAGTGAGGCGACAGCTGATGGGCGTCCGGTTCGACGACGACGACGATTTGAGGATGATCTCACTGGTCGCTGCCATTGAATCAACAGATGAGTTCTTGAATCTTGCAATCCATTATTTTTCGAAGTTGTTTAGCTTCGGTTTGGGAGAACTCGAGATTATGAAGGTTGTGTCTCCCTTGGAAACAGGAGGATCGTCATCTGTCAAAGCAGGAGCCTGGGTCGAGGTTCGCCGAGATGGGTTGACCGAGAAAGGGTAAGAGTCGGCAACATGCGAGGCAAACGAGATAGGAGAAGAGAAAACCACTCGTTTTTCACGATTAGCAACTCCATATCTGTGGACTCCGACCAGGTGAAAATTCAGGCCCTTTTGGGTCTTGAATAATTTTTCACAATAGTGGCACCTGATAGAGGCGACGACGGGAACAGTCGCGAAACACCAGAGGCCAAAGGATACAAAACCGAAGGCATGGGGTCAACTGAACATCCAAGAGAGGATCAATCTTGAAGGGCAAAGAGAGAGTGGACTCCTCGGAAATGTGGCTTTACACGAAGGCGACGTCAGGCATCAAAGCATTTCGTGAAGCGATGATTTCTCGGTCAGCAACGGAAGAAGGCGATTGATTGGATTTCTGGCTTTGGGCCAGGCCTCTATTAATAAAGCGTGTGCACTGAGAAAAAAGAGAGGGCACATCTTGTGTGGGCGAGGCAGCGGGGGAAACGATCAGCAGCCTCGGCACGACAGAGGGAATATAACGTACGGAGGAGTCATCCGAGCTAAATGCTCCCCGAGCCAGAGAATGACGAGGCAGAAAGTTAAAATTGGGTGCAGAGATACCGTAGAGAACTGGGGTAGAAGCCTTCGGGCATCTTGACTGATCGGTTCGTCGTCCGAGGGAATAAAACCCTCCAACCATGGGGGACGCGACGAAGCAGCACAAACAGTGGCCGGAGAAGGTCCAGGGGTTGAGATGGAGAGATCTAAAAATCCGTCCAAACAGAGGGGCCTCGATCCATCAAAATCGTTCATGGCCGAGTTAATAGCAGCCAAGAACTCATCGGGTCTGGAAGGGAGGGCCTGCTGATTATCAGGAAAATAATCCAAATCCAAAGAAGGGTCGCGATCTTCGCGACTCGAGGTAGATGGCAGCGGAAATGCAGAGGAAGAAACAGGCGGCTCCATTTCAGACGAAAGGCGAGGAGTGGTCGAAACAGGATCGATCTTCGATAAAGGATCAGAAGGGTCCGTGCCAGAGAGATTAAGCATGGCATTAGGGCCAGGACAACGGTGTGATTTGACACGTTTCACCGTTCCCTTAAACATACAAACAGGGCAAAAATAGACCACGTCTTTTGAGGGGTCGACCCCGTGGAAATTTCGCAAGTGGCGAATGTACCCACCGTTGGAAGCGAAGATTCCTTGCTTGCGTAGGCAATCGGGGTTATAGCATGCCTTGCAGGTAAACGGATCGGGAAAAGGCACCGGTATCTCGCACAGCAGTCGCAGATCGGTAGTCCTCATAATGTGTAACGCGGAATAAAAAGGTATGATACAGTAAAATTACACACCACTAGAAAGTGGTGGATCACGCGATAAAAGCTAAGAATCCCACAAAAGAAAGTGGTAGTTAAATTAAAATCCGCCGAAAACCGGGGAAGTTAAGAGATAAAAGTAAAAACAAACCACAAAAAATGCGGAAGTCAAACAGTTAAAAGCCGGGAAAATGACAACCGAAAAGGGAACCAAGTGGAGCTTAGTTGCTTAAAGCAATAATGTAAACACAGAGGTTTACTCAAAACAAGCACCACAAGGATCCGTTCAAAGAAAATACAAAAAAAGTTACACTTACAGAACGGAAAAGGCAGAGCTTCGACCCCTGGTCACACTGCTGGAACTGGCTGGGGTTGGCGTAGCAAGATCGAAAAGTAGTATTGGATCAGAAGGACCCTTGTAGCTCGACAGGATAAACCGTTGATCACAAGCAGGTACTAAAGGTTGGCAGCAGTTACTCCAAAGGATTGCCTCCAAAGAATATTCCACAAACTCCAAAAACTGATAAGAACAGGTACTACACGCGTTTGATCTTAGCCATCAGGTCGAGAAGCGATAACCAACCACCGCTCCATATACGAGTAAAAGAACCCGAAGACCTAAAACATCTTTAGGATGTCAACAAACTCACAGATATTTTTCAATCAATTTATTACTTTAAAAATTAAGTTTCATGGAAATTTCGACATCAATAAAAATATTGACTTTAATATCTTCGCAAGTCTGCGAAACAGAATAATCAAATGAAAATTTGTATTAGTGCTGAAAAAGTCCATGAAGAGGCGAATAGATTCAACACCTATCAGTAATGTCAATGGAATTTACAGCACCGTCATGAGAACTTCTTTCGCCAAGGCGTGGTATTTTGGTTTGAGCTTAGATATTTTTTTAAATTTAGATTTAAAACGAAAAATAGTTTTAGGTATTTCCTTGTGAATCACATCAGTCAAGGAGGTTTATAAAAGAACAAGCAGCCAGGTACTTTTCCAGCAAGTTTCGAGTTACCTTTTATAAAAGTCATTTAAATTCTGATCACTGGTTCAATCAGGAACCATTTCCCAAAATTTAGTTAGGACTGAAGGACTACAACAGCGTAGCTAAGAACATACGCATCGTTAATGGGTCTGTATAAGTCTCGATTCTGTCACCGTCGTAGAATTAAGTTTGAAGAAAATGAACAGATTCAAACATAAGCACACGGGAATTCAAATTAAATACCTAGTTTCGAACATTCCTTCTTTGGAGCGTTTTAACATTTCTAGAATGGAGTTCCAACTAACGGGTGCCAATGCTTTAGATTCAAAAACACTATTTAGCTGGACAAATGAATTTTTTTTTTGGCGACTCGTACAGTTATAATTGATACGTTTGCCTTGTAACTAATTCACTTTTTGGGAACGCTTACTAGCAGTTCCTACCACATATGGTTTTAAATACTACTATTTCCTTAAATTCGAGAGACCTGAACGTTTATGATTTGAAAAAATTATACTCTTAAAATATAACAAAGACTCAACAGATCCGTTGAAACTAGAAAAATTAAAATGAGTATGATTAACCGAGTATGAGTTTACCAGGAAAGCAAAACACTTCTTAAAATATTGACATGTCCTCCTGCTCTACGGATCAAATAATGTGGGTTTTTTCATTTCAAACTTTTTACTCGAGTTGTGTTCACTATCTCAGCATAAACCACAGATTGACTCACACTTACAAGAATACCTTTGAACAGTATCTGACAGCAATTGAATAATCCACGAGATGAGAGAACGGAAGCAGCATTGCAAACATCTTAACAAGCGTTTAAAAGATTAAAAGTGTTACTGAATGCCATCTCAGCATTCGAAATTCCCCGAAGTCTCCCGATTGAGAGCGTGTTTGGTGTTCAGAACGCACACACGTGAAAAAATTGATAAGAAATCAACTGGTCGGAGCTTCTTTTGATACAAATACGGTTTTTCTTCTTGCAGAATTGTCGGAGTTGGTGGAGCTCGACTCATTGTGAACTCGGAAAATTGCCAACTAGCTTCTAACTTGAAGATATTCCTGGTAAGCGTTAAAACTCGGTTTATTAAATCTCCTTCCACTTCATTAGTACGGTAAAGTGAAAA
>BMAV01025982.1:0-61405 GCA_019973955.1 Trichonephila inaurata madagascariensis
ACATTATTTAACAAAAGGATAATTATAATTTACTGAACATGTGCTCTACCTAATTCTAAACTTGATTCTTTATTATTCATCATCAAATATCAATCATGTCATTCTCAGAAACTCAAAGTTATTAAATACCGCTTTGAATTAATAACAATTTTTAGAATTTTATTTCAAAATAAAAATTTATTTATTTAAAGCGTAAGCGATTCAAAAATTATTTTGTTTTAGTTCTATGACTTATCTTCTAACTTATATTATTTAATTACGACGACAGCAACTTCAATCTCAGTATTGATAACTTTGTGCATCTCTGTATTTTAACATTTTTCCTTTGTTTATTTCTTACTAAGACATCTTAAACTTTTCCTGTATTCGATTTGTTTCATTTTCTATATTTCTTAGTATTTAAAAAAACGTTTAAAATTATGACACATTTTCAATCATTTCAATCGTTCTAGATGGAAAAACTACCCTGAATAATGATTTTTTTTACTATTAAACTAATATTTCAGCGCCAATTTTTTTCTCATTTTCCATTCTTTTTAGAATGGCGTTTGCTCAGATTTTCGCACCGTCCCGCGGCTGTGCTGTCAGAATTTTCCCATGCGCGCCATTTTCGCACTGACAAAAATTTATTTCACTTCACTTATCTGTGAATCAATAGCAGTGAATTCAAATTCCGTCCACGAAATTCTCACTTTCTCCTTATTTTAAAACAGTTGGAAACATTTTTCCAGTCGTTGAAATCGAATTTTAAAAGGGGAAAAGCAGAAGTAAAAAGAAATGCTTACACAAAAGAAATTTATCGTACCTCGAAATGAAATCCATTTTATTATTATTGCTGAAATTCCTCACTTATCTTTATTTTGCCCTAAGTGCAAAGAAATTCCATTGGAAATGAAAATACGTGGAATGACAAACCTCCATTATACGCAGAAAAAAAAATGGATCTACAATTTCAAATGACATCGATTACGGATATATTAGAGGAACATCTTTAGAAAATATTTGGAATTTTAAACCCTATCTGTGACGCGCGGTAAAAGCAAAATCGAATAGCAATTGTTACTAAATAAAAATTAGAAAGCATTTTCCGACAGCATTTTGAACTGTATTTTTTAAATATTTTAAACCACTTTTGGGATTCTTTCTTAAATGGTTTGAATAGTATTTTCTTAATTGGAATATAGGATTCCGTAAGAGCGCGGGAAACATTAAATTTGCCGTAAACTGATATCGAATTGCTAACACTTTATATTAAATATTTTTCATTAAACTTTTAATAAAGAAAAAGAAAAATATTCTAAAGAAATTTACACTTGAAAATTTTTAAAGAATAAGCTCTCTCTTTTCCTCTCTCTCTCTCTCTCTGTCTCTCTAGTTAATAACCCTGTTAACATTACACTTCTTCGAGTATATACCAATAACTTAACAAATCTGATATTTCGTGTGTTATGTGGAACGTGCCTAAGTGTTAAGCGGGGTTTTTTTTAACTTCCTCATAAGCTTTTTATTTTTCACCGGAATTTATTTATTTGTTAATTACTCCGTTAATAAATATCAAAAGCACTACACATTTAATGATAAGTTTTGGAAAAAATTTAAAGTAAAAAATATTAGTATTTTCTGAATTCAAGATATTTGCATGTTTTTGAATATTAATTAAACATCCTTAATATTAATTAAAGTCACGTTTAATACACAAAAATTTTAATCCATGCCATGAGATTTAAGAAAATTATTTTCGAGCAAATGTATAAATTGTTGAGACAAATGGATTAGTTCATTTACCAATAAGTAATATAAAAATATATTTAAGTCAATTCCTACTTAGAACAACAAAGAAAATTTTATTTTAGCTACTTTTAATTAAATAGTTACAATTAATATAAATAATAATATATATATATATATATATATATATATATATATATATATATATATATGTATATATATATATATATATATGACTATTAATTAATTTATAATGCTAACTATTAAAAGTAATCCAATTTAATGATAATTAATTTTGTAGTATCATTAAAAGAGTATCTATTGATAAAAAACCAAAACAATCGTGTACTTATATAAATTTCAGTTTAACTGAATGCTTTTAAAACGAGAGAAAAAAACCTTTTCACACAAGTTTTGACACAAGTCGCCAAAAGGGTCTCTAAGTCGCCAAAAATGATGCCAACGTGGCTGTGTGTATTTGTAATTCTTTAAATAATTAGTTTTAATCAATTAATTTTTATTAATTATTATTAAATTATTGTATTTATGCTTTAAAAATAATCATATGTATATAAAATTTCAGCTCAATGGAGCGCTTTAAAATGTATTTTATTAACGATTGAAAATTCCTCGAAGATAAATAAATAAATATAGAGAGTGTGAGCTAATAGTAGGAATTGAAAAAGTACAAAACAAATTCTTAATCTTTCATATATATATATATTTTTTTTGGATAATTAAGTCTTTTTTTGTTATAAAATAGATATAAAATTAAAATATTTTAAGTTTTTTAAAATGTGCGAAAGACATTGTGGTCAATGTTTTAAAAATTAATGAATTAATATCTTTGGTTCTCATGGTTAAAATAAATCAGAAAAATTTGAAACGGACTCATGAACATTTAATATTTTATGTAACATAAGACAATTTCCTTAGAATAGCTTTTGAAATATGCAAAAGTAATACTTTTTTAATTTTGTGAAATAGGATAACTAATACATCTCTGCTCCTGTTTTTTACTTTTCAAGGGTTCATCGACATAAATACTTAATTTCAAAAGCGAAAAAGCAAAAGTCAACTTTTTGAAATTTATTACTCAAAGGTTTCAAGTTATAAAATCTCATATATTTATAAACTTCCATTCGCATTTTATTTTCCCTTCATTTTAAAGCCTTTTTTAAATACTGGGACACGCTCATTTTCCCTTACCTTACAAGAGAGAGAGAGAGTTTTCTCCAGTTTTATAAAAACAATGATTCTCAAAACAATGAAAATCAATATCCATCACTTTAAAAATGCTTTAAGCGCAAAAGATAAATTTCGCCTACTCGTAAAACTAAAAAGTCTTACACAGCGAAAACAAAAATATAGTAGAATTTTTATAACTATTTTTCATTGTACATGGATGTACTTTTAGGTGTTATCAAAAACCAATTTTACAAAAAGAAACTCTAATGAGAGAAAGAAGCCACTATAAAATGCAAGGTTTTCAAAGTTCTTTTCTTGCCAGTAGCTTCACAATAATAAAGAAGATATATGTATTATATTGATATATCTTTCACTTATATATAATCATTGGAAGTTCCTTAGAAATATTTTTATATCAAATTAAATTAATTAGTATTTTGCAATACTTTTTAAAGCACTTTTTTTTAAATTAAGGACCATGGAGATTTAACAATCTTAATATTTTATGCTAAATATAAGCGCACTGAACTAATCAATGCATATTTAGACATAGTTGTTGCAGTAATATTTATAAAGGGAAAGAAATACGTACTACAAAAGGTAACTAATAGAAAAGTTTTACTGAACTACAAATAAATAAATATAGCCATTCCGAAAATTTTTCAGCTCCAAAATTAACGAAAAAAATAATTTTAAATTTGCTGCACACTAATGATACTATGTACTCTTTGGCGAAAAATGAATCAAGAAAGAAAAATCTGATTGCTGCGACAAATGGGAAGTAAAGAAGGGAAAAAAGTTTTAAATTTTCATAATTAAATATTCTATTCAAACTATGGACTTATCAATGGCAAATCATTAACCTACTCGTGACATTTATTAACTGTTACTCGTTTTCGCTTTGATTCCTGGGTTTTATGAATATCCTCATTTGGGATTCATTCCAAACCATATCACACACACACATTAATAATTAAATTAAATCGATCGAGTCAGCAAAATCATGAAATAATCAGAGGTGCCAATCCATCAGAACACGAAAAAATCCTGAATTGGAAACATATCTAACGACAGAGCTCACGAGGAAAACTTTGTTTGACAAGCAGGAAAAAATTCCATGGAAATTAATGCTATGACACTATCCTTTGAAGGAAAGATAACACAGAGGGACTTACTACCATAGTATAGGACTTTCATGGATGATAACTAAAGTGGCTTAACTATCAAAAATGAAATGTAAGGGTGGACCCAGAAGTACCTGACCCAACAAAGAAAACACAAAAATTTTAGGAAAAAATATATTTCTTTTTCAACATAATCTCCTTTCAGCTCTATACATTTTCCCCAGCAATTTTCAATAAGTTCGATACTCTTTTTATAATAAGAACTATCTTGCTCCTCAAAATAGTCATTAACTGCCGACATCACTTCTTCATCTGGGCCATTTTTTCAAGTTTGATAATAGAAAGTAATCCGAGGAGACTAAATCTGGCCAATAGGGTGCATTAGGTTGCAATTCAATATTTAATCCATTAATTTTAGCCATTGCAATTCGTGAGCAGGTGCATTGTCAAGATAAAACAACACTTTTTTCTTAGCCAAATGTGGGCGTTTTTGCTTGATTTCTTCGCTCAAATGTTGCAGTACGTTCGCACAATACTAGCCGTTGATAATTTTTCCTTTTTCAAGACAGTCAATGAAAATTATTCTACGTGCATCCCAAAACACGGACGCTGTGGCGTTGCCTGCAGCTGGAACGGTCTTAGCCTTCTTCGGAGCCGCGTCTCTCTTTTCAATTCATTGTTTTGATTGTTCTTTTGTCTCCGTTGTGATGATGGACTCATGTTTTTAAATCCATGGTTATAAAACGGTGCCAACTGGCCGCTACTTATAGCCGGAAGTGGTACATAGGTATCGGACGTGGCTTGCCTTGTCACAGTTCAGGCCCAGTACCACCTAAAGACCCGCCGTGTGGGGCAGCGATGCGCGTTAAAATCTGTCGAGAGCTGAAACACGTCCTCCCGTTGGTGTGAGGTGTGAGTAGTTACCAGGAAGAGGTGCCAGCTCCGGGTGTCGTCCCTCACTTGACCATGGTTCAAAATTACGTGGTCAAATCGCCAAAAGGGTCCTCGTGTAGCTAAGCAGTGCGACGTTAATATTCAATCAATCAATAAATAAATAAAACGGTGCAAAAATTCTGCTTAGTTGCTGTAAGACTTCGCTAAACACTCAATTGAAACATCTTCACGACACTGTTTTTGCTCGAGTGTGAGGAAAAGCGGCACCCATCTTGCATACAGCTGTCTCATGTCCAAATTTTCAAATAATATGAGATACACCGCACTTTTTAAAATACCTACTATGTCTGCTAGCTCGCGCCTTTTCAGTCGACGATCATCCAGTATCACTTTGGGGATTTTCTTCACCATTTCTGGAGTCGTCACCTCATTTTGTCGAGCTCGTGCGGCCTCGTTTTAACTCTGCTAGCCTATATTTTACTTTTGTAATCGAAGAATCAGACTCATCCAGAGTAGAATCTAATTCAGCTTTTATAGTGATTGGGCTGAGGCCTTTCAAATAAAAGTATTGTACTACATAACGATGACCAACTTTCTCCATTTTCACAAATTTACTGAAAATGTTCACTATATATATATTGACGGCTGACAAACAAATACTAAACAACATTGTGTCTTCAAACTTGAAACACATGCTTTACAGATAGCGTACTTCCTAAGACAGTGACATTTTTCAAACAATTACCCACATCTCTAGGTTAGGTCGAATATTTAATGGACCTCCCACGTAATATCCAAAATCAAGATTCTAGGTTGGTAGACTGTGTGCTGTGCAATATTCAGTTATGATATCACAACGCTATCCTAGACATCTCAGAACATGCCTTAGTTTATCATCAAGACATATTTCGAAACTGTTGTGTTTTGACCCTCAGGGTTCATCAACCACTATGTCATAGGTGTCCTCTTGCCTTGAGTGGGAGGACTCTCAACCAAGGGGAGTCTTAGTGATAACTTTCTTCCCCTTTTGTTTGTCATTATATATTCGGGCTTAGTCTTGAAAATGGTAAAGGAAAAATATTCATATTAGAAAGTACTGTTTGGGGGGAAATTTTGTAACATGTATTTCACTTCTCTTGAACTTAATTACATCGATGAACCTGATTCATCATATATATATACCATTAACTTTTTTTTCAGAAACGCAATTAATCGCTGCAAAAGTTTAACTCCATTTGTTAAGTAGTAGTAGTTACTCCATTTAGAAGTCGAAACTCTTCTGGCAGAGTTGAAAGTCATTTGTTAGTTTGCAGTACAAGGTATTTGGATCATTGAGTGCTGTGAGCTCAGCCTGAGATTTCTGAGTCACCTACCAATAATCTTGCAACTATTATGTCACAACACTACCTCTTTGACGCTATGTTTTATCATGGCTCAATTGCTTATGCAAATATCACAAAATGGGAATATATTGTTCATACCCAAATCCGTGTTTGACTGTGAGGAATTTTGGAATGTAATATCAACTGCTAAGGTCAATGTATTCTCACGTTTTGTCTTCTATCTAAGTCGACAGCTAAATTTTTTAACCATAGCAGAACATTATGTTTCTCACACTCTTGCCAATAATATCGAATGCTAGCGTAGTTTTGACATAAATTTCAAGGGATCCTTGAATTGCATAATTTCTTTTATCCACGTTACATACCCTTTTCAAAAGGTGACAAATGCTCATAATGAAATGAATTCGTATTTCAGATGTTAGTATAGTCACAAGGAATAAACGGCATTAAATCTGAATGGCAATATGTGCTTTGGAATATATTTCTTTTATAGATATAATCAGAAGTTTCTCTTGTTTTATGCACCATCCAGATACCTAGTTGCAGTGTGTAGGAACTCTTCTCATTCATTTACTTGTCATCAAAGTTTAAATATTTGCATGTTAGTTGAACATTATTTTCATTTGAAATCCTAATTTTAATCAAATAACTTCTAATTAAACCATCTTTTACGGGTTATGAGTATTTAAACAAGGTTGTTGGATTAAAAAAAAAGTACCAGTGAAATATTTTTGGAAATCAATTTTGCTTAGAAGTTATATTAACCGAACTAGATATATAGGGATTTTTTTTTCAGGAACAAAAAAAAAGATTAATTTCTATAAAAATTCAGTCGCAAAAACTCGGTTATCTTAATCCTGTCTTTAAAAATACATACAGTGGTGGCCAAAATTGCGGACACTTTTTTAAATTGATAGGTTTTTCAAGTTTGCATGCTTATAGAAAATTTTACTTTGCACAAAATGCTAAGTATTTTATATCATTTTAAAGGAAATTTAATACAAAATTCAATACAAGAGGCAAAATTCAAATATTTGCAACACATAAAAAGTTATGCTGTAAAAACTATCGATATACATTAAATACTGATGATAGCAGTGAGTTATCAGAGCTTAAGGAGGTTGCCTTTATTTTTTATTACAACTTCACATCAATGTTTCATTGAGCTGAAAACAGTCTTAAGCTCTTCTTTAGTTATTACATGATGTCAGGAAACAATTGTATCTTTCATTAGTTCATTTTTATCTTATGGGTACCTCATTCGGACAAGAGTTTTCAAACGGTGTCACAAAATTTCGATAGAATTGAGGTCAGAACTGTTTCCTGGCTAAGACAACAACTTAATGATCTTAGAACGGGACCAGTATTTATATTACTTTACTGCGTGACAAGGAGCCGAATCTTGCTGAAAAATAAATGAAGCATTATTGGTAAATAGATCCCTGATGGAAGGCAGAAGTTTAGGTTCTAGAATGGTGCCAATGTATTTTATGACATTCAATGTCCCATCGATAATATGAAGGCGACCGATACCATCTGCTGATATTCATGACTAAGTGATAAAACTATGTGGGAACTTCACAGTTGCCGGGATGCAGTCAGAATGTAACATTTCTGCAATTTTACATGTACCATATTTTAGACTATCACTACCGAATAACGATATTTTAGTTTCATCCCTCTATAGCTTGTGACCAATCATTTGTCCAATTAATGTGTTGCGTGCCACTGTAGTCCCTTTTAGTGCTGCTGTAAAGTTGAGATGCAGCATTTTTCATTGGAATTCTACCTTTTAGTATTACATCTCCTAATCTACTCCTGATTGCTTTTGAACTGACAGAAACACCAGCATTAATCAGATCCCTTCTGATGGATGTCCATGAAATTCTTTTATCTTTGAAACATAGTATTTTGTTCTTCTCTCATTAACAGATGTGGTGAACTTTTTTCGGCTATTTGCTGCTTTTTTTTTAATTAAATTTGTCTCCTGGGATCTTAAACAAAATTCCCAATCTCTAGATGTAGTCACTAAACTACCCACCAGTTACGGAATTTTAACAAAGGAACCCCTTTCTCGTCACACATGTGTCCAATCTACTCTTTTATTTGATGTCATTGCTTTTTGACGAAATATCATTGTTATTCCGGCCTGGAAACAGTCCTGACCTCGATCCTATCGAAAACTTGCGGCACCGTTTGAAAACTCTTGTCCGAATGAGGAATCCATGAAATAAAAATGAACTAATTAAGGATATAATTGCTTCCTGGCATGATGTAATAACTAAAGGAGAGCTTAAAACTACTTTCAGCTCAATGAAACATTGATGTGAAGTTGTAATAAAGAATAAAGGCAACCTCCTTAAGCTTTGATAACTCACTGCTATCATCAGTATTTAATGTATATCGACAGTTATTACAGTATAACTTTTTATGTGTTGCAAATATTTGAGTTTTGTTTTTTGTATTGAATTTAGAATTACATTTTCTTTCAAATGATATAAAATACTTAGCATTTTACGCAATGTAAAATGTTCTAAAAGCATACAAAAAAAACCAAACAATTTAAAAAAATGTCCACAATTTTGGCCACTACTGTACTGATAACCAATACCTGATGACTACGAAAAAAAATTAAACGTGGAGGGACATAGTGATAAAATGAAAACATTAAAATAACAGACAGTATAATTAGAAATATGTCGTAATTCATCTTATATAATTGATTATAATGCTTTCTAAAATATTTACAATTCCTGAGAAATTCCACAGTTTTCCCACCCTAGAACTTTATCTACTCTAAATTATAATATTGTGCATTGAAAGTCAAGAGAAATACAAAGAATAGCTTCTATTGAAATGGTATTATGGTGAAAAGTACTTGATGAGAGACTCATGGTCTCCAAACGGAGTCTTCGCCCGTATCTGATTTAATATAACACAGTATTTGACATTCATTGTGATTTATTTCTGTTAGGTTGTCTTAACATAGTTCATAAATCAAAAAGTGCGTTTTATATTAAATAATTCTCCTACATGATACTTTAACAAAAGATTATTATTGAATTATATTGTATTGCATTAAATAATCCTTCCTATTTTACGCTTTGATGCTAGGCTGGGTATATCTTACATAAATAAAGGTTAGCAAATAGTTTTTTTAATTAATTGATTTCGTTTCTATTACAATCAAAAAAAAAAGAATAAACTATTTTTCTGGTTAATTTATAGCAATTTTATAGGATACAATTTAGGATAAATTGTTGGGATTATTAGGGTACAGTTACATTGGCTGAAATGCAGAATCATCCACTGATTTGACGATGTGTCTTTCATCCAAGCTCTTGCGTTACGTCTTCTGGATCGGTTGCAACTCCGAAGGACAAACACGCGAGAGCGCGACAAGTTGACGATTTCTTAAAATCGCGCCAAGCACTGAGTGATCCTGCACTTTCGCCGTTATTTTTAAAAAAAGAGTGTGTGTGTACTTACGTACGCACGTAAGAAGTTATACTTCTTTGGCGTAACAAGATTAAAATCTTTCTAAAAATCTTTTGCAGGGCAAGCTGGGCCAAGGACGAAAGGCGGTCACGAGCGGAGTTGAACGATACTAACCTTCAGTTCAATCGGACCAGCCAAACCACAAAAGACAATCACGATTTAAATAAATTTAAAACACCCCCAGACAGGGACAATGGGACCAATAATAAGGAGGGTAAATTCGGCGTAGGCCCGTTCTGTATATTTCTTGACAAAGCATTTTCGTATACGGTCTACGGGCACAAAGCAAAAAGGTTCGCTGACGTGGTGCCTTAAGCAAGGATGGCAAGAGCATTCGGCTGCATATCAAGAAGTCTCAGTTCAAACCGGTTGTCCCCTTCTTCAGGGAAGTGAAGAGAAATATTTTTCTGAGAATTTCGAAGGAGGGAATGATTTGTCCCGTTCTGCATATTTCTAGACAAAGAATTTTTGCATCCGTGACGGTTTTGCATCACATCCATGACGGTGTGCTCGCACATTATAAAAATTTACCGTCGTCCTATTTCTCTAACGCCCCAAAAGAATTATAGCTTCAAAAATTGATAGATAGTTTTGGAACTAATTCGTTATCAGTAAACTACACACCGAAAGTCTTTTTGGCGTTGAAAATAGCGCCAAATAAGAATTTAGCATCCAGCAGTTTTCGATCCAAGATGGAGGCTCAAAGAACTCAGTATGAAAATAATTTACAAGAATGTCTCATTTCTGACGCAAGAATTTAATTATACAGATTTTTAAAAGAAGCAAAAGGAATAAATTAAGTAACGTAAAACCCGGCGTAAAGCGTGCACTTTTGATACAAAAAATAAGATCGAAATTTACGGTTCCACGTTATACGCCGAATATAAAAATGGTAGCTTTCAAAATGAAAAGGAAAGAGAGAGAAGAGCATGTAAAAAATTAGACCTCTACATGTATCACGATACTGTTTATTTAAAAGAAACGACATTCTTTATGAACTTACAGGGTTGTACTTCCAGAAGTATACTATTTTTTCAAAAGGCTGGGATAATTCCTCGAATAAATTACTCCAAAATATAATAGCATAGCACACATTTCATTTCAGGTATCGTCTTAAAAAAGGGGGTGCGTGTTATATGGTGAATGTACCTATAAAACTTATAAAATGCAGCTTGAAAATATATACCGGTGCGCGTTACGGTACTTACTTTTTTTTGTGGAAAACAAATTGGAAAAAACGAGTACCGGGGTTTAAAAATATAGAACTGGAAAAATTAAGAAAAATTCCGGGGAAAAAAGCAGAAAAAATTTCAATAACAGATTGTTGAAAAAATAAAAATAACGATTTAAAAAGTTTCTGATTCTCTATGAATTTCATCGAACGAGTAACGCTTCAAAATAAATAAATTAAAAAGTAAAATTAAAAATAAAGCAGAAATTTGAAATTTGCAGTCAGAAAAAAAGAGGAATTGTGCCTCATAGATTTACTACTGCGGTGGCATAAATTTTCCCTGCAAGATCCGTAATAAAACATACTGACATCAAATTTTTTATCTTATTTGTTGGCAATTATCATTTCACTAGTTCATGTAATAGTTTAGCTGGTGGCTGATTCGTCTAATAATTTAAAAATGGAAATAATTATCTATAATGTTCCTTACTCCTTGCGACGACACTTGGGCATCTGATGGAACATAGTTTTACTAAACCTTCACGGGGAAGTGTCCAACCATTCCCCAAAGTTTCATCGCATTCGGATGAACGGTTTAGGAAGGCATAAGACATATCCAGAAAAAAACACATTCCCTTTTATTTATATAGATTTACTGGAAGATAAATAGTTGAGTTGTGTATATTGTCTTATAGTCTAAGATCCCAGAGCCCCCAGACGTTATTCTTATTTTTCCTCCCCAAATAAAATATATAGAATTAAGTAGTGTTAGCATATATAAACTTAGGAGATGCGTACATACCTGCTAGCTTGGCCCCACAGCAATTTACAGTTAACAGGTGCTAAATGTAGGTAAAAATAGTACTAACTTTTCTCCAAATCTCAAGGTTGATTTTTACGTATGTTTTAAAACATATTGTTAAAAATTAATAATCAATAATGCCAGCCACGTTCCATCATCGGCAACTTTTAACAGACTCTTAACCAGTTAACTGAGATTGACGTGTATACTCGTCATGGAGAAGTTGCAGGATTTTGTGTATTGACGAGTATACTCGTCATGTGTAAAACGTATAGTGACCATTGGCTATTTAAATTATAATTTCTGAAAAAAACAGAACAAATTCCCAAATTTCAAAATGTTTAGAATATTTTGAGGGCAGGCCGGAGTAAAACAAATATATAAAAAAATATGAGAAATTGACAAACTCATGCGTCCCCATATGCATCGTCTGAAACAGCGTATAGGTACACAAAACGAATTTCTTTATATGCGATGATAATGCTTTTAGATGCAAGCCTAAAAGAGGCAAATATCAGAAAGTTGACATATTATAGGGTTCCTTCAGTTATAGTCAGTCATGGGACAGTGGCGACGAACCAGGCACTGAACCCATTAATAGCTGCTGGTCCAAAGTTAAATAGCTATCGAGTGGTGTAAATGCTAATTGTCTGATGTTAGAACCATGTACCGACATTAGAGTAATGGCTCAATGCCTTGCCGCCAAAAGAATAGTTATTTTATTGAAGTGGGAAAGGCAAGGATGCTTTCTGGCAAGAGGACTGTGATCACACACACAACCTAGAAACACCTATTCCAGATCTTCCTTAGTATCAAGATAGGTAATATATAATTATACTATCCAAATAATAAGTATTAGTAATAAAAATGACAATACTCGTCATCGTTCAATTTCCGTGAGACACATAGTTGCGCACTCTTAAACGGGAGCGCCACAGTTAACTGGTTAAAAGCTTCCAAAAAGTAATAATGTAACTTTACTTATAGTCGGAAGCTTGATTTTTATATATGATACTCGGTGCACTACTTCAATATGTTTTGTATGCAGCCAAACCAATCGGATGGGCCAAACATCCCCCCAGACACAGGTAAGGGGTCTCTATGAGTATGAGCGCAGGCGTGATATTTATATTGTCTTATAACAAAGCTTTATAATAAGGAGATTAAGGCTAAATTGTTTAATTAAAAGGAAATTATATTGGATACTAGCTGGTATACCCGTTCTTCGCACGGGTGAATTGAAAAATTAAACAATACAGACTGAAGGATCAAGAAGTTTATAATGAGTTAATTTTACGGGAATTGTAAATTAAAAAAAAAAGAAGCTTTTTGCATATCTCAGCTAAATAAAAAACCATGTTTGCTTAATTTTAAGTCTGTAGATATAACAGCTGATAGAAAAGATTTAAAAAAAAAAATTATAACGCCCGTAAATACTTTAATATTAAATCTCTATATATACAATATTGAATTTATTGAACAATCTCTGTATATACAATATTAAATTTAATGAACAATCTCTCTATATACAATATTAAATTCACTGAACAATCTCTCTATATACAATATTAAATTTACTGAACTATCTCTCTATATACAATAGTCAGTTCAAAACAGGTCTAAAAAACAGTGGGGTGAAACGAATCTCTGCAAGCAGGAGGGACGCGTGACCTTTGACACTATAGATGGGGGGAGGACTGGATTGGATGAACCAGAATCCGCAAAACAAAGGGTGAAGCGAGCATGACCTTTGACACTGCGTTGAAATAAATGATCCTCATTTGAAACGGATATTGATTACCATTTCATTGGTTTAAATTTTATTTTGCGGAACCAAATTTTTTTTTTTTCTATAATAAATACCTAAGTATCCTTATAACATTAGCTATCTGCCAGTGAAAATGTCGTCAAAATTGGTCCGACCGTTTCAAAGATTAGCCGGAACAAACAGATAGACAGACAAATAGATAAACAGATGAAGCAGACGAAGCAGATGACAGGCAGAACAAACAGACAAGAGATAAAGATAGACAGATGACAGACAGACGCATAAAAAGATCCAGACAGACGAAACAGATGTCAGGCAGACAAACAGACAAACAGATAGATAGACAAACAGATGATCAGGCAGACAAACAGAACAGAAGATATATAGACAGACAGACAACAGATAGATAGACAGACAGACAGACAAACAGATAGATAGACAGACAGACAGACAAACAGATAGATAGACAGACAGACAAAAATTTTAAAAATTGATTTTTTCATATAAGTACCTTATATACTTTTAAATGCATTTAGTAAAAAACTGTTAATTTCGAATTACAGACACTTTATTTTTATTTATATGTATAGATAAACGTTATGCTCATTATCAGAAACATACATTCAAATCTTGTTAAAACGGAGCTTGAACTCTCTTAGATTTGAAAGCGTTCCATTTTTCGGTTTCTACTGTTTTCAATCAAAATATAATTATTAAGAAAGGAATGACTCATTTTATGGTATTCGATTGTAATAGCGTTTCTATAATTCTTTTTATTAAAGTACAACAATCTCAAGTAACATAATACTCAGGAAATTTTCAGAATTTATGTTTTTTTAAGTATAATGTTTATATAAGAAATTAAATATTAGATAAGAAACCTAGACATTTTTGGAAGTTAGTAAAAAACTGAAGATCGCTCGTGAATGTAAATAATACAAGATTGAAAATAAAATGTTATCAATTCCCGTAAATTGTCGTATTTAAGTTCCATTACATTGGAAACTACTAAGATTCCGACTGAATCTTTAAGTGCAGTGTAGAAATCTCAGTCACGTAAGGCAATTTGACTTGGAGGCAATTTAACGGACCAATTACAGAAAGGTAGATGCAATCACGAAATGTCAGAAATGTTTTGAGAATTTCGTCCTTTTTCGTCCAATTTTCAGTAGACTAGAAAATAATTAAAGCTGAATATCATAAAGCTAATTGTTTTATTACCTACCGTAAATTTATTTTTATTTGAAGTGTATGAAGCATAACATATTTTAGGTAAAATCTGCTACGGTGATTCTGAAAATGAGTTGCAAAAAACCCTTAAAAAGTAGGTTTATTAGTAGAGGATGTGAGTCAGTTAGGTGGAATAAGTGGTAAATATGTGTGAGACAAATATTAATTCAGAACATCTTCCAAACCAACATTTTATTTACAGCATATAAACTAACTCAACTTCTATTCTATTGCCAGATAAACATTTTACATAGCCAAGAAATAAATTATCAAAATGAATCGCTTGCTGAAAAATATTTACAAATAAGATTATATTATTATTGAAATATTAATACATACATAAATTATTATTTAATTAACAAATATAGTTAATAAATAATCAATTAATTAATAAATAATAAAATACTAATTAAGTTCATTCTACTTATTATTTTTAAATATGCAAAAAAAATGTTTTCCCTTTTAAATCAAATCAGTTGCCAAGAAAAAAAAGGTAGAGTAAAATTTCCTTTACAAAACTTCGTCTTATACAAAATACGAGTATATAGAACATGCTGATACTATTAGTTTAATTAAAAATTAAAATAAACGAAATAAATTACTATTTTACTCCTGAATTACTCAAATGAAAATGAGTTAATATTATTTTTGCGTACTACTTGAATTATTCGAATAGGGCTAACTTAAATTACAATTAAATATAGAATTTCTTTTTAAGGTCTCAAAATTATTTCGCCTTAAAAATACTGATTATTAATAATTTCACGTATTTTTCTATCATTTTTAAAAGTTTTCAAGCTAATAAGTGCATGTATTGCCAGTGATTTATGAAAATTATACCTATAAGCCCAAAACATTAGATATTATTCTTTTATTCTGAGCATCTCATTTAATGAAAATATAAATTCTGTGAATCTGGAGTTCATGTTAGGTAAAGTAATTAAATTTTCGTCAGATTAAAAGATAGAATTTTACTTATAACTTGCTTCTCAAAATAAAACTTATAAAGTAATATATCCAATTAAATGAATTTCAAACCATAAAATAATGTAGATCTTCAGGAAGCTATAAAGAGGTTTAAAAAAGAATACATCTGTATGCAGGTATATCCTATCATGGAAAAATTGTTATTTCTTGTATATTTTTATGGTACTTTTTCGATAAATTATAATAAATTTTATCCTGTGTATTTTTATTCATGTTCTTATTGCCTGTTTTTAAGATACTCAACGAAGCAAAATTTATTTATCAATTTGAATTTTAATGAAAAATTATGCCAAGGAATTGCTTGACGAAAATTTAAAATAAAAAGGAAGTTGAATCTGTATTGAAAAATGAAGTTACCTATATTTATATTAGTTACCTATTCAATATACACTCATGTTTAATGTATTACATTTTAATAAAAGCTACCAGATTTTTATTTTCTACATATTATCTTTTTTAAAAACAAAAAAATAATAGTTTAATATGTTTACAAATCTTCGAAGTTATTGAACAAGTTAATGTAAAACATTTACAGAAAGCTTGTTTTTACCTATATTCTCTTTCAAATTAATACTTTTGTGAAACAATGTTTAAACTACTTAAGGGATTAAAAATATTTAAATAGGAAAAGATTTTATAAAAGAGGATAAAAATATATTAAAATACACATTTAAAACCACAGTTAGTTCAATAAGTACACAAAGTTAATTACTAGAAAAAAACTAATGATAGGAATTTAATTATTCAGCGTGTCTGAATTTAAGAAATAATGTGCTTGGTTGTTGTTTTCTTTTCAAGAGTATTTTTTTTTGATTAAATACTTTTTTAAAAGTACTTGTTTCAGAAGCAAATCTTATACAAAATATAATTTTAAGAAAATAGATACAATGGCAAGAAAATTATAAATAGTTAAAATTACTGAAACCTGAAAAACCTGGAAACATTCCAAATTTTGAATCATTAAAATGTAACTGAGTAACCATTTTGGATTGTAGTTAAGAATAACTTAGAATGTATACTTCGTTTTATGTACTAAAATTTGCACATTAAATATGTGGACTTGTTCTTTCACAAACTTAAAACTATTACTTAAACTTAAAATAACTGTTGAAATCTTTTAAATGCTTAGTATACATAATGTACATAGTTTTTTTAATAGTACCAATCAGCCAAAAAGATTTATTTCTGATGTATATGAACTAGAATAGCTTCGTTAGTTAAGCCAGACCCTATAATTTCTGTCCCCTATTATTCCAGTCCTATGGAAAAGAATGAAGAGATTAAGATGAATTAAATTAGAATGGATTCACAAAATGGTCGTGACCTATTCAGGAACAGGGGCCATTTCTCTCTTCTACCAATGGCTCAACACTACTTCGCTTATTGTTAACATTCCGTCATGTGGCTCTTATTAGTTACATTTTATCAATTTTAATCCTAAATACATGCAATGTATGAGAAATTTCACCTATTTGTTTTTAAATTCTGATTGATTATTGCAATATAAATCAGTGAGGAGATATAACTTATCTCGAATAAGGATAGTAAATACCATAAATATTCTTAATATTGATGTAACTACGCTGGTGTGCCAAATCTTAGAAACAAAACACATTTTCTATGATTTGTCAAAGAATACTGAATTGTTTTTAATAAAAATTGCTTCACATAAGAAAAAAGTTCATGCTTTTTTAGTATCCAATCAAATTCAAACTCTAATTGTTTTATGAAGATTAAGAAAGGTGATTTTAGCATTGCCTGTGTTTCTGATGAATTACGGCTATTTTTGAACGGTACAAAGGCAACGCCTGGGTGATGGATTACTTAAAAGAATAGTTGGCAGATACAAAGTAAGCAAATCTAAAATGAAGGTTCCAAGACAACTTAATGTGTCACAAAGTGTGGTTTCCAGACTATATTGAACCAATTCTAAGAGATCGAAACAATATCCAGAAGACCAGTTATAGGGTGCCCATGAGCCACCACAATGAGGATGAATTGCTAACTAGAATACATTTATGGAACACTTACCGTACATTATAAAATATAACTGGTGTCAAGAATATCCACATATTTAATCTTAAATTAACTTATTTTAGTAGTACATAAATCTAGACTTTGTCTCTTAATTTCCATGAAACTGCTCTCAATAGTAGCCTCATAAATAGTTTGTATATAAAATAATTTGTTTAGATAAGTATTAAGTTAAAAATTTAATAAAAATGGTTTAGTTTCTATTAGTGTTAAATATATATATATATATTTCAGACAAATAAAATTAAATGAAATTATTGAGAACATTTACTTATAAAAATATTTTTATAATTAAATCACTTTAAACTTTTCCTGAGCCTCTCCAATTCATTTTTATGAAAATAAAAGATATCCTGCATCAGTTTATTTTCTCAAAAACAAAACTTTCTTCCATATTTATTTTGGTTTTGTTTTCAAACTTAAGCAGATATACTTTCTAACTTGTTAAATTCCATAACTCCTGTTTGACTACATTAATTTGAACCAATGTGTTTAAGTACTCTGCTCAAAAACTAAGGGAACGCATGGATTTAATGAAATTACGCAAATACTTTTTCTGATAACTAACGTAAAACAAAACATCCATAGTATAAAGTGTAGCAGAAACAGAAGAAAACTTCATATTCAAATCAATGTTCATAACGTCAAAAACCCGAAACAGGAAGAAGAATAGTGATTTCGTAGAAGCTGTTCTCATTTTCAGAGGTGAAATTCAACCTTTCAGCTGTTGTTTTCAGAAAAGGTGACTAGAAAATTTCAAGACAACGTGATCTACCCGAATCTATAGCTTGGCGCAGTGTTTCTCAAACTGTGGGGCGCGCCCCCTTGGGGGCGTGATAACCCTACAAGGGGGCTCGAGTATATCGAAAAGTCGAAAACAAAAGATAACTTAAAAAAAATTATTAATTTACTGAAAGGAAGCAAAACAAAATGCATTCTAACATAAAAAAATAAAATACACATTTTCACTGATATAATACACTTTTAGATGTATCAGAACTGCACGATGTGCTTCATATAATTAATTTAACAGTACAAAGTTAAGAACAAGTTTAAAAATTACCAATGACCCTATGGGCATGTTATAAAATTTTATACAAAATATAATATTTATCTTGATAATTTGTACGGTTTATAATTAAAAGCCGTATTGTAGTTTTACGTCAAAGTATATTATTATTGGATTCAATACATTGTTATAGTATCGAGGGGACCTCGATGAAAATTATGATTGAAAAATGGGTCGCAAGTACAGAAAGTTTGAGAAGCACTGGCTTGGCGTATTATCGAGATACTGGAATCCGGGAAAACACAAAGAACTGTAGTAGACGCTGTTGAGGTGCCAAGAAGTGTCACTGAAAGACTGTTGAATCTATTCCAAGAAACAAAGCATGTTCGACATTGATCAGAGCAAGGTCATCCGCGCGATACCACAACAAATAATCACAGGTCGTCGAGACAGAGCAGCCAATGCGAAGCAAGTTCAAAGACAGTTTCTTTTGACAAGAGGATGAAGAGTCTCAAGCCAAACAATCCGAAATAACATCAAGTGAGTGATTTATGTGCACCTAGGTCAATGGTGTGTATTCCGTTAACAGCAAGACACCGTGAGACCCGAAGAAATCGGGCTGCTGAGCATCGAGATTAGATGCAAAGTGATTGGAGTCAAGTGTTGTTTACGGACAACCCCGATTCAATTTAGAGTATGAAACCAGACGTGTTTTGTTATGGCGAGAAAGGGCACTCGAAATAATCCTATATTATCTCATGAAAGGTCACATTGCAGACGAGGTGGTTTGACGGCATGAGCTGGAATCAGCATAGATGGACGCACTGACCCGCATATCATTCGGAATGGAAATATGACGGTTCAAAAGTATGCAAGCGAGATCCTGAGACCACATGTCATACCATACACTGCAGCCATTGGTGATTTCTTACTTTTCATGCATGATAATGCCCCACCTTATACAGCTCATCTTGTGGAAAACTTTCTAGAAACTGAAACAATACAGCGTATGGAGTTGTCAGCATGTTTTCCTGATTTTAATCTATCCAGCATGTTTGGGAGACATTCGGAAGACGCGTTGCTACAAGACCAAATCATTCTGTTAACATCCAAAACTTGCAGATTACACTTCGTCAAGAGAGGAACAATATTCCCCAAAGTTACATCCATAACCCATTGCATCCATGCTAAACAGGTGTATGGTAGTCTTAGCAGTCCAGAGTGACAACACACCATATTAAACATCCTGTTTTGTTTTCAAACAATCAGTTTATTGTCGTTTACGTGTAACCAATTTGTTGGCCTGAACCATCATTTCATGTTTTTTATACCATTCTAAAGGATTAAGGCTCACGTTCAGTTGTTTTTGCTTCTTTTTTTCTGTATTGCGTTTCGTTGCATCGGTATTCTCCATGTTATGCCCATGAATGGCTATCACGCAACGGTTTCTTCCATTTTTGCTTGTTTCCCCTTTTTTTTTTTCTTTTTGTTAACAGCGTTTATGGCAGCGTTTCTCAAACTGTGGGGAACGCCCCCCGTGGGGGCTGTGACAACTCGACGAGGGGGGAGCGAGCCTATTGAAAAGTCAAAAACAAATTTTTATTTAATTAAATTTGTTTGCTTACTTTCAGTAAATTAATATAAATACATTTTGGCATAATAAAAAATAAAATACATATTTATACTGATATATTACACTTATAAATGTATCAGTGCTACACAATGTATTTTATACTGAGACCTCATGAGCTTGTCATATATAAAATTATATACAAAAATTGACACTTATATTGATAATTTGTACTGTTTATATTTAATCCCTTAACTGCCGTTTAAAAGTTACATGATTCGCCTCCCAATGCCAACCGTTTTCCACGTAGGCGCACGTATGCGATGTAATGGGGGGAATAAGGAATAAAGAAGCAAATAATCTGAAATAAATAAATCGCTCACAAACATTGTCAAGGTCCTTTTATTGCCCTTTACAGACTTCGGAATAATTTTATGGATAGCAGTGCACAGAAAAGATTGTACTTCGGAAAGACGTATATATACGTCCGAGGAAATTACCGCTTTAGCTGAGTGAGACATTTATATATACCAGTGGTACTTAAGAGGTTAAAGTCGTATAGTAGCTTTAGCGTCAAAATGTAGTATTATTGAATTTAATACATTGTTATTGTATGAGGGGGCACGATGAAAATTATGATTAAATATTGAGTCGCGAATACTGAAACTTTGAGAAGATCTGGTCTATGGGGTTATTTGCAGCAAACCTAATGACTCTGATAAACATTAATAAATCATAAGGTAAGAGTTTGAGCAGATATCTCTTTCTCATAACTTTTACTGAAAACTTTATCATGCAGTTTCATTTAACATGCAGCAACGTCACTTATTCAATATGAATATTTGTAAAAATCGAGTTTCGAACACGTGATTTACTCCCAGGACTACTATGGCCTATCTTTTAAATGTAAATACTTAAAAATCTTTTTAGTTTTGTTTTTCAAATTATTACGAAAACTATATTCAAATTCACCCTCTCTCTATATGTTAAATTCCATCCTATTATAAATATAATATTATTTAGAAGTTCTTGTGTCACAGAATTGAACAAGAAGAAAAATTTTAAAAGACACAAATTGCTCTCTTGCAATATTGTAATATTTTTCGTTGCCACCAGAATGTAAACTTTTATTTATTACTTAAAGAGCTAAATTACAGAAATGACAACAACTCCAGAAGAAAAAAATAAGAAAAATAAATTCTGTCCTTTTTACTGTCTACTATATAAAAGCAATCACAAAATGTCAAAAAATAAGTTTTTCTACTTTCTTTATCCATTTAAAATATCTTCAAAACACAACAATATCTATAGTTTTAATAATTCCACCGTAGAATGCCTTCCAAAAAAAATCTGTTTAAAAATGTTAGCATGCGAAATAACCATTATATGACAAATCAGAGCACTTGACGACATAATTAATCATTATTTTTTTATCTTATAAATTACTCTCCATAGATTTATTTTTTAAAAAACCTTTTTCCTTCTAAATATATCACATTTCATTGATAAACCTGTATCTAAAGTAAAAGCACTTTTCCTACGACATTAATCCTCCATCACTGTAAACGGTTTTGACATTGTTTTAAAGTTCCACGAGCGATAAACTAGATCTTAACATTTTTCAATACCGTGATGTGCTCAGTAGGTATTATCATGATAAATAATGTCCCTTTCCGTGGTTTTTGGACGATTATCCATTAGTTATGTCGATCGGCATGATTAACGGTCCAAATATGTCTCAACAAATTAGAATTGAAGACAAAGGCGGTAACAACTTAAAAGTTTGCTATCATATCTTTTCGAGGGGGGGAAAAGGAGGAAGATGAAATTCAATTTTGGTGCAGGATAGCTGGAAAAATCATCCATTAACATTAATGATTTTTTCGACGTTGCCTCTCATGGTTTATAAGAATAAATCTTCCATGAATGCTGCGCTTAGATGGGATCTGAGATTTTATTTATTTAGGGTGAAAATGCGAAAGGAAACTCTAATAATGTCTTTTTTTTAAAATTCGTGTTTAATCATTATTTATTTTTTATTTCTTTTGTGTCTGATGGGGTTGTTATGCGCTTTGGTTTTGATCAGCAAGCAAAGATGTGCATGAAAGCACATTTCTGTTTTTTTACAGTTATATATATATACAATTACTTTTAATTAGCCACCCAGCCATCATGGTGGATATGACCCTTTGCTTGTAACCGAGTGGGTTTGGGTTCAAATCGAGTAAGGCATGGTTGTATCTTCTTCGAGAAAAGATGTCGGACTTTCGCTCGTAATGGATTCCCGTCTCGAATGGAAAGCAGCGCACCCATTCTGTTCTACGCTGGATCATTATTTGTAATAAATGTCTATATTATTTGTTTGTATTGTATGTTTCTGTTCTTCCACTCGTATTTCATTTGTATTCCAGGGTAAAAACACACGACAACAACAACATTACTTTTAATTGCATATAGTTTACTAGTAAGACTTTAGAATACATACATGCATACACAAGTTTTGCATATATGCATAAAAACTAGAGTCAAACAATTCTCGAAATTTCTGAAAAAAGATTAATTTACAACAATTTTACCTTCATTTCCTTCAATTCAGTCTCATTTTGAATTCACACACTGTTTCTAACATTTAAAACACTCTTACCTTTTTTAGAAAAGTTGTAATAAACGCGATGCGTTTATTGGTGTTTGGGGGTTAGAAGAAAGATCAGCCATAATCAATACAAACTCTAATTTATTGTTCTCTTACTTAAATTAACAACCCAGGATAGGAAACGCATGTCTCTATTAAGTATAGGAGCAATTACATGGCAAAAAGGACACCTAATATTTGAATAAAATTTAATTCACTCACTCTTGATATACTTTGGACGTATACGGTCTAATTTACCGTAATTCTGTTCTTAGCTGTCGTTCTTCCGGTCGTTATTATAATTCTCTATCTTATTGACTAAATCGTCAATTAGCAATCTTTGATCATTCAGAAATTACTTGTCGATTAACTTTTGACAATCTCTCAAATACTCTCCAATAACCTCTCGTATCTAAAAGTTAATGCTTAAACAGAAACTTTTATTCTCATAAACGGAGTCTTCTTCTTCGGGAGAAAGTTTTTCAATAGAACAATAGTTAAAAAGAAATAAATTTTTCCCCCAGAGGATTAGTATAGGGTTGTGGGTAGACCTTTAAAGCCTTCAACTGTTTTGTCGCATTCTCCATAATTTTTCTCTGCATTTCTCAAATGTTGCCCTTCACTTTCATTTTTAGTCGTGAAAACAATGAAATTCAGCAGGGGCTAATTCAGGCAGACAGGGTGGATGTTGGAGATTCAAATGTGGTAACATTATGCTTTGAAAGGTAATTTTTATTGATCATGACCGATGTGTACAGATGTTATCATGAAATAAAACCCAGCTCTTCAGTTCATTTTTAACACGTTTTCTTTTGATACCATTTCGTAAGTTGCGAAGAATTTGCACCTGAAGGTCTTAGTTCGCATTCTTACCGATAAAAACGAATGATTTACGTATGCACTCAATATTTTTGTCAATGGTGGAAGTGGATGAACGCCGCAGCGAAATTCGTCTTCAATACTCGAGGGACTTGAAGAAAATGCTTTTTCCAGTCAAATATTTGTTTTTTCTTACCTAGATTCCACATGCTTCATTCAAAATCTGGAGATTTTCAGAAGGTAATTTTCGTAACAAAGCAGCAAATTTAATTATTGCACGCGGTTCGCGTAATATTACATTTCAAAATTCGATAAAATTGTGTTTGCGTGCTTATTCAAACTAGAAATTAACAAATCATAGTAGTTTAAACCTGTAATGGCTTAAATTGGCCTATCAAATGATTTATAAAATATTATTAATTCCTAAATATGTCCCAGTATGGTGTAAAATATTTTTATAAATGGAAATTTTTTATAAATCAGATAAATTATCAATTGCAGAAAAGATTTTTTAAAAGAATAATCAAAAGGAGAAAACTGATATATTTTATATAAACGCAGGTTTTAAAATATAAAAAGATCCATTAAAAAATATTTAGAAATAGATCCTTACGTCAATCAACAATTATTTAAGATGATATTAGTAAAATTATATAATTTTGAAAACTGAATTATTAATTATAATAGTAAAGTAATAACCTTCGAAGAAATGTGGAAAATTATTACAAGTATTGTTTTATCAGTTATTTGTATACCATGCGTTATAATCGTTTTCTTAAAAAATCTTTCTATTAAATAGTGATTTCTTCTTAGGTTAATACTTCTTTAAAATATTTTTTTCGCTCAATTAATTTTGCCTCAGAGCTACAAAAAAAATGCATCGACTCACATGGGCTGATATCGAACTCTGACATTAATTAATTATTTTAATTCTGATGTCTTTAAGAATGTTTCACCATCAAAGGGATAAAAAACAATCAAATTTTCATAATGAAGCAAGATTCAACCCACGTATTATTCAAATTATGACTAGTGTATAAAGTGAATAAATTATTTTCCAAAGCATGTCATTTTGACTACAAATAACATCAACAAGTTTCGCCTTTATTACTATAGTGTAGTTCCTGTAAATTATGCGTAAATAAAAAGAAAACTCATATTGTATAAATACCAAGGAAGTAATTTCCATATTAAATATAAACTAATATATGTTCCCAATATATTTTAATGACAGCATTGTATACAGAAAGGATAACATTATGTAAAGAAAATGGGAATGCATGGATTTAATTTTCTGACTTTATCACTAATTGAAATAAAAAGAATAACACATCACGTTCATTATGTATTTATACATTTCGTTTCATTAGAGTAAATAGCATTAATATATATAAAAAAAATGTAATATAAATTCTTCAGATAAATAAAGTATTTTGTCAGTGTTACAAAAAAAATATAATGCTTAAAAAGTACGAAATATTATTTCAAACGGTTGTTGGTTTGTCGCTGGCCTTCGGCACCCAAGGTTGCGGATCCGATCCAGGCCCAAGTCGGTGGATTTTAATGATGCAGAAAATCGACAGCGGCCATGTCGTATGATTACGCCATGAAACAAATCCTTTGAGTGCCTGTTTGGCTTGGGTTCTCTTGGCAAAATTAAAATCCTACGTACGGTTTCGCATCACCAGAGCTCAGGTGTTTCCCTCTGAGGAGGATCCAAATCGGTGAATTTTAATGATGCAGAAAATCAACAGCGGCCATGCCGTATGATTACGCCATGAAACAAATCCTTTGAGTGCCTGTTTGGCTTGGGTGCTCTTGGAAAAATTAAAATCCTACGTACGGTTTCGCATCGCCAGAGCTCAGGTGTTTCCCTCTGAGGAGGATCCAAGTCGGTGGATTTTAATGATGCAGAAAATCGACAGCGGCCATGCCGTATGATTACGCCATGAAAAAAATCCTTTGAGTGCCTGTTTGGCTTGGGTGCTCTTGGCAAAATTAAAATCCTATGTACGGTTTCGCATTGCCAGAGCTCAGGTGTTTCCCTCTGAGGAGGATCCAAGTCGGTGGATTTTAATGATGCAGAAAATCGACAGCGGCCCTGTCGTATGATTACGCCATGAAAAAATCCTTTGAGTGCCTGTTTGGCTTGGGTGCTCTTGGAAAAATTAAAATCCTACGTACGGTTTCGCATCGCCAGATCTCAGGTACTTCCCTCGGAGGAGGAAACTGGGAGTCAAAATTACTTTTGGTAATTGGTATCGGTTATGGTACCGCACTAAAATGTGATACCAGCTCCTGGAGAATGTACTAGGTCTGTAAAGGTTAAATACCAATGAGCAGCTTCATTAAAGAAGAAGATGATTCCAAACGGTATTGTTAAATTGTATAAAGTATCCCTTTGTTGTAAGTAAGTGACGGAACACAAATTATGCCGTAATTTGCTGTTTCGATTACAATAATTGTAAATGCATACATTTTAGAATATCAGTATTTTTTTCAGTTTCAAATAGATAAGAGTGTCGAATATTAAAGATTGTACATCAAAGGTATCAATCTCGCGGCCACACAAACATTTTTGCGACCCAGTCAGTATATCAGCATACAATAATATACACCGTATTTACTCCAGTCTAAGCCGCACTATTTTTCCAGTATTAATGCTGAAGAAAATAGGGTGCGGCTTAGAATCGAAGGCAAAACATTTGTTGGAAGGGGGATTGAGTTTTCACCCTTTTCAAAAAGAAAAATGTAACTGTCGTAATAAACATGCTCGCTTGCTATGAAGTAGTGATCAGTAGTTGTTAGTTAGTAGTTTTATTCCTAATTCCAATTTGAAATTTTATATGCTGTATGTATTTATAGACTGTGAATTTTCACTTAACTCTAATTTTAATCTTTTTGTAATAAAAAGAAATTGTTTTTGTTTGATAAATATGTAACAGGGATTTCATTTTTACTTTTTTTACATGGTTTTTTGACAGTTGTGATAGATGTATCTGACACATCTACTGATGATTGCATTTTGATCTAGTTCGTAATAAACGTGCACGCTTGCTATGAAGTGGCGACGAATAGTTAATAGTAGTTTTATTCTTTATTTTATTTTGAATTTTAAAATGCTGTATGTATTTATAGTCTAAATTTTCCCTGGACACTTTTTTTTGTAATAAAATCATAATGTAATACGGGTTTCATTTTTATTTTTTGTACACGGGTTTTTTATATTCAGAGATTTTTCATTTTACACGATTATTTAAAGTTGTGGAACATATCCCCAAATTTGCCATATGCAGCCTTTTCTAAGGAACGTATCTGCCATTTAAAAAAAGAATTAGGTGTATAATTCCTTTTTGAAACTGTTACCAATTGAATTCTTTTAATAAATATGATTTATTTAATTACAGATTATTTATAACCTTAGAAAATTTATGCATCTTAAAAATAAGGAAGTGTTTTTAAAATCAATTGAATTATTGTCTTAAGACACTGATAACCTATGCAAGCATACCAGTCTTCATTTAGAAAGGAAAAAAAGCTATTTTTCAGAGAAATTTTTTATTCTAAAATGTCTTATTTCGGAAATAAGAAAATTAATTTAAAAATCCAGGGTTAAAATACTTAATTAGAAAAACATAATTTCCTAATAATGATATAAGGTTCTTTATCATATATTTTTAAATGAGGTTTTTTAAAATTTTGCTCGTGTATTATAAAACACATAATTATGAACTCATTATATAAAGGAATTCATATTATGTACCCTTTAGAAATAATTAATATTTACTTACATGCTTATCCGTACACATACAAGATGATACGTTTAGCAAATTATCAAAGTCATTAAATTATCCCAAAATTAAAGAAATATTAAAGCTAATTATCAGTCATTACCCTTTTTAAGCAAAATGCCGAGTATGTAATACATCCAGTTTACCAGAAAAGTTTACGACAGCAAAGGAAAACCCTCACTCTTCCCAACACAGAATTAATTTTCGTAGCACGACATTGATCCTTCAAAATTGGCTTGTGTTACGAAATAATCTTCACTTTTAAAACCCAGCGGCTCAAATTACGAACAAAGAAAAGTCTTTAACGAATATTTACTTAAGTAACGACCATGATTAATTGAGAATTCAAACACCTGAGTTTAGACAAGGAAAAAGACATCAATTAGGAAGTAGTTTATCTTTTTATTTTTGATGACGAGATATCAAGATCAAAATTAGAACAGATTAGCAGATGTTCTACTTGAAAGAATCAGGGTTCGAATATTTAGCTGCCTTAATAAATTTATGAAGGCTGATTAAAGCACTGATATTTAATTTCGTGGATAATAAACAATAAGCTATTTTCATACTCTGTTGTCTTTAGACAATAGATCACTGATGTATTGAGTTTAGCATATATATATATATATATATATATATATAGTCTAAATTCTCTACAAATGAGAGATGAACATTAATCAATCATAACCAAAAAAATTAAGATTGTAAGAAAATCAGACATTGAAGGATACATGAGAAATTAAAATTTAAAAAATGGATGCTGCAGTATTATAAACATTGCTGACTTAGGACAGCTTATATATAAAATAGTTTATATAAAAGTGGGGTTGAACATGTTTTGTGGCTAGCCAACCTTCCCCCTTTATGTTAATCATACTGAGCCAAAACCTATTGCAAAATAATGGATAGAATGTCTAAATCCATTACAAGATAAAGGTAACTTACCTAAAAATTGCACTCAAAAACTCAGAGCCCGCGCTAAATCTGAGTGCAATAAATAAGTTATTGCCAGGTTCTGCACCCTAATGCAGATTTAAATCATGTGAATGGCTGAAATGTAGCACTTAACAAAAATATAAAAAGAATGGAAATAAAAATTAATAAGAGTTGCAAATTATAGCATAACTTTAATAACACTAGAGTAAATATGAATAAAATAGTAATAAGTAATTTTATCTATTATTAGAATATGGAGATAACTATAACTATGAAATATTTAAGCTTATAATAATAAACTATTATCCATCTCAGAATTTTTAATCCTTACTATTTTGAATAGCTTTTTCATATAACTATTAATAAAATTAATAGGGTGTTTCTGAATTAAACAATATTTAGTGAAATGTGTATAGTTATTTATTTTTATTGGTTTTTGAGACTAGAAATATATTGCTTTGTATATAGTTAATAACAATATTTCTGAATATAGAAACACACATGTACATTACTCTCCCAAAGAGGAACTTTGATAATATTGAAATTAAATTCTTCTCTTTTATCATAAATATTAGTAACTATAACATTATCGTTTAATTTGATATGCATATCAAGAAAATTTGCATCATTCTTCTTACTATTTGCCTGTATTAAATTAAGATATTGTGGATTAAAATTAGTGTTAGGTTTAAAATTGCCTTGCATGCCAAAAATGATTATATCATCTATATAACGAAAAATGTAATATTCAGGATTATTAATGAAACTATTTTCAAAATAATGTAAATATAAATTGGCAAGACAGTTGCTATAACAGGGCCACCTTGTGGGAAATCTTTTTAATCTGTAGTTAATAGTTACCATTATAATATATATAGTTCTCTTTAAGTACAAACCTAAGGAGAGAGCCAAGTATACCATGATTAACATTTTTAAATAAATTATCTTTATGTAATTTTACAAGTATATTAATCATATCATCAATATTAATAGAGTTAAAAAGATATATACATATATATATATATATATATATATATATATATATATATATATATATTGTAGTAATGAGGTTTATTTTATATAAAAGTAATTCATTCAAAATATTTTCATTTCTATATTAAATAAGTATTTTTTATTAATTTTTCCTTTTATAATTTCATTTAATAATAGAGAATTAGTGTATTTTATCTTCTAATAATGAGGTATTTATAGTACTTGCTTCTTTCCCTACAACTAATCCTCTTGAGGAAGCTATTCTTCAACTTTGATTTTAGTTTAAAAACCACTTTCCGTAGAGATGATTTTATTTAATGCTAATTTAAGCGCTATTTAAACACTAGAAATGGATGTGTTAGGTTAATCGTGGAACGTGAGTCGTTCACTCTGAAGTTAGTATTAAAACTATAAATCAGGGTAGTGAAAGCGATATAGAATCTGATTTCAACAAGTCTATTGCAGTTTAGTAAGGAGTTGACAAGTATTCTACAAGTTATAAGAGATAAGTTATTATGAATAATCTTATAAGTTAGATTAAGAGCTTAGATTAAGATTGGTCCCAAGGTTTTTGAATTAGTTATAAATTGCTCATAAAGTGATAAATCCTAAATAAAATTATTTTTAAAACAATTCTTCTTCTCCCAATCCTTATTACACCTGCAACTCCGGGTTGCGACAAAATTTCAGGTGAAAATTGGTTGACCTCAAAACATTGTTTAAACCTGTATTCTTGGCTCCTAAGACCAAAAGTTTGCTATTATACTACTGTGGCTAATATTTCTTACTTTATACTGTCTAGTTGTACTTAGGATTATAACTATTTGTATATATTATTACTTTTGTGGATTTTATATATATATATATATATATATATATATATATATATATATGAAAATATAAGAAATACAAAAAAAAAAAAAACATGTAAGAATAAATAATAGAAGCGTATTATACAATAATCCCTAAACAACATAACAAATACACTCATGGGCAAAAAAATTAGCGCACCAAGAAATAATTGCAGGATCGTAACGAAACTTAGAATGAAGGTACATGTCGGGGATGCAAATGATTAGAAATGCAACGTGTTTGAGCATTACGTATAGCCGGTAGAGGGCGTTTAACGTCGTTCTTCGTGGAGTATAAAACAGGTAACCAAAGCTTGTTTGAAAGTGCTGAATCGTTTACAAAGAAAGATCTGAGGTAAACGTGCCCTTACACCGTTTTCGAGGACAATATGAGCAGCTGTAGCAGTTTGAGAGGTGGAGAATCATCGGTATGATGGAAGCTGGGTGGTCAGCTAGGTGAGTAGCTCGTCAATTAGGCCCCTCTGATTATGTTGTGAGGAGGTGTTGGAACCAGTGGATCCGAGAGATGTCATTTACCCGAAGACCAGGCTCAGGACGCCCTCGACGGACCAGTCATCGAGAAAATCACCATATCGTAAGAAATGCACGCGTACAGATAACTGATTCATCGGACGCCATCCAGGCACAGGTAAAACCTTCACTAGGGGCCCTTGTGTCTTCTCGAACCATACGAAGGCGCATGGCGGAAGGACATTTGGAATTGCGGCGCCTATTACGTGTGCTGCCCTTGACGCCCACCCATCGACGCCTCCCTTTGAAGTGGTGACACGCACGAGAAAAGTAGACTGCAGTGGAATGGAACCAGGTAGTGCTGAAATTGAATCCAGATTCAATCTCAGCAGTGATGACAATCGTGTTCGAGTGTAGACCCCTTGATGAACGCCTCAATCCTACCTTTGCTTTACAGCGACACACCGATGTGATGGTATGGAGTGGCTTTGCCTACAATACACGGTCACCACTAGTATTGATTCGTGGCAGCATGACAGCCCAGTGGTACGTCCATGACATCCTGCAACCACATGTGTTTCCACACATACAACGGCTCCCAGGAACCCTTTTTCAACAAGACAATGCTGGACCTCACACGGTAAGGGTGTCTCAAGATTGTCTCCGCACTGTTACTACCCTTCCTTGACTTGCCCGATCCCCAGCTGTGTCTCCAATCGAGCATATCAGGGATCATTTGGGACGGCGAGTTGGGCATACCACGAGTTTAGACGAACTAGAGGCAAGGTTACAACAAATATGGAAAGAAATGTCTCAAGACATCATGCAAAACTTTTACGCCTCAATGCCCGATCGTATCGCATCGTGCAATTCGTCAGAGTATTTAATTCTCCGTTCTTTTGCCTTTTTCTGAAATAAATGATCCGTTTTCTTTGATTTTCTAATTATTATAGTAGTCATTACGTATGTAAAATTTCATTTCATTTTGACGACTCCTTCTTGAAGTGCTAATTGTTTTGTCCATGGGTGTATATAAAAGAAATAAAACTCAAACAATTCAACAAAAATTGAAAAAGATCCCATCGAGTCAAAAAGCAATTTCGAACTTGGGACCGCATAAGTGGGGTTAAACTAGTTTGATGATTGCAACCCTTTCCTTTGCAATTCGGTAGGTGAAAAAATCTAAATAGAATATATATAAAAAAAATCAGAATTGTGAAAGAGTTCATTGAGTAGAAACTCGCAAATAAATGGATGAGAAATCAACCAACACATCACAAAATCTTAAAGGAGAATTTTAAAAATTCTACAAACAGCATCTGTCAAGGAAGTGAATAATTTTGAAATGAATGTAAATATATGTATATATAGTTGGGGAGGGTATAAGATTTGAGTAAAGACATACTGTCCAAAGTAAATATAAGATAAAGAAATGTTATGGATAAATTGAACGTTCTACATTATAGAGAAAGATGAAATTCTGAAACTGAAAGTCAAGGACAACGAGCCAATATACATAAAAATAAGTCAATTGATCAAAATGGAGAACTATAATGTTTTCTATTATTATATGTTCATGCCTTAAATTAGGCTACTCGAGCCAATTTGTATTAGAACTTATTGATTATTGATTTCTGATTACACTATATATATTTCAAAAAATGTTGTTTTACTAGCTATAGTAAGACGATGTCGTTAATCAAACAAGAGTTTCAATACAGATAAAAGCCGTGTATCTGGAAAAAAAAAATTAATTTTGACGGAAAAATTTTTTTGTTAAACTTATCGATGTAATACGTTAAAATATCGAGAAATGCTTGTAAAAATTAATCAACCAATCTCTATTATTGTAAATTTTTAACAAAAGAATTTTCAAAAATATTTCCATAAGATTTTATTTTTTTATTGTTAGTACAACCATGTGCTTTTAGCTCATTGTAAAGTTATTCAAAATACATATAGTTCTTTTTTATTTTATGGTAATTACTTTTAAAATTTTACGAAGCAAAGAACTTGATTTTAATTTATTTGAAAGTATTAAATTTTAAAAAATGTCAGACCCTCAAAAAATATTTTGACCTTTTTTATTCATCTAATTTAATGTTTCTCTTCAAAAGCCATCACTTAAGTTTTAGATGTAGCATCTAAGAACCTGAAATTAGAAGATAATTTAATGTATGAGTAGTTTTGAAAGAAAACACAAATTATATTTTCTTGCTACTTTTCAGGTACTTAATGTTTACATCAGTGCATAATTATTATGTTTTTGTATTAAATATGAAGCACTTTTTGTGACACGGTCTTCATATTTTGACACTACCATTTTTAAACATTTTAAGTCGATAATTTTTTTAAAAAAATTGCCTCGGCAAATTTTTAACTTTTTAAATTGTGTGACATATCTAAACATTTAATTTTATTTTTTTCCTCTCTTACAACACTAGATTTTAAATGGGTGATTATTTTGATTTATGAATTGAGTTTCTTTTACACTTTTTGATTGTCATGATATATTCTGTGAAGATTCAGTAGCATTATAAAGAACCTTACACACACAAAAGAAACCAAATTAAATAAACATATTACAAAGGGTAAATTTTGTAACAATTTTTTATCCAAAAAAGGGCTACCAGAAAGCTTAGTGCTTAAAAATTATTCAATCAAATTTTATTTTAACATTAAAATAAATTTCCTTTGAATATATATGTATTCTTTCTTACTCTTTCTATGTCTATGCTCTTTTTAACGCCATATTGAACGAGTTCGTTAAATCATCACTGTTGTAGAATTGTGTATTGACTAGTTTACATCACACTTTGGAATTAATCACTTTGAAAATACCCAAAAGAGTAAAAGTGTTTTTAAATAAAGACATCTTTTTTAATAACGCAAAAGCTCCGGGTGGGCCTCGACCTTCTCAAAAAAATTTGTTTTTGGTCATGATCTTCCAATTAATCATTCTAAGAGTAGTTAAATCCCTTTCTAGGCAGTCAGCCTACCTGAATTCTTGTTCCAGTGGGCTCGGTTGAAATGATTTTCAGTGTTGAACTTTCTTCGCTTATTCTAATTACGTGGCCAGCTCATTTAATTATTTGGATTTTTATATTGCTACGAATTTTGTGTAATGAATGTATATAATAGAGTAAGTAATTTACATCTGGACGTGTAATACGTTTATATTACTTTCTGCCGACTGGGTGGCGTAGTTGGTTTGCAACTGGCCTTCTGCACCTAAGATTGCGGGTTCGATCCTGGCGCAAGTCGGTGGATTTTCATGATGCAGAAAATCAACATGTTGGATGATTATACTGCATGTAAAAGATCCCTATAGAGAGTCTGTTTGGGTTGGGTGCTCTCGGCAAAATTAAAAAATTCTAGTGCAGATTCGCATCGTCAGAGCTGAGGTGCCTCCCTCTGGGGAGGAAACTGGGAGTTAAAATTACTTGCTGCAGTTGGCATCCGCCTATAGGGCACAGCACTAAAAAGAGATACTAGGTCCGTAAAGGTTAAAAATACCAATGCACAGCCCCATTAGAAAAAAATATATATTACTTTCTGTTTTTATGTTAAAATTGTAATATTCACAAGCAACGCCTTTCCTTACATTATAATCCCGATTCAATGGAAACTTGGCGATAGAGTCAAGTTGGCATCATTTTTGTCCAGTTAGTGACCATATCGATGCTACTAGAAATTTCTGAATAAATCTACTAATATCACGATTTATGACGTAAGCGGATCTTTTCGATAGATCCGTGAGGCCTATAAATAGGAGTCGCTCGCCGAAACTGAGTTAGCTTTGTTTTTGATCGTTGTAGAATTAGTATTGATTTGACAGTAGGAGTCGACCAGCGATTAGTTATTTCGGTTGTAAAGTAGGACAGACGAGTACTTCTGAATAATCTTTAACAGACAGATACTTGCAGACACTGATAGTTGTGTCTGAACTCCGCAGAAGGTGTGAAGGCCTTCTGAGATTTATTCTGCAAATATAGCTTCTGTATTTCAAGGATTTTTTTTCGACAATAAATTTCCATCACTCCTGCTCGAACCCCGATCTACGTAACAATATATTTGGCAACGTCTGATTCCCTGAAGGCACAGTAGAGTTCTAAATTTGAGCATCTGTGTCAAAAACCATCACCTTGAAAATCTAAAAAATGGCTCTGAGGATCCGAAACTCAAGAAACACTAAAAGTATTTTCATCACTTTGTGTCATTTAAAACAACAAATTAGTAAGTTTTTAGAGCTCACAGATGAAAACTACGTGTAGTTGTTTTCTCAATTCTTTTTTGCCGCAAAATTATTCCCTATAAGTATAAACATTTTGCGACAGTTACTTGACTACAAATCAACGAACTGAATGCGACATTTTTCGTTTAAATAGATTTTGACTACCCTTTGACTAAGCAGGCACTATACCATAACGCTTATCTTCACAGCAAGCTTTCAGTAAGTTATTTTACTATTGAGAAAGTTCGACTTTTAACGTAAGGTTTCAGAATGTCCAAATTCTACTGACATTAAATCCATCGGTAATTTTTAAAGAAGTAATTCGATATCGATACCCTACTCGTTGTGACATAATTTTGAAATCGTACCGAGTAGATCTTTGTGGTCAGTCTAATAATATCTTATTGTATATTACTACCCCTCCCCCTTTTGACGAAATTTTACAACTATTTGGCGAAAACTTTTGTTGCGTTCATTTATCAAAATAGTGCCATTTTCAGTTTGTCTAACTCAGTGATTTCCAAACTTTTTTACCTCTTGAGACCCCTGAACTTGAAAGTGCTTTCGTGGAGCCCCTGGAACTAGAAAATGTTTTCGTGGAACGCCGTTCCATACACATACTTCGAAGAATATTTCTCAAATTATATAATATTTAAAGTAGATCAACATGTAATGGGCATTTTATGTAAAAGAAATTAAAAAAATGTATTGCATTTATTATTAAAAAGTTATAATCTAATTTTTAATATAGTTTTACTCATTAATAACATTAATTCGTGACCTAAATTTGTCCAATCCATGCATTATTTATCCATGCATATTTTATCCATGCATTTAACTGGGATACGTGCTTACTTTTTTTTTCAGACGAACTGTCGAAGTATAGGTCTATTGAGATTAAATGCAATCACATTATTTATTCAGAGTTTACTTTTTTTGTATGCTTTCTTTTGTAGCCACACACGTTGAGAAATATATTTCACTGAAACACATTGCTCTGGGTGGCACTAAAATACTTATAGCTGTATGAGAAAACCCGTGTATTTCGTATGAATTTCCAACCTAAAATTTAGGTGCTGTGTTCTTGTTAAATTTAGATTATAGCATCGAATCTGTTGATAAGATGTTTCTGCTCCTTCACATTATAGGTGTTTTTACCACAAGTACAAAAAGGTGAATTTTCCATTAGAAAACCATTTCCATTTAGTTTTGCAAGTCATTTTGTTAACTAACGAGTAGAAATTATCTCATGAAACTCGAGATAGTAAACAATAGTATATTCTCAATCTAGTGTTACAAGAAAGAAGAAAAATACAAAAGTATTTTTCTTATTCGTTTAACCATGAATAAGTTGTCTATGAAATAAAAAGCAGTTTGGTAGCAAATAATAAAGGGAAACATGTTTTTTATATATATATAATATTAAGTAAACTACATTTTGATTCCTGAAGTTAATGTTTATATTTTTATTTCAAAATTTCTCCTTCGGGCTCTATTCACTTGTTATTAGTAGAAGTAGTAGTAGTAGTTGTAGAAATTATTGTATTTTATTAACTTCCATGTAATCTAAGTTGTTAAATCTTCAGACGCTCACCAAAGCTTCAAAAAATTTTCTCCTTGTGCACTGTTTATGAAAAATTTCACATTTTATTTAATGTAAATACAATATACAAAGCTCAGTGGTCGAGTGGTAGCGGATCGCACTTCCACGCCCCAGGGCAAGGTCGACTCAGCCTTTTATCCCCTCAGTGGGTCGATAAAATGAGTACTACGCTTGTGCTTGGGAACTAAACAATTGGGGTATCGCGTTAGACTGACCACCGAACCGGACTACCTGCTCATGCACCTCAGCTCCTAAGTCAGGAAAACTGAGTTGGGCACAGTATGACTTAGCCCTCATGGGCTGTTGCACCACTGAGTTTGACTTTAATAGCTAGTAAATTATATTTAAAAGAATTTAGGAAATAAATTAAGCGGACGCATAACTTTCACACCAGCGAATATTTACATCTAAATTACTTACATCAAATGAATGCAAATGAGGAATGTGCTCTGGCCTTAATACTAAACTTTGTCGCAAATAATAATCTTCTTAGAATTTAAATGAAATAATGTTGAGGGCTTGCTGGATTACTGAATTTAGTTTAAATATAACATTCATGAATACACCAGATATAAATGTATCGTAAGTTATTTGAACCAGAAGAGATATACTTATTCATTCAATCATCAGCGTTCATCCATGATTGGCTTTAAAATGTGCGCGAAAACAGAAATGCAAAAATTTTAAATGCAGAAAAATAATTTTAAAATCTTTATCTTATATAAATAGAATTAGGTGTATTAGCTCGCATTAATAATTAACTTTTCATTTATTTGTATCACTTGCTTTCTTAATAAATTTATCAAGAGATGAATCCATCTTTTCTTGATAAAAAATGTTGGCACAGGTTGTTTCTTTTTCATTTGACCATGCATGTTATGTTTTATCTTTATAGAGAAAAGATATATCCTTGAAAGGAAAAAGACGCACAACTTAAATTCGTGCTATAACTATGTATTTGTGTGGCAAAAATTTATATATAAACACGTTGTAAATGTATATAGAAACGGAATAAATACATAAGAAATGGATAGAAAGAAACTTTATTTAATTTCTGATTCAAAATGAATCGTACAAACATTTTGTCAAAAATAGATGCCTAATAGAAGGAATCCTACGTTCATTTTAAAATGAAAACAAGCAAGAAAGTAACAATGGCCTTTATTATAAAATCTTCAGTTAAACTCTACACCCTAATCATAGGATGATATAAACACAAAATAAGATTTTAATATTAGGTTCCTTTTTTTTCTGCGTGTGTGTTGGAAGCTCATTTTTCATATACTGATAATTTTACTAGAGGATTCAAAAGTTCCCGGACTGAGCCTATAATGTGGAAAAATTTTGCATTAGAGCGACTACATTAACATTTTAGTGTTATTGGATTCTTCCCCTTTTCTAAAAAAAAAGTTTGCTTCAAATCATTTGATCAGTGGGTAGCTATGGCGTCGTATTTTATAGGGGGATATATTTAGTCGTGGGCGATTGAAAGAAATTGCGTTTGTTGAGCGGATAATAGATATTAATTTTTGCGTTCGTTTGGGAAAAAGTGCTATGGAAACTTACGAAATTTTGAATCATGTGTAAGGCTGTATTACAATAACGCGAACGCAAACTTTTGAGTGGCTTCGAGGTTTCATAGAAGGCAGGGAAAGTGTCGGAGACGGCAAACGCTCTGGACGTCCGCAGACTTCCCACACCGCTGAAAACATCGAAAAGGTTTCTGCGGCGGCAGATAAGAACAGGCTTCAAACAATAGCAGAATCAGTTGGGATATCCTCGATTACATGTCAATGGATACTGACTAATCAACTTAACATGCATAGGGTGTGTCAACATATCGTTCTTCGCATGTGAAACGAAGACCAATCCGCAGATGAAGTTAAAAAAGGCACGCAACTCAAAATGTTTCGATGCCCTTTTCAACCAAGGCAAAAGGGTTAGATCAAGGGTCTTATTTCGAAGGGGGACGTGTTTCAGCAGTTTAACTGGTAATATTTTTCAAGTTATAGACTCAGTCCGGGAACTTTTGAATCCTACTACGTATAAGTCACTCAATCAGAGTATGATTCATGTTCATGATTTACAATATCGCAACTGATACTCTTTTACATTGCTAATTTATGCATGAATTTAATTTTATAACACTTAGATCAAAGAAATGGATATTTATTAGTCATCGCCTTTTTTTCTAATTTAGAGGCAATTGTCGGGTCTTTTCCTGAATTCAAAATAATTTTATTTATATTATTTTGGGTCATTTTAGAACATTAAACATATGATTATTGAGCAGTAAAAACCGCAATTACTCCAACAGTGATAAATATTGATAGTTTGATGCAGAAATATTTTTATTAGTGTTTAAATTTATATATAATAATATCCTTAGGTCACTGTCTTCGAGTTTCTAAAGTTATTTTTTACCTTTTCAGCCCTTTATTGTAACTTGTGTTTCTTTTTAGAGAAAAATCATTCAGTTTTTGTAAAATGCTCAACTATTCAAAATTCTAATGTTTTAAAAAATAAAATAATTTAAATTTTAGCAAAACATAAAAAATATATTGCCTGAAGCTGGAAGAAAATAGAAAATAATTCAACCATATACCGCATTTTCGCAACCGATTCATTGTTTTCATTTCATCAAATGCATATGCAAAAAAAAATTATTTCACGCGAAAATATTTTTCTTTGTCACCAAATAAGAATTCTTTTCAGAGGAAGTAATAAATGCCTACCTATAAATATTAGGGTAAAAAAAAATTTTTTTAAAATTTATATGAGAAAATATTTTTTAAAAAAATTGTTTCTGCAATGTAAAACCTGAAAAAGACCATGTCGAAACGTTTCGAGTGTGAAAACTTTCTCATTATTTAAAAACTAAATTTTTTTTATTGTTTGAATAAACAGACATTTTTGCCTCTTGAATTAATATATAACTTGAATAGCTTTGCGTATCTTACCTTTTCTAGAGTAAAAATAATAAAATAAATTGTGAAAAGTAAATATAAAGGTACGTAAAAGGTTAATAAGCCAATTTTCTTTTATTTCTTGTGACGTACAGAAAGTTTTCTTGAGTATAAGTAATAAAAAAAAATTAAGTGAAACATAAAAATTAAAATAAATTATTTTTCTTTCATTTATAGAAATGCCTAAGATGTTTTTCAAGTTTAATTCTTTTTTTTTAATAAAACTGAGTTTGTATTGTTTTGCTGAGTACAAAAATATTCTTTTTTATACTCAAAAGCATTCATTGCTTTGAAGATTTCCTGTTTTTTACTAGTATTCTTCCTCTGTAACCATTAATCAAGCTCATCTTTTTTTCTCATATATTGCTTAAGACAACCACATTTTAAAGCTTCTACACTTTATTAACTAATTTTAAACTTCAAAATTACGGAGACTTTTTTTAAGCTGCGTCTTCTTTTATAGCCATATGTCTTTTCTTTTTTTTTTTTACTTTTTTGAACTTGTTTTGTACTCGTCCACAAACTAATTTTTTTTTATTGCGCCCTCAAAGAACATAATCTTAGCATTAAAAGTGCATGTACCAAATAACTTGAAATTTATAATGACTTAAAAATATTCTAAAAAAAAAGACATTATCTAAACCAAAAATATTTAGGAAAGAGCTCTGACGTCAATTGCAGCCACTTAACCCTTAAATGCATAATATTTTTGTTTTGAGCTTTTAAAAGATCTTGTTTTTACAAGAATAAAGTCATAGGTTACGTAAAACACATATAAAAAAGTCCACGTAATAATATTGAATATTTATTTCGAAACACGCTGCATGTAGACATGTGGCAACACACAGTATTTTCCAAAATTCTGGCATATATCTAATAAAATTTTCAAAAGTAACATTAAGAATTGATACGTGACAACACATGAGAAAAAAAATTTTCAGTTAGATAAATCACTCCTTTATAGGTAACTCGAAAATATAGAAAATATCTCTTCAAGGAACACACTGAACTTATACACACACACTTACATCACATAACATATACAAATATCAAATATAAACTGCTGTTTGTAAAAATGCAACACCATGAGAGAATCATCTGAATTAAATGAAATTTAATGCACAGATGACTTGTATTCGTACAAATAAATATCGAAATTTTCAAAGCAAAAAAACAATATTAAGGTATCCGACTACGTTCAGAACCATGATTTTAAAAAAGCGCATAAATGGATAATTTTCATGATATTTAGCGGCACTTAGATTAGAATACATGTATAAAATTGTTTTAAGGACATTATGACAAAAGAAATTATTAAAATACAATATTTCGGCAAAAAATTAACTTAGAATAACATTTTTTCAAAACGTTCTCCTTTTATAAAAAATGCTTCTATAATAAAAATATTTTGGTTAGATAAAGTAAAGACTTCTCCAAAGAGTTTGAAGTAAGATGTTTGAAAAATTCACATTATTTTCAGAGTTACCACCAATTGAAATAATTATCGGCGTTTTTTCCTAAAAATTCTCCCCTCTATTGTAGTAAAATATGGATAAATCCACTTCTAAGTTATATATTTCGAAAATTCTAGTTCAGCCTCTGTACAGAGGTCTGAGCTATATACAGGCAAAATATTATTATAATAGAAGCATTTTTCATAAAAGGAGAATGTTTTGAAAATGTTCCATTCTATGTTCATTTTTTGTCAAAATACTGTACTTTTTTAATAATTTTTTATTGTAATAATATTCTTAAAATAATTTTATATACGTTTTCTAATCTAAGTGACACTAAATATCATACATATTATCCATTTATATGCTTTTACAAAATCACGGTTCCGAACGTAGTCGGATACCTCAAGTGTCCGAAATGACTATTTGGTGTAGCCACCACGTGCTGCAATAAGTGCTGCTATACGACGTGGCATGTAGTTCAAACAGCTGTTGAATGCCTGCTTGTGGAAGAGAATTCCGTATTGCTTATATGCGCAGCAAAAGTTCTTTTGAAGCTGCAGGTCGCGGTTCACGAGTGAGATGCCGACCAACCAAACCCACACGTGCTCAATAGGCGACATATCCGGCGAATAAGCAGGATAAGGAAGAAGTTGCATGTGTTGGGCTGAACAGAAGTCTCGAAGTCTTTGCAACATATGGGCATGCATTATCTTGCTGAAAGATAGCTCCAGGTATGCCTTAAAGGAAGGGAACGACTTCGGGCTGTAGCACTTCACGGAAGTACCTGTTGCTATTGAAATTACCCTCAATTTGTAGCAAATTGGACCGTCCATGATACGAAATAGCACCCCAAATCATAACTCCGGGTGTTAGGCCACTATGTCGTTCGATAACACAATCTGGAAGGCAGCGTTTACCGGCATAGCATCTAACACGAATGGGGCCATCATGGTCCCACAAATTGAAGCATGATTCATCTGAAAAGACAACTTGGTGTCAATCAGCTTACCAGGCTCTGTTCTCATGAGCCCATTGCAGACACAGCCGCCGATGGTTTGCCGTGAGGTGGATCCTGTATAAAGGCACCCTTGCACGCAATCCACGATGCAGCAAACGTCGACGAATTGACGAAGTTGCTGCCATCTGCCTGGAGGAAGCAGTACAGTCATTCACATTCATTCATCCACTGCCAGTATTTCAAGTTGTTCGGTGCTCATCGGTCCACTGCTTCCAAACTCGCATCACTGTGGAACTTTTCCGCTGCACACGAGCTCCTATTGCGCGATAGGAAAATCCTACTTCTCGAAAGCCGATAATCCTGCTCCGTTCAAACACCTTAATTTGTTGGAATTTCTTATTTCGTCGTGGAGGCATACTTAGGTCTCACTAAATGTTCGCCACTAACAAATAATCATTAACTATTTTCAATGTCCTGCTACAGCCCTCTATTTATACGCTTTCAACATCAGTTCAGAGGGCACTGCACACGCCACGCATGTGGTGGCTCTGAAACTTAACTATTTTTACGTAATATCCTATAATTGATATTTGATACAATGTTCACATTCAATTCTGATGATTCCTTCATAGTGTTGCATGTTTTACAAACAGCAGTATGTGTATTGTTTCAAAAATTAAAATAAATAACTATAAACATTTTACTAAATATTGTTTAATTCAAAAATACCCAATTAATTTTATTAATAGTTATTTGAATAAAGAAATTCTAAATAGTAAGGATTAAAATTCCTTAGAATATTAACTGTTTATAATTATAAATTTATCATTTTTCTTATATATATATGTATTACTGGAATAGCAACACTAAAAAAATTGACACTGGGGTCTTAAAATTGTTGGAAGTTTTAAATACGGAACTGTCTTTTAATAATATAACCTATTCTAACCTTTATAGACTGTTTTTATTTAATACGATCATTTTACTTGAAAAAAAGGATGAATTTAGACATTTTATACTGTGATAAGCATCTGATAAGCATACATTAAAAATATATTTGACATTACACACAACTTCCTTAAACAACTTTTGATGGTTGATTTATTTATAATGATTTGATTTATTTTTGACTTATTGATAATGGAATATGGAATATTCTATAAAGCAGCGCTTCTCAAACTGTGGGGCGCGAGCAAATTGAAAATTCGAAGACAAAAGATTATTTCAAAAAATTATTAATTTTTTGAAAGTAAAACAAAGTACATTCTATCATAATGGGAAAAATACATTTACACTAATATAATATACACTTATAAATGTATCAGTACTGCACAATGAACTTTATAATTATCTCAACAATAGTAAGTTAAGAACAAGTTTAAAATAATTACCAGTGACCACACCACGCGCGCGCGCGGTTGGTGATATATAAAATTATATTCAAAAACTAACACACTTATCTGGATCCTTTTTTTTTGTACGGCTTATAATTAATCCCTTAACTGCAGATTAATAGTTACGCGATTCACTCCCCAATGCCACCGTTTTGCATTTATGCACGCATATGTGGTGTATTTGGGGGAGGGAGAAAGGGAAAATAAGAAAGACCTTTAAAATAAATAAATCCTTCTCAAACAATGTTAAGGTCATTTTATTGCGTTTCAAAGACATCGGAATAATTTTATAGATAGTAGTAAACCTATTTCGGAAACGTATATATACGTCAGGGGCAATTTACGCCCTGGCTGAGAAACGTTTAATATACCCCGGGTTGGCGAAGGTTAAAGTCGTATTGAGCTTTACGTCAAAGTATCGTAATATCGAATTCAATACATCGTTATTGTATGGAGGAGAGCGCGATGAAAACTGTGATTGAATATTGGGGCGCAAGTATTGAAAGTTTGAGAAGCACTGCTATAAAGTTTAGTATTAGATAAATAATATTTGCATACATTAATATATATATTAATATTGCTAAAAACTCACTCGACTGTATTTTTTAAAAACCCTTATTTAAAAATTATCTCTTGTATTCTATATTAAAAAGAAATTCATTTTTATTGTTCATAAAAATTGTTACCGAATTCAGCAAAATTTTTAAAAAATAGATCTTATCAACTTTGTTGCTTGTTTTAATTTTTTTTAAAGAAAGGTATCAATTATATAAATGAAAATGTTTCAAGACCAAATCTTGATTGCTTAAGGACGTTTTTTGCTGATGATATCGTTTGTCGCTGGCATAAGTATTTCGAAATAACATGCTTCACATATACAGGGTGTCCCAAAAATACCCCCCAAACATAAACCAAAAGAATCAATTTTGTTCGCTGAATCCTTTATACAATGTTACTTTTGATTTTACAAAAAAGAATACTTAATATGATATCTTTAATCGTAACGGAAATTAAGAACTTTAAATCCCACTGATTTTCTTTTTAACCAGTATCCAGACCACAATCTTTATACACCCTCGAAGAAACATCAAGTCAAATCAATTCAGTTAATTACATCTCCAAAGATTAATGCGTAGGGGTCTGTAATTTAATAAAATTAAATGGAACGCAATGACCACATGGCAGCGTTCCAAAAAAGAAGCATGCACAAAGAAAAGAATGGTGTCTCATCTACTTACACAAAAACTGCTTTATACCATCCAAAGCTGTTACAAGAAACTGCCATTGCAATTCCTTAGTCAAAGGTGATGAGCCTTTGGTGATTAAACAAAGTTAAAGATTTTTCTTTATACTTTTCAGTCCCTTTGTTGCTCCTTAACAGGATCGCATAATCTCCCGATCCTCGTTTATCATGCAAATGAGGAGGAGATTAAAGAAATCCGTTTGTGTCAATCTAGAAATCTCGGGGGGTGTTCAGGGGTAGACCCGTCTCACGCGGGACAAGAATTACCATAACTGATAGTGATCCGTATCGTTTTCTCAAGAGACACTTAAAGGGAAATTCGAAAAAAATCACTTAGCCTCTTTACTATGCAAGCTTCCTCAAAAGCGATAACCTTATACCGAAAAGTGCTAAGCTTGCTTGTGAAAAAGAAATATCCTTTTTACCTTTTTTTTTACCTCAGAAATATTAAGGGGGTGGAAAATTCGGCTTAAAATATTTATCTAGAAAAGAAATCAATCTGTGATTCTTTTCTTAAATATTCAGTTAATATGTTGGGAATTATACGGCTTCATTTGGTATTAATTTAAATATGAAATAATAGCTAACATCATTCTTCGATTCAAATTTCATTAATTTTTTTTTATGCATATTATTTGTAATAACATAAATAAAAAAGTATATTTTGTTGACATTATACCTTTGTTAAATGAATATGTATATAATTTCAGTTATTGCAGGAATTTTACACGAATTTCGCGAAGCGTCTTAAAGAAATGCAGCGGGGTGCCTTCTTCCGCAAGTCGCAAACAAAAAACAGGAATAAAAGAGCTCAATGACTTTACCGAATAGGTCGTCTAAAGCAGCTGTCGCCAAATTTGGTCTGGGCCCTTGGGTCCCCCGAAAAAATTTTCCTGGCCCCCAGAAAAATGTGGAATATACTTATTCTCACGTTGTTATTTTTTTAAGTTTTCCGAAAACACACATAATTCAATTCAAAAATAAGTGAAAGAAAAAGTCCTATATATATACTTCATAGAATCTGTAAAGGCCTTTAAACATGGTAGCAATCTAAATTTAAATTTTCCCCCAGTTCTCCGTCTTGAGTAACAACAATGGACCCAAAACATCCATAATCTTTTTAAATTAAGCAGGAACATCCATCACACAAGGAAGGGAAAAGTTGTTTGGAAAAAACCCAAAAATTTGTTTTTTTTCCCCCGCGTTTTAAATTTTAAAGGTTTTTTTAAATTTCTTTTTCGACAATTAATATGTTCATTTTTTTAACTAGGTACATTTTATATATGTTCTTAGATCACAATTATTTTTATAAATATATTTAACACTGAAGAAATCATATTAGTGGTCCGTGGGATTTAAATTTTGAATTTCCTGGTCCATGAGTTCGAAAAGTTTGGCGACCGCTGGTCTAAAGCATGCACGGAGTAGATGTGGACTGGTATATGTCGGTAGTTCAGATAAACATTCCTGCCAAGTTCAACAGCTTACGATAGTGTTTCCCAACCCAAATACTTGCGATCCAATATTCTATCACTTTTTTTCACCGCACCCCCATACAATAATCATGTATTGAATTCGATAGTATTATACTTTGACGCCAAAGCTATAAAAAAATACGACTTTAACCTCTCCGTCGAAAATATGTAAACGTCACCCCTAGCCAGTGCTTTAATTTGTTCTGGACGTATATAGTCTTTCCGAAATACGATTTTTTTCTGTTGTGCTACCCATAAAATTATTCCGAAGGTTTTGGGAATGCAATAAAATATTTAACAGTGTTTGCAAAGGGGGATTTACTTATTCAAGACGATTTCTTATTTATTTCCTTTCTCCTCCCCCAATACACCACATACGCGTACATGCGTGCATATTTCTATTAAAGTTCTTATTGGATTAAAGCAGCGTTTCTCAAACTGTGGAGCGCCCCCCTGGGAGTGTGATAACCCTACAAGGGGGGTGCGAGCATGAAAAAAAATTAAAAGGGTTTTAAAAAAAAATATTTACCGGGAAAGAAGTAAAAAATACTTTCTGACATAATAAAAAAAAAACATTTAGAATGATATAATTTATATGTATCACATCGTGCGATATATTCCATCAAACATAAAAATTTTCAATTTGATACATTCATTAGCTATCTGATCCTTTTAATTAAATAAAAAAAAACAACATTTTGTTTTTACTTTTCTGTAATCCCACGATGGGGGATTTTTTTAAAAAGTTTTTTTTTTTTTTAAAAAAACCCTTTAAAAACTACCCTTTGAGAAAAGACAAAATCCCGACCCAAAGAAACATTCTAGGAAGATAAAAAAATTTATCTTTGCTTTTACCTTCGAATTTTCTGGTATGGTTAGTTCGGTTTTCCTTTTTTTGTTTTTATTTTTTATTCAGAGAAGTTTAAATAATTTCGCTTTTTCCCCCTCGAAAGAGTTATATGACATTCCCAAAAAAGCACAGAAAGCACTTGAAGGATTATTTGGCCAAGATTTATTTTATGAGTATTCTAAACATTTTAAGCATGATGAAAACATTTTACACAATTCCTTTTTTGAACTAACATTCCCTATTTTTTATTGATTAAAACATTTAAACCCGGGGCGTTCGCGCGGGTGGTGAGTCAAAGGACAGAAAAACTACAAAATTTTGAACAAAATAAAGTTTTGTTTTTCAAAAAATCATTCTTGTAATGTTAATTTAAAAATTTGATATGTGTCCTTTTTTTAAGGTCGCGTTCCTTGAAACATTTTTAGTTCGGTTCTATTGGAATTTTTTTCAAATTATCAAAGAAAAAAGAAAAAGTGTAGGGAAAATAAAAATAAGTTTTACTTTTTTCTTGGGTAAATTATTCTTTTTAAATTTTGATTTTTATTGTGTACAATAAAAAAAAATTGTAAAAAAACTTCGGGGTGACCCGTACCGCACGCGACTATTTTAAAATTGGGTCGAGATAGCGCGTCTGCTCCCCCGGGGTTTAAAAAAATTTTGAAGTCTTTCGTTTTAAATACTAAAAAAAAAACACAATTATTCTTGATCGGAATTTTTTCATTATTTTTTACTGTTTAACATTAATAATAAATGCTAATTCTGCGAGCATTACAATTACACACACACACACAGTTCGTTAAAATCTATTTATAATATGAGCATTCATTTAAAAAAATCATTTTACATTTTTGTATTCATTACCGTGCTCTGGGTTTTACTCTCCTTACAATTCAGCTAGTGCGAGTGGGTGGCGCAGTTGGTTTGTCGCTTACCATCTGCACCTAAGTTGCCGGATCGACCCCGGCCCATGTCGGTGGATTTTCATGATGCAGAAAATCGACAGTAGCCCTGTCGTATGATTATGTGTCATGTATAAAATCCCTTAAAGTGCCCGTTCGGCTTGGCTGCCAAAATTCTTCAAAAAAAATTTTTTTTAAGTTCAATTTTGCATCGTCAGAGCTCAGAGGCCCCCCTCTGAGGAGGAAACTGGGCGTCAAAATACTTGCGGCAATTAGTATCGCCTATTATATATGGTGCCGCACTAAAAGTGATACCATCTCCTGGGGAATGAGCTAGGTCTGCAAAGGTAAAAAATACCAACATTTGCAATTACACGTTTTGCGCAGACATCGGATAGGTTTCCAGACTCCACGCAGACGTTCGCGAGAATGCTAATTGTGACGGATATGATAGAGAGCAACATAGACTAGACTATATTTTCTAATGACATTTAAACTTTTAGAAATGGATGATGGAAGAAAAAGTATATATATATATATATATATATATATATATATATATATATAATTTATTTAAAATATATATTACTTAAATGTAACATATACAAAATTTAATACTTATCTTGTGAATTTATACGGTTTATAATTAAGATCGTTTGGTAGATTTAGCGCCAAAGCGCATTATTATTGTATAAGAGAGACGCGATAAAAATTATATATGATTGAAAATTGGGTAGCCAATAGGAAGAGTTTGAGAAGCACTGTGTTAAAGGGAAAACTATTATTATCATAATCTCGTTCCTTTTAAGTTATTGATAATGATAACTATATTTTCTAACTGCAATCAAAATTAAACAAATTCTTAAAATATCTACTTTTACGACAACTGTACATGGTAAATAGTTACCCAAATAAAACCCAAACGTTTCGTGAGTTCTGATAATTTCACTTTTATGCTGAGAATAAATAACATATTCAAATTTTCAGAATCTAATAATGTGTAAATCTTGTAGAAGGTATTATCAGAGCTAAAAGTAATGTAATCAAATATTCACATTTCATACAAGGAAATTTATTTTGTTTGTCACTTCAAATGACAATCTACATTACTTGAAAACTTTCAGAAACGATTTAAGTCTAAATACAGCGTTTGTAAAAGCAATTATGCAAAACCTGCTAACACTCATTTATATTCTTACTTAAAGTCCAATTTAAATTACTCTTTTCATTTTTTGTCTATCTTTGCGTGATATTTGTCCTTAATGTATGTTGCTCAGAAAAAAAATTTATAATAGTAAAATGTCTAATCAGGAAATCTGTTATTTTATGGAATGTATTGTAATACAATGTGTACCTTATGAGACAAGTATAAATTTTAATGCTCTTTTCATTCTCTCTCCCTCCCTCTGTATATCCCTCACCATTTTTTTATTTAAAATACCTTAAAAGCGAAAATTAAGCAAATTAAGAGTAATTTTTATACAAATTTATCAAATGAGGTAATATTGAAATTCTGAACATTATTTAATGTGTTAATCTAGCTGAATGCAATCAAATGCTAAATTCATCATTAAATGGTTTGAAAAAATCACACGTATTTGATAATCGTGTGACGTCTTCGATTGGGGTGAACCCCACCCTGTCAATTTATCTGAAGTCACTTTATCTATTCATCCCCAAACAAATGTTGGATGACAAGTGCAGGTGGCTGGGTCATTGTTTGTTATCTGGCCTCGGGCAAGCGCAGACATCTGGTCTGAATTCAATGGCTAAAGAATGCCGGTGTCAATAGGCATTCCTTTTATGAAAAATCTTGAATAGGCGAGGCCTGTATGCAAGTCGATGCATTGAGAGTGGGGCTTTAGGCCCAGGTGTGAGATGAATGGATGAGAATTATGGCGCCCTTGGATTCCAGACGGACGAGGAATGTGTTTGTGTTTTCCGCGCAAATGGAGACGAAAGTGCCCCGGGGAAAGAGGGCAGACCCTTTTGACCTGCCAATGAGGAAGACGAGGGCAGACCTTTTTTTTTTTGACCTGCCAAGAAAACGAGGGCGTGTGGGGACCCGCCCCTGGTGTTTAAAAAGGGGTGAATTTTGAGAGGAAAAAGGGGGAACGGACGGAGAAAACTGAGAAGAAACCTAAGCGACTTGGACGGAAGGAGGAAGAAGCTTGGAGATAGAGCCGGAGGAGACGACGGAGCCCGGGATGGAAACAGAGAGCCATGGAGTAAACTGGAGCCCGGAAAAGCAAGGGATTGTCGAGTGCCTGGCGGAATAAGGATTGACCCGAGGAAAAAGACTGTCCCCCCGGCCCTCTTTAATGAACATTTTAATAACAAATGAAGCAATTAAATACTGTTCAAAATATTAAGATGAGGCTGTAACAAATTTTCTTGTGTACTAACAACTGACGACGTTACAATCGGTTCCATTCAAGTTAAAAATTAAGAACTTGAAGTTTGTTTATTTTGAACCTTGATATATATTTACATAATACAACTTAACCCCTTAACTGGTTTGCTCGTACACTGTACGGGCTATCGAAAGCTGGTCACGACTGGTTTGCCTATACAGCGTACAGGCTCTGATATTTTCTTCTTTCTGGTGAAAGTGGGAATTTTTCATTGAAAGCAGGAATTTAGACTCTTGAAAATACAAGGATTGCCAAGACAATATGTTATTTTTTGCTTGAAATGAAATAAAAATGGAAAAATAATCCAAAAGGCTTATATTATCTCTTCCGCCCTTGCAATGTTAAGACACTTAGTATTACACTATTCTTCAAATACCTATACAGGTATAAGACAAAATAATAGGAGCATCCATTTAAAAATGAGTCATCCTTCAACTTCCGGAAAGGCCACCATGTGTCAAAAACAGTGTCCCTTTGTGGCCGAAAAGAGAATAAAATCAGACAAGCATTTGGCAGCGTGAAAGTTGTATCAAAAATCATGTTCCTAGCAAAGCGTGATTATGTCCTACCTCTCCGATGTGAAAAGCGGCATGATAATTGGAGCTCACCTCGCTGGAACATCCGAGTCCAGAACCTCCAACCTTGTGAGAGTTTCAAGGACAACTGTGTCAAGGCTTATGACAGCCTACACAAACCTGGATAAAGTGTCTTCTACGAAGCACAAAAGTGGGCGAAATTCGAAGATGAAATTCGGTGATAGACAAGTGTTGAAGAGGTTAGTGCCCCGAAAACGAAAGACTGCACAGCTTCAGATAACATCCGAAATGAATACCCACCCGCCCGTACCAAAGAAAACATTCAATGGCGGGTTTCATGCTCAAATATACAGGGCAGAGTTGCTATTCCAAAACCATTAATTTCGGAGAGGAATGCTATTATAAGACTACATTGCTGCCGAGACCCCCAAACTGACCACAACTACAACGGGAACAAGTCATCTGGTCTAATGAATCCTCATTTACATTATTCCAGACCACAGGACGTGTATTTATCTGGAAAACATCGACAAAAGCATTTCATGTTGATTGCCTGGTTCCCACCGTGAGACATGGAGTGGGTTCTGTGATGGTGTGGGATGCAATATCTCCCCGTGGGTTGGAGCCTTTCTTTGTTTTGAGGGGGATTATCCCAGGCGACCATTATTAAAAGATTCTCGCAGATCATCTTCCTTCTTTGCTTCAGACTCTCTTTCCGGAAGAGCGTCCTGTTCTCCAAGATAGCAACACCCCTGTTCATACGTCTCGCAGTGTTCAAACTGTTTACATGAACGTGGAACAACTAACGTGGTATCCCCAATCCCCTGATCTGAACATCATTAAATGCTTGTGAGATTTTTTATAGAACTAAATCGGTGTTTGGTTTCCTCTTCCACGCGCTTTATCTGAACTCGAGACGGCTTTGCGCAAGAAATGGGTGCGAATTCCTATTAACTTTGTTCAAGACCTTTATTTGTTCTACCCCTCTTGAATACAACCTGTTATTCAGGCTAAACCTCTTACTAATAAAAAATTTTCATTTTATCAAAAATGTTCTTACTATTTTTTCCTATACCTGTACATGTATAAACACACAATCCTCAATTGTTTGAAAAATAAGTACAAACATTAAATTTTTTGTAAGTATAAAAGAAATTTTTTAAGATATGCGATACATTCTTCATGTATGCAGAGTGTACTTATAAAAAGCAAACATTTTGGATTTTTTGTGTTCCACAATAATAAAACAAAAAATCGTTGAAAATTTTAAAATTGAAAACTAAAATAAAATTCTTCCAATTTCACATTCTGTGTTTGGTATTTTACTTAGTATATGCAATAAAAAAATATGCCCCTTTTTGGAACATTTTGGGGGAAAAAACTGACCACCACTTAAAGGGTTAAAAGCTTGAGGAAAGAAAATATAATTTAAAAGGGGAAGGAAGCATAACCTCTACTAATCCTTACTAATATTATAAATGCAAAAGTTTGTATGGATGTATGTTTGTTACTTTTTCACGCAAAAATACCTGAATGGATTTTAATAAAACTTTACAATAATATAGCTTATACATCAGAATAACACATTGGCTGTAATTTGTAAAGATATCGTGTGAAGTGTCCAAAATATAACGATAATTGTTAAGTAAGTAGGAAAAAATTCTGCATCTGCAAGCTATTCTGGCGTGCGCTGCAAAAACCGTTAGAATTGCAAGTCAGCATATATATCTTTTAAGTGTGAAACAAAACTTTCCCTTTTTGTTTTGTCTACGCCAGGCGACAGTGCGCGCTTGCTTCTAATTTATTGCTTTGATAAGTGCAATCACTATTTTTTCTATTTCAGAATAAAACTTACTTTTATCGCTTCTGGTATTTAAAGTAGATAAACTTTGTCTTTTACACTACATCATTTGGACAAATTTGTATAATTTGTTTATGGTTAGTAGTTAGTGTTGTAAGGTTATAATTTTAATTGAATAGGCAGGTATTGCATTTTTTAAGTATAAAAACAATAATAACTACCGTACTTTATTTTTTGGAAGTGTAGAAAAAATACCTACTAAGCATTATGCCTCGAAAGCGTAAGTCTAATCTTTCCCAAAGCTCTAATAAAGCTCGAGCTATGAAAGTAGCTAGACTTAACGAAACGTTTCCTCAAGTCAACTGCGAAGTCTTGAACAGACGGAGCATGAGGCAAATTACAATTTTAACATAAAATAAATACAACAGAAAATAATATTAATGTAAATTACACTTCCACATATAAATTATTTACACTATTTTAAGCGTTCATTATACAAAATTTGTAACAATGTGTTACTTTTGCTTAGCAGAGATCAGCTTAGGAAGGTGTTTTCAAAAATCGACCCACAAGAGAGTTACGAAGAGTTATAAATTTTAAAAAATCCTTTTTATCAGCTATTATATCTACAGACTTAAAATTTAACAAAGGTGGTTTTTTTGTTCAGTTGAGATATGCAAAAATCTTTTTTTGTTGTTTATTTTGCAATTTACGTAACATTAAGGTATACGACTATGTTCGGAACCGAGATTTCAAAAAGCGCATAAATGGATAATTTTCATGATATTTAGTGTTACTTAGATTAGAATACATGTATAAACTTGTTTTAAGGACATTTTGACAAGAAAAATTATTTAAATACAATATTTCGGCAAAAAATTAACTTAGAATAACCTTTTTCCAAAATGTTCTCCTTTTGTGAAAAATGCTTCTATTATAATAAAATTTTGCCTGTATATAACTCAGACCTCTGTACAGAGGCTCATCTATGATTTTTGAAAAATTCACATTATTTTCAGTTACAACTCATTGAAATAATTATCGGCGTTTTTTTTATTAAAATTTCTCCCCTCTGTTGTCGTAAAACATGGATAAATCCACTTCTAAGTTATATATTTCAAAAATTCTAGTTGAGCCTCTGTACAGAGGTCTGAGCTATATACAGGCAAAATATTATTATAATAGAAGCCTTTTTCATAAAAGGAGAATATTTTGGAAATGTATCATTCTATGTTCATTTTTTGTCAAAATATTATACTTTAATAATTTTTTATTTTAATACTATTCTTAAAACAATTTTATATACATTTTCTAATCTAAGTGACACGAAATATCCTAAATATTATCTCTTTATATGCTTTTGCAAAATCACGGTTCCCAACGTAGTCGGATACCTTAACTCATTAAAAATTTCTTTATCCTTCAATCTGTATTGTTTAATTTTTCTATTCATCCTTGCGAAGAACGAGTATATCAGCTAGCAATAATATAAACCTGAGTAACTCATCTTAAATAGTCAAACAAATTTACAAATAATTAAATTCTTATCGTTTGTTTACTTTTGACTCAAATGGAAGTCAGTAATCCTTTTTATCGATGGTATATAATTTAGCAATATTTCTTTATTCGAAACCTAACAAATCTTAGAAAAAACTTTTATTCCCGATTCTGTCGCATTTTTATACATATAATGTTGAAAGCAACGATACAATAGCTATCAAATATATGCTTTGGAATCATTAAGAGTGAAGCTAAAAATCAAAAACTGGATATCACAATATACAATCCATTACTTTCCATTACAAATACCATTAATTTTAATAAAAGAAATATCCATCTTCCTATTTTCCTCGTTTAGCTTTTTTTTTTGTAAAATATGGATATTCTTCCATGGAAGAACGCAATAAGTAATCACAGGTTAAAAGTGTATCTAAATAATATTCATTTATGTTTATTTTAGTAGTGATAAACTTTAAAGTTTTTATAAGTCATTCTATAACATGAAACTCATATCTAAAAGGAATATCAACAGAAGTTTTTAAAGGGATTAAAAAAAATTAACAAGCTCAAAAGTAAAACAGAGACTCAAAGGCTCTATTTATCCTTTATGAAATAAATAAAATAGCACACAACAACAACATTCAAAAGATATTTTAATTCATCAAATAAAATGGGATTTTGCCTTTTGAAAAATTTTTTATAAAAAAAATTGGGAAGATTTTGGCCAAGTTGAAAAGGAAAAAATATACATAGGGAAAAGGACATATTCCCCCAGAAATGCCCCATTTAGAGAGGACGTTGGTTATACCACTCGATGACATTCTGGGAGAGGGTAATGATAATTGCTTTGACATTCACAGCTCAGGTTTGTAAGACTTTTACCCAGAAGAAATTTCGTGGGACCCTTTTTTAAGGTATCCGACTACGTTGGGAACCAGGGGTTTTTTAAAAAAAGCGAAAAAAGGGATAATATTTATGATTTTGGGGTGTCACTTAGATTGGGAATAATGTAAAAAATTTTTTAAGGACATTATAAAAAAAAAATTTTATTTAAATACAATATTTTGGAAAAAATTTTTTTTTTAGAAAAACCCTTTTTTTCCAAAATGTTCCCCCTTTTGGTTTTTTAAAAAAAAAGCCCTTTCTTAATTGGGCCTTTTTTAATTAAAAATTTAAATTTTTTTTTTTTTGGGCCATTTTTCCAAAAATTTGGTTGGGGGTTTGTTTTTGGGGTTTTACGGGAAAATTTAAAAAAATAGAACTTTTTCAAAAAAACGGGGGAAAAAATTGTTCCCAAAATTTTTTGAAAATTGGGGGAAAAATTTTTTTTCAAATGTCCAAAAAAATTTTTTTCTGTTTTTAAAAGTACAAAAATTTAAAAACCTTTTTACTGTTTTGGAAAAAAATCACGGTTCCGAAGGGTGGTCGGAAACCAAAAACCTACTGGAAGAAATTATTCTTGAATTTTCCCATTTAGAATTTAACTACCCCCATCCTTACACCCCTAAAACGTAGTTTGTAGATTAGGTTCTCAGATATAAAAAGAGGGTGATAAAAAGATATGCAAGAGAGCGTGAAAAAGAATAGATGGTTAAAAAACCTGGGGAAACCCGGGCCTTTTTTAATTTTAAAATATTCTTTGTATAACGCGCACCCCTTTTTTACAAAGGAACCAGAAGTGTGCGTGTACGATGCTTGTATGTTTTTAAGTCATTTATTTAAGTAATTAACACAGAATTTTTGGAAAAAATAGTATACTATAAGAATCAGAACCCTCTAACTTCATTTTAGATATGTCGTTTCTTTAAAATAAACAAAATTCCGATCTATGTCGAAGGGTTTTAAATTTTTTTTTCGCTCAACCTTTTTAATTTTTTTAAGGATAAATTTTTAATTTCCCCGGGGTTTTAACCGCACCCTAAATTTCGATCTCATTTTTGTGTTAAAATTCGGTTAATTAAGGCCCGGGTTTTACGGTAATTTGGGTTAACGATTAACAGTGCGGCGATTTGTGCCATGGAAATTAGACTTATTAACTACATTGTTGGCCACACAAAATGCAATACCCTGAAGAAAGCATGCAAACCATGTGAAATTTACATAATGCGTTGGCGGTGAGGAAATATGCAAATCATTTTGCATTAAGGGGCAGATGCACATCACTCAACCGTAGCCCACCCGCAAGGTTTGGGGGGGGTTGGCAAATTTTATAAAGGGAATTGTTTTTCGTGCGTTTCTTTTTTCTTTCAAAAGCTGTTTCCCTATGCCTCGAGGAAATATGCAATACCATGGTATGATGTTATTCATATATTTAAGTACGGGTGGCATATTAAATATAATTTTCTATCTACAATATATTCCATCTTTCTTGAGAGTAACTTATAAAACAGCATATTTATTACATTAAGTTTTTTTTTAAATTTAGCCCAGGGGAAAAATACCCTTTTGCATTCAAAAAAAAACCACTGTTATATTCAACTAATAATATACATAAGAAAATTAAAAAATCATGATAAATTTGGCTGAAAAATTCCATATTTTTATTTCTTAAAAAAACATAAATCTGCGAACCAAGCCATTCATTTTTCAAACTTTAAATCCAGCCTTATGAAAGGCTCACTAATTTATCGAAATTTCCAGAGACTTAAATAGTTTACCTTCCATTCTTCAACTAATGAAAAATTGGATATTTTATTTAAAGCTTTTGGATACTTTATACCTAAACTAATGAAAAATTGGTATTTTTCTTAAAGCTACTTGCTCAATTAAAGGAACTGGAAGTCATAAAGCAGAAAAATGAAATTCGTGAGGATTCGAAAAAAAAAATATCTTCTATTCGGAAAGTATTACTTACTGAAAAGACGATTTTCTAACCTGGGTTTTTCAGCTTTTTATTTTTGGTTCCCTTTTTTCGAAGCACTTCTTTTTCGCAAAAGATAAATTACTTCAATTACGACTTCGGAACTCCAAAAAAATAATCAAGAATGTAAGAAAAAGTTGTACATATCCCCTTTTCTTTTTCTATATATATCCCGATAGATTAAATAAGAAAAAAAATCTAACTTCTAACTTTTAAGTAAGTTGGGATCTAGCAGTTAGTTAGGATTAGTAGAACCATCTGCAACGCGAAACGGTGAAAATTTTGGCGAGGTTCCAAATTCGATCAAAGACGTTTTGATACTGCATATAGTATTTGTAATATGCAGAGAGAGATTTCTGTGTAATATACAAATTATTCGTTGAAATATGGTATATAATATTTTCATTCACGGTGTTTCTCTTTATATGAGCACTAACTGGTATACCCGTTCTTCGCACAGGTGAATTGAAAAATTAAACAATAAAGATTGAAGGGTGAAGAAGTTTTAATAAGTTATACGTGAATTGCAAATTAAACGGAAAAAAAGCTTTTTGCATATCTTAGCTGAGCAAAAAAACTAAATTTGTTAAATTTTAAGTCTGTAGATCTAATAGCTGATAAAAAGGTTTTTTTTTTATTTATAATCCCCCTTAACTCTCTTGTGACTCGAATTTTGAAAACACCTTCCTAAGCTGATCTCTCCTCAGCAACAGTAACACATTGTCACAAATTTTGTGTAATGAAAGCTTAGAATAGTGTAAATAATTTATATCCTGTGTGTGTGTGTGTGTATGTGTAATAAGTTAATATTACTTTCTGTTGTACTTATTTTATGTTAAAATTGTAATATTCGCAAGAAACGCCATTCCCTACATTATAATGGCGATTCAATGGAAATATAACGAAATATTGGCGATAAACCCAAATTGGCATAATTTTTGGCGATCATGTTGGCAACTTGGCGGTTGATTGAGCCATGAGAAAGTTGATATGTTGTAGTGCCACCTGGTACGGAGCTGCAACAAAGAGGACAGCAGAAAAGCCTTCTCCACAAAAAAATACATATGCATGCCAATTTTCATAGTCATCCATTGAACGGTGTTGGAGTGAAGCGAGGTCATATATACAAACATCTATTTATATATATATATAGATAATAACAGATTTTTCAAGTGATATAGAATATGAATATTCTGAACTATAACTATCCGATAATAAATATGGAAAAATGAAGATTTCAGCTAGATAATAAGTTACTGTTTTTAAATTATACTTTAGATAAAAGAGTTGAGATACCTAAGCATTGTGTAAAAGACTTCATTAAATTATTATTAGTAAAACAAATCCCATAATAGAGGTTATATGTAATCAAGTGAAGCTGCTTATATATGGAAAGATTTTTGATTCATTTGACCTTTCGATTATTTCTAATAGTTTGGGACCTGAACTCTACGGATGAGAGTTATATTAACGTCGCAAAGCAACATTAGGGCTAAGAGTGACGGACCTCGCAATTTTGAACCTCGGTCAAGTGACGAAAAGGACACCTGAACTGGCACCACCCTCTCCTGGTTACCACACCTACGAGAGGACATTGAGCCTCTATAGACAACGCGCATCGGCCATTTCTACTCCGTGGATCTTCAATGATTACCACGATCACCTGAACTTTCGGGATAAAAGTTTTCAAAAATCCTCACCCTTTTTCAGTAAATATAATTGTAACTGCTATATGTCCCAACATTTCCAGGAGCTATGTCACTCCATAGTATTATAACCAATTTAACCAATTAGCTAATATTTGGGAAGATGTAGAATGTTCTTTTCCGATACGGGGTTCTCAGAGTTGAAAAAAGGGATTGGATGTGGTCACCTAGAACAGAGCGCCGCAACCTTTTTATCGCTACGGACCGGTCAACGTTTGATAATTTTACGGCGGCCCGCTGAAGGTGGGACACGTTGATTGTTTATATTTTAGATTGTTTTGATTTAACAATTTTAATTTAGTTACATTTAAATATGCCTTCAGAATAAAATATAGTTACACCCACAAAATGAATAAAAGTGATTTCCGTAGAAAGTTGCGCAAATCCGAGAGAAATGTACCACTTTAAATAAAATGGCAATAGTTTAATGTTCCTTAGGTGGTCCGGCACCATTTAATCCACGGACCGGTACCGGTCCGTGGACCGAAGGTTGCGGATCACTGACCTAGAATATTACTTTCAGTTGTTATTTATCTTTTCTCGCGTGTGTTCGTGTTATGTAGTGTTTCTACTATGAGGTGTGTCCGTCAATAAAAGGCTTCATTGTATCAAGCTCATTCATTTACTCGACTGTGATAAGATGAATAAAGGAATCTTAACAAAGTAATCCGATTTAACCGCGACATCTTAAGAATATTTCATATTCTAGTGATAACATTATACATATAAAGTGCAATAGTTTATAAAATTTAAGCAGCTTTTCTGATTTCGCCGTAATTCAGCGCAAAAAAATCAACTGATAGACATGGAATTCATACACTAACTTTACTTTATTATATTTCACTTATCGAAGCAGTTTTCATACCTTAAAGTTGTTTCTACTCTATTCTGTAATTGTTTTGTACAGGCTGTATGTACGAATAATATTTTCTATCTTTTGTAGTTATTTTCACATAAATTGTAACCCACGCTATATTTCCCAGACTGGAATGTTGATGTCGCCACGATTTGAGAAAACTTGTAACACAGCAGCGTGAACTCGCAACCCATTGCTTTTACCCGGCAGAGAGTGCCCGGATCCCAAAGTTAGGATTACCCACCTCGCCGTCCAATCCTGGACAATATTTAAACTAAAACTTACGTTAATTTTTTTCCTCTAAATTTTTAATTGCTTTTGTCTTGCACAACCATCCTTTGTAATTTGTGATATTTTATGTTATTAAATGTATTATTTTACCCCGAGATCTTGATCATTAATTTTAGGTTTAATCCAGTAATAGCATAAAGAACCGTTACACAATATATATAGTTATGCAGGTATCAAATTACTGTATGTATAATTATTTCTCTTTAAATTTAATAAACGTATACAAAAAGAGTAGTATCCTAAGCACACATGTTATAATAATGATATAACACCAAATACACACTCCAGAGCACTAGCCTTCAAATATTTACTTTATAAAAGAAACTAAAAATAAATAAACTTATATTTTTATCATTCTTATAAAGTAAGTTTGCTATAGCATATCGGGTTTTTAAATTTCTGAAAAAGTTGCATTGCATAATCTAAAAATAAATCTATGAAGCGTGTCCGGAAACTAAGTACTGTATCGTTCTACCACAATCGCAGCAGTAGTATCAGAGTTCAACTATTGTGCACACAAGTCTCTGGTTGATTATCAGAACAGTGATACCACTGCAGCCAGATTGTGTTGTTTTTATGCGTTCTTAGTGAACGTATAAAATGTTTCAGATGATTGCTGATACCGTCGACTGTGAAGGGCGTTCTGTAATCCATTTTGAACACAAGAAATATTGAGCCAATTGAAATTCATCATAAACTTGTAGAGGTTTATGGTGAAAACGTAATGAGTGGTGGAATGGTGAGAAAGGGGATTCGACAATTCAATAATGGACACACCAATGTTCCCGACGAAGCAAGGAGTGGACGGCCTTTTGTTGCCCACTGGTATATGAGAAACGCTGACCTCAGGACAGTGTGCAAAATTCCTATTATTAGGCAAACGATTCGCAAGCTAGCTAATAATATAGATGGCCATGAAAACTCGTCTATCCAAGAAATTCTCCCCTACTTTGCTCATTTCTCTGTCAGAAGACCAAGGGACGTCCTGTTCAACCCTGACTTTAATTAATTTTTCCATATCTATTTATTTTCTCCATTTTTCCTATGCACTCTTAATTTTTCCTTACTATTCAACCTTGTTGAATTGCAGAAAAATTCTGATTGGCTCTCCACTTTCTCGGAACTACTTATACCCTATTAGCTGAACTTTCGTCTCGGCCAATGGGAACGCTCCCTCTCACTTTCCTGATCTGAACTCTTGTACTTTGATAATTTTCCTGCGCTTTTTCTGATTTTCGGCTTTTTGCTGCTCCCGGATTGGTCAGATTAACTCCGCCCACTTTCTGATTTTTCAGACATTCATTTTTGAGCTCTTAAAAGAGCTTTTTGTTTAATTTTCTCTTAAACATTTTTAATGTATTTTACTAATTCTTTAAAGTAAACTTTTTCATATTCATTTCTTAATTAAAATGGGCAAATTGGTAAACTCATTACAGTCATCTTTATTGCAGAAAAGGAGATTAGAGTCCGACAGGACTATGTGCTCCGCTAAAAATAACAATGATGTATGCCAATAATAATTT